>JAVRXN010000014.1:47068731-47114698 GCA_033556935.1 Timema podura | reverse complement strand
GTATATATCTTAGTCAACCACCTTATACCCAAAATACTTTTAAAAGCAAATTTAAAAACGGGAAAACTGAAAACACCAAGGGAGTTTAACCCCCAAAAATGGATGATGGGGGATCAACCTTAAATTTGGCCCCAAACCCATACAAGAGCTCATAGACAGTTTAAATTCACATAATGTTATATACAGACCTGCCCTGATTTTTCTGTCAATTATTTAAACAATTTTCAAACTGTAAACTAACACTCACTGGGAGTCACTAAAGGGGCATTCCTCGCTTTTTAACAAGGAACTTTACCCCTAGTTTCTGCGCTTTCCTAAAGAAAAAAGGGATACCCCAAATCGCATATGCTGTTTAAATTGGGCCAAGGGTTCCATTCGTAATAAACATCGGGAAATTTCTTCTGAAATTTTTTGGGTTTAAAAATTTTTATCTTGGACAACTAAAAGCAGCCCACTTTTTTCCCTTTGAGTACCTTGAGGCAAAATTTAAATTTTTTCATTTTCCAATCTTGTACTGTTTCCTGGGGGCTACCAGTCTACTACTGGGAGCGGGGAAATTAACCCTGAAGTGCCCATCATAAAAGAGGAAAACCCAAGCCTACCCCCCATTGTCTTGAAAAGTGGGAACCCCAAAAAGTTTTAAACATAGGATGTGAAGTATTTTTTGTAAGGCGTTATGGTGATAAATTTGTAAAGATTAAATAGTCCAAAGTGAATTTCAAATTTGCTGATATTTTAACCAAAACCTAAATGCCAAAAGTTTAAAAACTTTTGTAAGTGTCTAGGATTAATCCATTATAAAATAGGTTATTTTATCCTCCATCCTCAAAAAAATTTAAAAACCTCCCTTCCCCACCCTTGTTTCTTGCCCCCCATGATTGGGATTTAATCATGTTTACACTTTTGCCTCCTCTCTAGCACTTTTAAAGAAATGCTAAATTGGGGTTGAAGTTTTGGGTATAGCAATTTAACATTTTTTCATTATGATCTTGGTACTTTTTTTTTCATGCTTATGTTGGTAGTTTGTTGATAAAATTTTTTCTTGCCTGATATGTATTTAGTTTTTTATTTCATTTTAAATATTTCAATTATAAAGTACTTTCAATCTGGTAATGTTTGATGTTCGTAGAATAAACATTCCATAAACCTGAGGTGGCAAGCTTTTAGGTAACGCCGCCATCCTATCTTTTAACACACCTACGCAAAGCATTATTTTTATAACAATGAAAATTTTGAAACCATTTACAAAATTTGATCAGCACCGCATTACTAGTTAGTACAATGTTGAGTGTAGTGAAAGGTTGTGTTGTGTCGGTGTGTTTTGGAGAAAGGATTCAGTATTATAATACTAATGGCTTGTTGGTTGTTGCTAATGTAATAGATATTAGAGTTAGTTAAATAAGTATAAAATGCCAAGTCTTAAAAAACGTAAATATACGTTTGACACCTGGCTTAATAAAGAACCATCAGCAGAGGCACCAAAAGAGGTGAGGTTTTTTTTAAAGAATTTTACTCCCCAAATTTCACTATCAGTTCGTTTTTCTTATTTGTACTAATTACGCTATTGTTTTATGAGTGTGATGGTTTTAACTGTGAGGGCTCGTGAATCGTGATGTCAGTATAGGCCAGAGATGGTAAATCTATGGCACGCGTGCAACCCAGTGGCACGTAAAACGATTTGTGGTCGTACGCTGACATGAAAACAATTAAACATCGTATAAAACTTTTCCTAACGTGGTATAATTTTCTGAAGTCAATAAAATTTCAACTGGCATGTCATGTCACACAGTACTTTTTGAAGTCAACGGTTAGAAATCGTCTTGGCTTGTACTTTTGTGCATCTTTGATGCTGGTGAAGGCAACATGGTTTGAACCAAGCATTTAGTAATATATGACTATCAAAATGCAATATGCCATACTAATATTAGACTGATATGCTGATGAGGATATTGGGGTTTGAGTCTCGGATGGGTCTAATGAGGGTGGTTTTTCCTAAAGGGCTTCTCCACTCTCCTTACAAGCAATGCGGATAGATTTTCTCTAAAATCTTTTCTTCCTCATTCCTACCCAACTAGAGAAATTATAAACTATACGTATAACCTGAGCAATCTAAGACGTGGCGATTAAAATAAGTTTTGGTTTTAAAGATTATTAAAAAATTCAAATAATTAATAGATGACACAATAGACTTGGCCAAAACTCAGCAAGTCCACTGAGTGGCACACTGGTTGGAAAATTTTCACAAGTCCCTGATCTATGAATACAATAATTAGTTGTGCGTATAACCCAAACGGGTAGTAGGACGAGGTTCTAATAATAATTATTATTTATGAGTAATATTTTTGGAAGGAGGGGTTAGGGTGAATAACCTCCAGTGGAAGCACCCACCATTTGTACGGTTCTTGCTGTATATTTATTTGTCCTCTATTTATTGAGGTGATTCGACCCGCCAGTTGATAATAAACATGTCATTTGGCTTGCTTATAAAACGAATAAAATGACTCAGCTCAAGTTCATAGATTGTTCGACTGGTATTTTTATATATAGGAATAAAAAATATTTCTTTATATAATAGCATGTGTTGAGAAAGCTATATTTTACAAGTAAGTATAGGTAAGGTAAGTATAGGTACATTTCTGAGAAAGTAGATTGTAATTCTAAAATATTATTTATTATATTTCTATTCCTATTAGGCTCTTAATATAGTATTTTTAATTCAAATGCACACAGCTTTTACAAAAAATAATATTCAATATTTTAGAATATAACATACACCTTGTAACCTTCTCACCTTCAAAACAATCAGTAAACCACCAACACTGCATTATGTTAGGGTCTATGTATCTGTTTGTATGGCGAATCACGAAATTTGGCATAAGTGTTCTTTGTAAAAATCTAAAATATATATTCTCGACAAATTTTAGATATTCGTATCTTAAGGGGTGAAAACGGGGTTGGCAACTTTCTTAAAGGGTATGCGTGTTTACGAAACTAAATGAGCAAGAAACACAAAATTTTGCATGAGTATTCTTTGTCAAAATCGAAGAAATGTGTATTTTAGGAATTTAGGGATTTTTCGAGATCCAGCCCTTAGGGGAGGGAAGTGGGGAGGGGGTGGTTTTTTATATATTCCAAACCACTTGATCTGGAAAGGTGAAACTTGATAAAGAGGTAATTTTAAGGTAGCGGGCTAGAGGATTTTTGGAATTTTTCAAAACTCAACCCCTAGGGTGGTGAAGCGGGGGCGGGGGGGAAGGGGAATGGTTTTTATGTATCCTCCAAACCCCTTGGGCTGGAAAGATGATACTTGGCAGGGAGGTTCTTTTTTAGGTTAAAAGAAATAGTTAAGTTTTTATTTTTCCAAATTCAACTCTTAATGGAGTAAAGTGGGAGGGGGTGATTTTTTCCTAAACTTCCAATACGCTTAAGCTGGAAAGATGAAACATATTTTAAAACTATTCTGTGCGAAGAATGGGCTATTTACAGTAGTTAGTATTTATTAAAGCTATGGTTATCAATTGATTGTTTGTGTGAAAACTACGGCTACAGTTGTTAAAAATATAATTCTAAGCTTACCAAATACACTATGGATAAAATATATTAAACGTTTAAGGGGAACTGAATGTGTGTGTTATATATATATATATATTTACAAATACAATAGATATAATATATAATCACAATCACACATGTATAGTATATAGCTTATTAATATTTATATACACGTAATCCCACTTCAACGTGATATGCTATTTTTATCTCCGTAGTAAATATAGATTTTTTCTGTTGCAGCTAATTAATAATTACATTATATATTTTAATTAAAACAATTAAAACTTAAGTATCTAAGAAGTTCCAAACTGAATTTTATAATAATTTCTGTTGACCTAAGGCTCACAGCTCAATATAAAAATTGACATAGTTTAATTATAAGGAAAAGCCCCTTTGGTGACCGAAGAGTCTTAAAACCACTCTCAATGGGCTCCAATAACCTGTTGTACCACTTTTGAATTTTGAACTTTTTTTGATGTCAAAGTTTTGTACTAGTTTTGTACAGTTTAGTACCACAAAGAAAAAGTTTTGTACCCTTACCCGTTTTGAGTAATTAGCATATTAGTGTGGTGACTCCAGGTTAATGCTGTTGTACCACTTTTGAATTTTGAACTTTTTTTGATGCCAAAGTTTTGTACTAGTTTTGTACCGTTTTGTACCACAAAGAAAAAGTTTTGCACCGGTACCCGTTTTGAGTAATTAGCATATTAAAGTGGTGACTCCAGGTTAATGCTGTTGTACCACTTTTGAATTTTCAACTTTTTTTATGCCAAAGTTTTGTACTAGTTTTGTACGGTTTTGTACCACAAAGAAAAAGTTTTGTACCCGTACCTATTTTGAGAAATTAGCATATCAAAGTTGTCAGTTCAGGTTAATGATGTTGTACCACTTTTGAATTTTGAACTTTATTTAATGCCAACGTTTTGTGCTAGTTTTGTACCGGTTTGTAAGGTTTTGTACCACAAAGAAAAAGTTTTGTACCCGTACCCATTTTGAGCATATCGGTGAGGGGAATCCAGAGGTGCCCTAATTTAAGATCTGCACTGCAAAGAAGTAATTTTATTTTCAGTTATATTTTTATATATTTTTGTATTGTGAGCTTTTGTAAAGCACTAGAGGAGCTAGTGGGGTCTTAACGAGTAGGATTTATTCAAACAGCTAGTAGTTAACACGTTCTTTGCACGGGTAAGGGGGCGGCCAGACTGAGCGCGCGAGCGACTAAAATATAAAATAGAATACATGGGTTGTAATGAGAGGTGGCCAGACTGGAGCGCGCGAGCGAGCGAGCGATCGAGCGACTGAGCGCGCGCACTTGAAAGATAGAACTGGTTCTATTTTTCAAGCGCGCACGCTCGACCCGGTACAGTCTAGTTTACAGGCGCTAGGCAATATTATTGTGTGTTGGTTCATCGAGTGCTAGGAGAACTTCTCATTTTGACATTTTTATTAATTTTTTATTACTATCGATAGGTTTAGCACACTTTCTGGAAATTGAAAAATCACACCTGGACACGGGAATCAAACCCGGTACCTTTGGCTTAGTAGGTCAATGCTCTAAATACTGAGCTATCCAGGATTCGTCCCGTGCCCAGGGTCATTCTTCACTCATATTTTAAAGCAGAGCCTATGATGGAGTGCGGAAATCGTCAGCTACAAGTATGTGATTATATTAATATCACGAGCTATCTATCAGATAACGCAGCCATCCTCGACTCGGTAGTTAGCTTATTGCTGCCATTTGTACAATTATTATAATTGTACGGGATTTCATACTAAGAATTAAATAGCCAAAGCTATTATTTATGCTTTTAGTGAGGATAACTCCATCTAGATATCATATTCTGAAAAGTGAAAAATGACACCTGGATAGCTCAGTGGTTAGAGCCTTGGCGTACAAAGCCAAAGGTCCCGGGTTCGATTCCCGTGTCCAGGTGTCAATTTTCAATTTTCAGAATATGATAGCTAGATGGAGTAATCCTCACTAAAAGCATAAATAATAGCTTTGACTATTTATTATTATTATTATTATTATTATTATTATTATTATTATTAGCACAGCGTCTTACTACCCGATCGGGTTATACATACTTACGCTAATTTGCAATGGTAGGGTGATTGTGAGATGAAATGGAGGACCTACAGTTTAACGTGGAATCCGAGCCTCGGTGGAAGCCTGGCATTCCTCACATTCACAAGTTGTGATTAATACACGTCTTGTCAGAGGTGAAGGAAGGGTTTGGCAATCGGATAAATCTGTGTCGGGACCGAGGATTGAGCCCCGAACCCTCAGCAAAGAGGTCAGCCACCTTACCCCTAGACCACCAGGTCACCGTTTGACTATTCAATTCTTATTATTAGCACACTTGCTATTAACGGCCTAATTTAATTGCTAAGATCATAAACCATGTATATATTTATATAAAACTAATATGTTAAAATACTTCAATATTATCAAAGTAGGCCTTTACAAATAAGAATCACCATTAGCGTGGAGAGAGGAAGAGAAAACCACAACAATAAATCACTTGTTAAAACCACCCTCAACTCACTCAGCCAAAATTCGGAGCCTCCTCGTCAACAAATAACGAGAGGTATCAGCTAATCACGCGCTCGCTCGCTCGCCAGTGTGGCCACCTAGTCGCTTACGCGCTCGCACGCTTGTCAGTCTGGCCGAACCCTAAGCCACATCAAATCCATACCAAATAAGGACGTTCAACATCCGGATATCACCTTTTTTATAGTTTGGCCTTGTACAAACTTATGTTACTATGACAATCCCAAAACAATTATAGCACTCAATAAATTAAAATAAATTTAATCTTTAAAATAATGTCTTAACTGGTCCATATATGCGTGCACTAATAAATACAATACATGCCTATGCACGGTCATAAGAAAAGTGAAACTAAGTAATATATATTGGAACAGAAAAATGTTGGAAAAAAGTGCAAAATATTTTTCTAAAGAATGTAAATGAAATAATATATTCTGTTACAGAACCATATTGAATAAATGAGAATCATTGTTTTCCAAAGGGCATATGATTCACCAAGTTATGTGAGCAGAAGTTGTTTATTTTAGTTATTATGTCACTTCTAGTTAGGCGGTAGCTTATCCAACGATTTTTATCTATGTTACCGCAACGTGATGGATCCACTTTAAAATCAATTTTGGTTTTAGTGTTTGTTTATTTTAAATTATTTTTTTCATCTGCTTATACAAAATTAAAACTGCCTACAATATATAGAAAGTTTTTTTCGATCAATCCAGGAATTTTGGTGCCCCTTCAACCCCAACCACATTTCACCCATTTCCGAGCCTCCTAGGTTGAAATTCCAAACTTTCCAAATTTTATGTTATTCTAGGTGGTCCTTTTACCAATTTACCAAATTTAAATTTTCTTCCACTCCTCTCAAACCCCTTTTAGGTTTCAACACTCCTATTTTGAAAATTTAAGAGTTTTTTTTTGGCAATTTAATATTGTTCTTTTTCGTCCTGTCAAATTTCAGTTTTCAATGACACCAAAAATTAGTGTTCTGCATGTTTTTATTATTATAACTTTCGAGCTCTTCCATTTCCTGGGTTTCCATTTTTATATAATTCCTTTTATTCAGACATAGTTCGGTTATTCGAGCCGATCTATTAACTTACATGCCGGAATTAAATTTTCTACAATAAGAAGTTGATTTTTTATTAGTTTAAAAAATGTTAAGCCCCCATTTATTGGAACCAGTATTAACATCAGAAAATTTTAGTACTTTCTATTTTTAATTATTTGGGGTGATCGTCCTAACTACTTGAAAGTGTTTACATTTTCCACTACACTTATAATTTATTTTACTATTAGTTTGTGAAAAACCTAGCTCTCCTTAGGCCCAGATCTTGATCTTAAAACTAAAAATATATTTCATAATTCTAGTTATATGTGAAATGTCTATTTTCGACCATGTTGATTGCTTTGCCTGGGTTTGTTTGTCTTCTGTCACACCTATGAGTAGTTTATTCTTTTAGTTTTGGAAATTTCAAGAGTTCCAATTTCACCCACCTCCAACTTATATAGATAAAATATTTAACACTAATTTTGTTTTTTGGAGTGTTGCTTGTATATTTCCGGCAAATTGTAATTTTCTATCACTCCTAAACGATCTTTATTTCTATTTTATTTCCACCCTCCCCCTTACTACTAGCTCCTCCAGAATTAAATTTATATTTTGAAATATACTAGTTTTTACCTTAATTCTAAGTGCGTTCCAAATTTCAGTTCTCTACCACACAGAAAATTAGTTGTTTCAAACCCGCTTCAGCGACTGAGTGGTCCAACGCGTCACTTTTGTGTTGGACTTGCCTGCTGAGGGCGGGGAGATCGTTGTTCGAGCACGGCCGGGTGAACTGAGGGGGTTTTTCCTAAATAGATTTCCACTCTCACTCCACGCAAATGCAAGTGCGCTTCTTAATCCCTTTGGCATTAGCTTAGCTAGTATATAAGCGTATAACCCAAACGGATAGTAAGACGCGGTGCTAAAAAAAACTGTTTAAACTAGTTTTTGACGATTTTAAGCCTTACCCCTTCATTATTTCCTCAACACTCAACGTCCACTTAGAATTGTCAAATTTTAAGATTTTCTTTTCTTATCTGGAGGAATCCCTCTACCTGACGGCCAAATCTAATTTATATACATAATGTGATCAGGGAAAGCTATTTACACAACATAAATAAAATATAATTTTTCAAATGTACACAAAACAATATTTCTTGTTAAATCTTTTAAATCTATATTAATAGATGAAAAACAGGATTATATAAGGGTTTAAAAATTATGCTATCTTCAATCAATAAAAAATGCATTTATAGTGGAAACAAAAGTGGTAGAAAAATATTAACTTTGAGTGAGCACTTTAGTATTTATTAATCCTAACTATTATAAATGCGAATGTGAGTTTGTTTGTTTGTTTGTTTGTTTGTTTGTTACGCTTTCACGCCTAAACTACTCGACCGATAATCATGAAATTTCGCATACACGTTGTCATGGGTACATAAAAGAACATAGGGTACCTTTCATCCCGAAAAAAAAATGCTAATGTGAGTTTGTTTGTTTGTTTGTTTGTTATTGTTTGTGACGCCTTCACGCCTAAACTACTCTACCGATCATCATGAAATTTCGCATACACGTTTTCATGGGTACAGAAAAGGACATAGAGTACCTTCCATCCAGAAAAAATGCAAATGTGAGTTTGTTTGTTTGTTTGTTTGTTTGTTATTGTTTGTTACGCTTTCACGCCTAAACTACTCAACCGATCATCATGAAATTTCGCATACACGTTGTCATGGGTACAGAAAAGGACATAGGGTACCTTTCATCCAGAAAAAATGCGAATGTGAGTTTGTTTGTTTGTTTGTTTGTTATTGTTTGTTACGCTTTCACGCCTAAACTACTCGACCGATCATCATGAAATTTCGCATACACGTTGTCATGGGTACAGAAAAGGATATAGGGTACCTTTCATCCAGAAAAAAAGTACTGTTCCTGACGGATAGAAAAAAAATAACCGTTAGACGGTCGTCCGGCTTAACAACTCAGCCTACTGATATGAATAAATTAATTGCAACATGATGCCTGGAGTACAGAAAAAGGGACTTGCGGTATCCCAGAAGAAAATCTGATATCCCGAATAAAAATCTGTTCCCGAGTTATTTTAGGCACATCTATCTTAAAATGATTAAAAATGATTATATTCAGCTAATTAAGCTCTGTCTGTTCACCCCGTTATGGTAAATGACAAAATTGTCGTAAGAAGTTTGGTATTATTCATTTCAGCAAAAATAGCTCTCGAGGTATGATGCTACGACAATATAAACTTTTAGTGTGGGACGAAAGTACGATGTCCCACAAAATAGCTATAGAGGCGTTAAACCAAAATATTCAGGATTTGCGAGAGAGGACGAATGGTAGTTTTACTGGCTGGTGACTTCCGACAAACTCTACCGGTGATCCAGAGGGGCACACATGCAGATGAAATCAAAGCTTGTCTCAAGTCATCAAGATTGTGGGCAAAAGTGAAAAATAATATGAGAGTCCACCTTTATAATGACGTAGATTCAGGACATTACGCAGAGACACTATTGAAAATTGGCGATGGACGTTTGGACACGGATGCTGAAGGCTGTATTTTACTTACAGGGGAATTCTGTAATTTGGTGGAAAATGATGTGGAGCTCATTGCTAATGTTTACCCAGACTTACAACTAAATTTAAATTGTGATCATTGGTTGTGTGCAAGAGCAATTCTTGCACCAGAAAATGAAATCGTTAACAAAATCAACACTGACATTTTGAAAGAGGTGCAGGGAGAAATAAAGGAGTATTTGTCAATAGATACAATCATGGACACAGAACAGAGCACTTAATATCCCGCTGAGTTTTTAAATTCTCTGGAGCTATCGGGTGTACCCTTGCATAAACTAAAATTGAAATTATGTGTACCAGTCATGCTTATGCGAAACTTAGATGCACCCCGTTTATGTAATGGGATGAGGCTTCAATTACACAATTAGGGCAAAATATAATCTGTGCCACCATTTTAACAGGTGTGGGAAAAGGGGAAAGTGTAATCATACCTCGAATCTCAATAATCCCTACTGACCTACCATTTCAATTCAAAAGACTCCAGTTTCTAATCAATCTTAGTTTTGCTATTACTATTAACAAAGCGCAAGGGCAAACATTGCAGGTAGCAGGGGTGCATTTGGAAATGCCATGTTTTCCCATGGCCAGCTATATGTAGCCTGTTCGCGTGTGTCCAATGCCCAGAATTTGTATGTATTTGTGCCAAATGGAAGGACATACAACATAGTATATAGGAGCATCCTAAAATAATGATCTATTCTGTGCCCATGATTGCAACGGTAAAGAACAAGCGGAGTAAATAAGGGATTTTAATTAACTGTAAGTAAATTTTAAGATCCAATTCGGGGCAAGGCATAACCTATGACTCTACTGACACACACTCCGCTACTTCTTTTCTACTCCTACTCTTAATCCTGATTTATATTGTGTAGTTTTTTTCTTTATCTCTACCTCTATTGACTAACAACCTCAATATGTTCATCGTTTTTATTGTCATATTCCCTGTGTCAATCGACAACCTGAATTTATTGATAAAATCTACATTAACGCGAGCGAAGCCGCGGGCAAAAGCTAGTATATATATATATATATATATATATATAATGAGTCGTTGGAGTAATAAAACACTACCTTGTATAAGAAAATGGTACATTATTAATACAAACTTAGTCATTATAAAAGTAGACCTAAAATTTTAAAAGTGGTACAGCTGCAATAACATTTAGTGGCCACTTTGAAATAGTTATTTCTAAAAACAGGTACAGATAAAAAAATATTCTTTATATAACAAAACGGTACAAAACTAGTATACAGCTTTGGAATTAAAAAAATCAATATTCAAAAGTAATACAAGAAAATTAACCATGAGTCACCATTTTGATGTGCTAATTACTCAAAATGGTTACGGGTAAAGAACTTTTTCTTTGTGGTACAAATCGGTACAAAAAATTAAAGTACAAAACTATGGCATAAAAAAGTTGAAAATTCAAAAGTGGTACAACAGCATTAACCTGGAGTCACCACTTTGATATGCTAATTACTCAAAACGGGTACGGGTACAAAACTTTTTCTTTGTGGTACAAAAGGGTACAAAACTTTGGCATCAAAAAAAGTTTAAAATTCAAAAGTGGTACAACAGCATTAACCTGGAGTCACCACTTTGATATGCTAATTACTCAAAACGGATACGGGTACAAAACTTTTTCTCTGTGGTACAAGACGGTACAAAACTAGTACAAGACTTTGGCATCCAAAAAAGTTGAAAAATAAAATGTGGTACAACAGCATTAACCTGGAGTCACCACACTGATATGCTAATTACTCAAAATGGGTACGGGTACAAAACTTTTTCTTTGTGGTACAAAACGGTACAAAACTAGTACAAAACTTTGGCATAAAAAAAGTTCAAAATTAAAATGTGGTACAACAGCATTAACCTGGAGTCACTACTTTAATATGCTAATTACTCAAAACGGGTACGGGTACAAAACTCTTTCTTTGTGGTACAAAATGGTACAAAACAAGTACAAATCTTTGGTACCAAAAAAAAAATTGAAATCTCAAATGTGGTACAACAGCATTAACCTGGAATCACCATTTTGATATGCTAATTACTCAACACGGGTACGGGTACAAAACTTTTTCTTTGTGGTACAAAACGGTACAAATCTAGTACAAAACTTGGGCTTCAAAAAAAGTTGAAAATTCAAAAGTGGTACAACAGCATTAACCTGGAGTCACCACTTTGATATGCTAATTACTCAAAACGGGTACGGTTACAAAACTTTGTTATTAAAAAAATTTCAAAATTCCAAAGTGATACTACAGGTTAATGGATGTCTTTCCTGTATGCTGGACTACCAATGATGGGGAGATCAATGTTCAATAAGGTACACCATCACGTTAACTTTCAAGTCGATTCCTCTTAGAAAAAAAAATCCTTTCTACTTTTATTTCTGGTTGGAGAGGGTGAGGTGGTGGTGGGGAGGGGGATTTTTGGTAGGGTAGGGTTGGTCAATGACATTTCCAGTTTTTCCTGAGAGAGAGCCGATGAATGAAAATATTTACGTTAGCAATTAATTTACTAATGATAGTATTTTTTTTAGCACCAGGTATTACTACCAAATTCTTAGTTGGGACAGTATTATAGGCCTGCACAGCAATAATTTATTAGGTTAATAGTGTCTTTCACGCTTCGTTTACTTTTTTTAAGTAGCCGGAATACATAGTTTCTACTTGAGAGTAGCTAAGCTAAAAATTATTGAATTGGTATCTTTAACTCTTAACACTTTTTAATTTATCGCTATCTTACAGGTAGATGAAATATTGTGATCGCAAAGAAAAAAAATTCTAATTTGAGATTTTGATGAGTCTCGACGTTTCATGATCCCACAAATCCGAAGAAGTAGTTTATGAATTTCCTTCTGTCGGTTTATACCGCGGAGTAGAGACTAAACTATTTTCATGATCGGGCTGAAACTTCGTATATAGGGCTTTCATAGGATTGCCCCGAAGGATTTTTGCAATTGGATCTCTAACCCTAAAACTAGGGGTAGTTTACTGAAGGCCAAAAAGAGAAAAAAAATCTTTTTTTTTTCTCAAAATCGGCTTTAACGATTTTGATTAAATTTCATCTCTAAACATTAATAATATTCCAAACCAAATGGTTACTCTCAATATTTTGACAAAATTACTTTAAGGGATCCAGTCTGAAGCGAAAATTTATATTTCCTTATCATATATCCACAACTATTTGAGATATGAAATTACTAATCATTGCAAATATGTAGGGCTATTTATAATACAAATCTTTTATTTGAAACATATTTTTAGAAAAACAATAACTTTCAAGCTATACGGAAATATATAAATAGACATATAATTATGTATGTATTTTAAATTTTCGAAGATAAAGGTAAGGTATTGCAATCGTAAAAATAAAATCTAACCCTAAATGTTGATGGATTTTGACGTCTCATGACCCCCCGAACCATAAAAAGTGGTATTTTCAATGCCAATTGTATTTCTGTTTAACCTTAAAATTTAAAGTGTATTAATAAAAAGATAAATAAATGGTACGGCGCACCGCACAGACTTTCTCTCTCTTTCTATAAACTCGCAATATTTCTAAACGGAATAATGTACATTGTATCATCACCACTCCATATAAGAACACGCATAAAATAATATATATAATGTTATAGAATCAATGAAAAAAGAGGCGCATCTTTGTCCACCTAAAAGCATTTCGAACAGTTTAATGTCTTCCAATTTCGATTTCTGTTTAAAATTTTAACATTTTATAAGGTGTTGCACATTTTCAAGTCATAACATTGATATTTAATTATTCATTTATACATTTTGACCAATTAAAATTTAAATATTGACTATAGAGTCTAAAATGTAGAGATGATCATTGCTGTGCAAACATTTCTCTTAAGAGATTTAAGGAAAAATAACATAATTTTTTAAAATACTTACTTATATTTAATAACTCTTTGGGATTGGAGATTTATTGCGTTAAGACTTAAGTAGTATATGTTTACAACTAAAGCTCACAAAATTGTATTAATATATTTGCAAATATCTCACAAACTGTTGCTTTTATAAAAATATATGTCAAATAAAAGTTTTTTATTTCTAATAGTCCTACAATTTTGCATTGATAAGTTGTTTAATTTCTCAAATAGTTTTGGAGATACGGAATTTAACGCTTCTGTAAAGTACCCTAAAAATCATTTTCATAGTAAAATGAGAATAGCTAGTTTATTTATAATCTTAATCAACGCCTAGATCTGAATTTTAACCAAATCTTTTGAGCAGATTTTGAGAAAACCAATTTATTCTCTTTTCGCCCTTCAGTAAACTACTCTTAATTTTAAGTTTTTATAGACAGACAGACAGACGGCATTGCAAAGACTAATTTTTATGGTTGTGGGGGTCATGAGACGTTGACATCCATCAACATTTCAGGTTAGTTTTTTTTTACGGTCGCAATACTTTAACTTTAATGTCCAAAAAGTTAAATAATTCATATAATTGCGTATAGATTGAAAATTATTGATTTCATAAAAATATGTTTCGGATAAAATATTTGTATTATAAATATATATATACATATTTGTAATGCTAAGTAATTTCATATCTCAAATAGTTTCGCAGCTATTATAAAAAGTATTAATTTACTCATCAGACCGGAGCCCTTAAAGACATTTATTGAGGGTAGCCATCTTGTTTGGAATATTTATTAATGTTAATAAATGAAATTTAATCAAAATCGTTAGGGCTAATTTTGAGAACATCGACTTTTTCTCTTTATGCCCTTCAGTAAACTACCCTTAATTTTAAGTATTAATAGACACACAGACAGACGGCATTGCAAAGGTTATATTTTAGGGTTCGGGGGGTCATGAGACGTCGACATCCATCAACATTTCAGGTTAGTTTTTTTTACGGTCGCAATACTTATGTTTAATGTTCAAAAAGTTAAAAAATATATATATAATTGCGTATGTATTGAAAATTTTTAAATTTATAAAAAATATGTTTCGAATAAAATATTTGTAAAATATATGTATATACATATTTGTAATGCTAAGTAATTTCATATCTCAAATAGTTTCGGAGCTATTATAAATAAATGGTACGGCACACCGCACAGACTTTCTCTCTCTTTCTATAAACTCCTAAGATTTCTGAACGGAATAATGTACATTGTATCATCACCACTCCACATTAGAACACGCATAAAATAATATACAATGATATAGAATCAATGAGAAAAGAGGCGCATCTTTGTCCACCTAAGAGCATTTCAAACAGTTTAATGTCTTCCACAAGGGTCAACACTTCGTATTAAAATTTCGATTTCTGGTTAAAATTTTAACATTTTATAAGGTGTTGCAGATCTTCAAGTCATCGCATTGATATTTAATTATTCATTTATAGATTTTGACCAATAAAAAATGTAAATATTGACTATTGAGTCTAAAATGGAGATAGATCATTGCTATGCAAACATTTCTCCAAAGAGATTTAAGGAAAAATAACATACTTTTTTAGATACTTATATTTATTTACTCTATGGCATTGGAGAATTATTGCGTTAAGACTTAAGTAGTATATGTTTACAACTAAAGCTCACAAAATTGTATTAATATATTTGCAAATATCTCAGAAATTGCTGCTTTTATAAAAATATATGTCAAATAAAAGTTTTTTATTTCTGATAGTCCTACAATTTTGCAATGATAAGTTGTTTAGTTTATCCAATAGTTGTGGAGATACGGAAATTAACGTTTCTGTAAAGTACCCTAAAAATCATTTTCATAGGAAAATGAAAATAGCCAGTTTATTTATAATCTTAATCAACGCCTAGATACGAATTTTAATCAAAGTCGTTTGAGTAGATTTTGAGAAAACAAAATTTTTCTCTTTTCACCCTTCAGTAAACTACCCTTAATTTTAAGTTTTTATAGACACACAGACAGACGGCATTACAAAGACTATTTTTTAGGGTTCGGGGGGTCATGAGACGTCGACATCCATCAACATTTTAGGTTAGTTTTTTTTTACGGTCGCAATACTTAAACTTTAATGTCCAAAAAGTTAAAAAAATTCATATAATTGCGTATAGATTGAAAGTTATTGATTTTATAAAAATATGTTTCGGATAAAATATCTGTATTATAAATATATATACATATTTGTAATGCTAAGTAATTTCATATCTCAAATAGTTTCGGAACTATTTAAAAAAAATGTTAATTGACGCATCAAACCGGAGCCCTTAAATCCATTTTGCCGAAATATTGAGGGTAGCCATTATGTTTGGAATATTTATTAATGTTTATAAATGTAATTTAATCAAAATCGTTAGAGCCGATTTTGAGAAAATCGACTTTTTCTCTTTTTGCCCTTTAGTAAACTACCCTTAATTTTAAGTTTTAATAGACACACAGACAGACGGCATTGCAAAGACTATTTTTTCGGGTTCGGGGGGTCATGAAACGTCGAAATCCATCAACATTTCAGGTTAGTTTTTTTTACGATCGCAATACTTAAGCTTTAATGTCCAAAAAGCTAAAAATATAATATATAATTGCGTATAGATTAAAAATTATTGATTTTATAAAAATATGTTTCGAATAAAATATTTGTATTATAAATATATATACATATTTGTAATGCTAAGTAATTTCATATCTCAAATAGTTTCGGAGCTATTATAAAAAATGTTAATTTACGCATCAGACCGGAGCCCTTAAAGCGATTTAGCCGAAATATTGAGAGTAGCCATTTTGTTTGAAATATTTATTAATGTTCATAAATGAAATTTAATCAAAATCGTTAAAGCCGATTTTGAGAAAATCGACTTTTTCTGTTTTTTCCCTTCAGTAAACTACCCTTAATTTTAAGTTTTAATAGACACACAGACAGACGGCATTGCAAAGACTATTTTTTAGGGTTCGGGGGGTCATGAGACGTCGAAATCCATCAACATTTCAGGTTAGTTTTTTTTATACGATCGCAATACTTAAGCTTTAATGTCCAAAAAGCTAAAAATATATATATAATTGCGTATAGATTAAAAATTATTGATTTTATAAAAATATGTTTCGAATAAAATATTTGTATTATAAATATATAACATATTTGTAATGCTAGGTAATTTCATATCTCAAATAGTTTCGGAGCTATTATAAAAAATGTTAATTTACGCATCAGACCGGAGCCCTTAAAGCGATTTAGCCGAAATATTGAGAGTAGCCATTTTGTTTGGAATATTTATTAATGTTCATAAATGAGATTTAATCAAAATCGTTAGAGCCGATTTTGAGAAAATCGACTTTTTCTGTTTTTTTCCCTTCAGTAAACTACCCTTAATTTTAAGTTTTAATAGACACACAGACTGACGGCATTGCAAAGACTATTTTTTAGGGTTCGGGGGGTCATGAGACGTCGAAATCCATCAACATTTCAGGTTAGTTTTTTTTACGATCGCAATACTTAAGCTTTAATGTCCAAAAAGCTAAAAATATATATATAATTGCGTATAGATTAAAAATTTTTGATTTTATAAAAATATGTTTCGAATAAAATATTTGTATTATAAATATATATACATATTTGTAATGCTAAGTAATTTCATATCTCAAATAGTTTCGGAGCTATTATAAAAAATGTTAATTTACGCATCAGACCGGAGCCCTTAAAGCGATTTAGCCGAAATATTGAGAGTAGCCATTTTGTTTGGAATATTTATTAATGTTCATAAATGAAATTTAATCAAAATCGTTAGAGCCGATTTTGAGAAAATCGACTTTTTCTGTTTTTTCCCTTCAGTAAACTACCCTTAATTTTAGGGGTAGATGTCCAATTCCAAAAACGCCTCGGGGCAACCCTATGAAAACCCAAGATATCAAGTTTCAGCTCAATCGGTAAAATAGTTTAGGCTCTAGTTGGAGGTACAGACAAACAGACAGACAGACAGACAGAAAGACGGAAATTCAAAAACCACTTTTTCGGATTCAGGAAGTCATGAAACGTCAAAATTCATCAAAATCTCGACTTCGATTTTTTTGACGATCACCATACTTTCTCTACCTGTAAGATAGATAGAAAGTAAAAATGTTAATTAACGCATCAGACCGGAGCCCTTAAAGCCATTTTGCCGAAATATTGAGAGAAGCCATTTTGTTTGGAATATTTTTTAATGTTTATAAATTAAATTTAATCAAAATCGTTATAGCCGATTTTGAGAAAATCGACTTTTTCTCTTTTTTTCCTTTTGTAAATTACCCTTAATTTTAGGGGTGGGTATCCAATTCCAAAAATCCCTCGGGGCAACCCTATGAAAACCCTAGATATCAAGTTTTAGCTCAATCGTTAAAATAGTTTAGCCTCTAGTTGGAGGTACAAACAGATAGACAGACAGACGGAAATTCAAAAACCACTTTTTCGGATTCAGGGAGTCATGAAACGTCAAGATACATCAAAATCTCGAGTTCGATTTTTTTTGACGATCCCCATACTTTCTCTACCTGTAAGATAGAGAGAAAGTAAAAATCGATTTTCTCAAAATCGGCTCTAACAATTTTGATTAAAATTCGTATCTAAGCGTTGATTAAGATTATAAAAAAATGCCTAGCTTCATTTTCCTATTAAAATGAATTTTAGGGTACTATACAGAAGCTGAAATTTCCGGATCTCAGCAACTATTTGAGATACTAAATAACTTAACATTTTAAAATTGTACTACTATTAAAAATTAAAAAATTTATTTGAAATATATATTTTATAAAACCAATAGTTTCTGAGATATTGGCTAATACATCAATACAATTTTGTGAGCTTTAGTTGTAAATAGATATTACTTAGGTTTCAACGCAATAATTCTCTAATGCCATAGAGTAATTATATAATAAGTTGGTATCTCAAAAAGGTTATGTTATTTCTCTATATTTTTATGTTTTATCTACTTCATTCATTCAATAGTCAAAATTTATATTTTTTATTGGTCAAAATTTATAAATGAGGTTTTTAATAGCAATGCGATGACCTGAAGATAGGCAACACCTAATAAAATGTTAAAATTTTACACTGAAATTCAAAATTTTATACTGAAATACAAAATTTTAATACGAATTATTGACTCTTGTGGACACAAAATTGATCTATTTTATTGGTCCAAACCTAAAAATGAGGACATTAATTCTTTAAAAGTAATATTATAAAATTTAAAACTTTGACTAAAAAAAATACTTTACTTAAGTATAATGCAATTTATTGTTCGGTTTATTTGTATATATTATTTAGTTTCACATGTATTACGAGCGTTGAGTAAATATCTATATTTTAAATAATAGAACGAGAAAGTCAGTGCGGAGTTCATTGCCATTTATTTTTATATTCGTTAAGAATGGAGCAAAACACCACGGCTCAACTTTTCAATCTAATTATTGTTTTGCACTCTCACTTTCGTTAAATGATATAACCCCGTACTCATCCAAACCTAGGTAACTGTGCGTGTGATCCATCAAGATCATCACATCACAACCTAGGTAATTGTGCGTGTGAACCACCAAGATCATCACATCACAACCCCAGCAAGTTAGACCTACTTGGGTCACTGCTTCATCGGATCTTCGGCAGTCCATGCATTTAAAACGTTCAATTACAAGTAATTCAAGCTGCAAAATATCACATTAATGAAAGCGACTATTGAATGAGCGCATAGCTGATTTGAGAAATGGCATACTAATCAGCTCTACCATATATTTGGAGACCACCAAAGATGTGTTGTATATTTTTGTAAAGGACCCAAACACAATGAAAAACCATTGGTACGACGAATTCACACAAAATTTTCATATAGTAAATCATAGCTTAAATTAAAATGTTCAAAAATAGGTTTTTAATAATCTAGTCTTAAATAAGTTATACCCATAAAAATAGCAAAATCATCCTGTTAATCTATTTTTATAAATACATTTTAAAACTACTGGTTAAAATAAGCTCTAGTTTCTAATCCACCGGCACCAAGCGTGACTTTAGAATTTTGCCTATTCAAACATAACTTTGTGGTGAAAAATAAAATAAGTATGCATATATTTTAATATATTTTTATTTATTTATTATTATTTATGAATATACGAATGAATTTATAATATATAATAATGTTGTTGGGCGCCAGCTACCAACACCTCTTGTTTTGTGAAGTAGGTAGATTTTTATCATTAAACAAATTTATCCCCATAAACTGCTCAGCGGTAAGACGAAAACCCTTTCTCTCAAGACCCCTGGTCTTTACCTAAAAGTTTAACTTAAGTTGGACATTTACAACCAAGGACTTCCTGAAGCAGATTATTACTCTTTCCATGGACATCGAATCTACTGAGAATATCTATATATGGGATGCAAGTTCAAAAGAAAAATACAATGGACATTGATGTAAATAAAAAAACAGTTAAATTTAAAGAGTGATTTTAATTATTGTAGTGAATGATATCCTTAAATAAACCCTATCTTTTAAGGCATGACTCCTATGTTATAAAATTAATAGAAGTATTGCTAAGCAATACTTGAAATTGTTAAACTCTCACTTGAATTGTGAGGATAAAAGAAAATATATATATATAATTATTGACACAGGAATACTTCTTTAAGCAAAATAACAGGAATTTTAACAACAACCAAAATAATCCCTTATAACATGTAACAATAATACTATGATTCTTTAATAAACAAAAATATTGTTCTGAGGTGGACAAACAGTAATAATTCTGGTTTGAAAACTGAAGTTATTTGTCCTTCTTTAATAATTTTACATATTATAGTTAATTATTTAAATCCATAACAGGATGATTACAGATGAATTTTATCTCACCCGAAAGCTCCCGTCAACATTTAACTCCAGGCCTTAAATTTCCACAAAATCTTCCTTGTTTAACTTCAACACACCTTCCTCACATGTTAATACTTCCTTTTAGAGAAGTTTTGGATGATAAGAATTACAATGAACCATATAAAAATATAATTCAAGGATCCCCAGATCGGGTCCTTCTTACGCTTCCAAAGCCAATTTTGGAGTCACAACAAAAACTTAAACAAAACACAAACATGTTCTTTTTGTTTTTAAATAAGACAATCTCTGGCCTAGGAGAAAATATATTCACCGGGATTTATAACAAAGTGTAAAACAAATAATCTTAACTATTTAAATATTGAGAGTATAAATATAAAGATAATTATAATTTTGACATATGAATATAAGCCATCTTTAAAATTATTTAAATTTGGCACCAAAAAACAAACGAGAATAATAATCTCTTCCGCTAGGGGCAATTATTTCTTCAAGTGACAGCCAGATGCTATAAGCGTCCAAGAACATAAAATAAATTAATATCATAATAGTTCCAAAATAAACCACTCTCTAGAGCAGATAGCGTTAAAATCACCTACCAACAAAAATAATAAACATGGTGGGTTGGCAGTTTATGAATAAAATAAAGAAAGATGATTTAATATATTGAAATAAAGATAAGTAGATAAAATACATAAATATATTTTAATTGTAAGTGAATAAATTATGAATATTCGAAACTTTTAGGAGTTGTGAATGAATATTTAAAACAAATAAACAGTATAATCTTCAACTTTATTATATATTTGAAGAAATTTGAGTCAACTGACTATTAGATTTCATTTATAAGTTACTCTTTTAACCAAAAATAACATCACAACTTGTAAATGTACAAGTGATTGTGTGTAAGAACGTAAGCAAAACATTGTTTTTACATTTAATGCCAGTTACAAATCCATTAGTCGTATCATTTGTTTTCTACTGTTTACACCACTAATCTTGAAAAATTGTTATAAACTGGAAAAGAGAACAGAATTGATTTTTCTGTATGGAGCCGAGGCTCAATATGCTCGTAGAACAGGGCAACATTCAACCAATGACATCAGGATAAAAACGTGTCACATGCTATGTTTAGGATCTTGTATGAAATTAAAGAAACTGGATATGTCACCAAAAAAAACCCGGAATTTGGTACAGTGTTGAGTGAATTAACTCGATTGGAAATTATGGGTAATTATATGGAAAATACCAAAAGTTCAATGCGGAAAGCGTAAAAAAAACTATTGGAGCATCAATTGGTTCAGTTCAAAAAATATTAATATTATAAAATTAATTTAATCCTTATAAATTCAGGTACATCAAACACTAAATGATGATGATCCTGATATTTGAGTAAAATTATATAAATAAATTATTGAACTATTTAATGCGAATCCATTGTTATTAGATTGTATCTGCTTTTCTGAAGTGTGCATTGTGAAGTTTGCTTAAGTGGTTTTGTAAATAAAAACAACTGTCATTATTGGAGTGACCAAAATCCTCATATACTGACGGACATACACAATGGACAGAATATATAAACTTGTGGGCACGATTATTGGTCCGATATTTATTGTCAGAAATTTGAGAGGGGGAGAACACTTAGAAATGCTTGAAGAAACTATAAGATATGCATCGTCTCATAGTGCACACCCCAGGATAACAACTACACAATCATGTAAACATAGAGCTTGATGAAGATCTACATTTTCTACAAGATTGAGCCCCCTCTCACCATTTATTACATTCGTCAATGGTTGAACAACAGATTTAATGGGCAATGGATTTGCAAAGAGAACCAATTGAGTGGCCCACAAGGTCACATGATTTAACGACATTATATTTTTTCATGGGGACATTTAAAGTCCACTATTTATAGGATAAAGCCAGCAAATATGAAAGAGTTAAAAAAATAAAAATAGAATAACAGTGGCTGTAGAAGTATTACAAAAGCAACCCTACTAAACGTCAGAAATAAATTCGAAAATAGATTAAAATCATTGTTTAGCTCAAAATGGAGAGCATTTCGAAAACCTCTAATAAAGCTAAAATTTAAAAAGTATTTTCTCAATAATCATTTTACAAATACACATACACGTGAACAAAACACGTATGCGAGCACACAGCACACAAACAATAATTGTATCTTCCTGAGCTTTGTTTGAATAGGCCAATTCAATGCCGTGCCCGGTGCCGGCACTCAGAATCTTGTGAGGCTCATTTCTCTTGATAGCTTTTATTTTAAAATTTAAAACCAACATTTTGAAAATGTGTCTAGAAGAAAATGTGGTTCAGAAGAAAATTTAATGAAAAATAGGGAGACTCATTTAAAAGAATCAACATGACCTTAACTTCACCTTAAGCAACGCCACCAAAACTCATAACAGCTTTACCACAGTAATCCCCTTCAGAACCAAACATATTTTGTTTAAAAATATTTTTCTGCAATGCATTGTTTTCGTGATATTTTGGTGGAAGTCTTTCAAACTAACACCCAGTGTATATATATATATATATATATATTCCTACAACAAATAGATATATATAAAATTATACTAACATCATATAATATATATATACATATACACATAATATCTAAGTATACATAACAAATTAATCACACAGCTGTGAACTGTCATCACACAACTAACTAAAACTGAGGTATATATGCATTATAGAACATACTGAGCCTAACCTAGCTTCCGCTAGGATTCAAACCCAAACTCTGCCAGGTCACTCCATCGTACAGTTACTCCGGAGTACTCATCCTGATCTCACAGCCAAGTGGTGTACTCCACGATCTGAGTACCTGGTGGAAGGTTGGGTTAAACCCTAGCGAAACCAGGTCAGGTGCAGACGAGAGACAGGAGACAGGTCATCAAGCTTGAAAGGGTCTGGCTGGAGTGAAGAGCTGGAACTGGTCAACAGCTGGAACAGGTCTGGCTGGGAGTGAAGAGCTGGTAGACAGGTCAACAAGCTTGGAACAGGGTCTGGCGGATGAGAGGTTGGTAACTGTCATCAAGCTTGGAACGGTCTGGCTGGAGTGAGATGGTAGTAACTGGTTCAACACGCTTGAACAGGTCTGGCTGGAGTGAGATGGTAGGTAACTGCGTCAACCAATCTTGGAACGAGTCTAATCAGTTGGCTGGGAGTGAGAGGGTTGATAGAATGGTCAACAACTTGGAAAAGGGTCTGGGCAGTTGGCTGGGAGTGAAAGGGTTGTTAGACAAGTCAAACAGCTTGGAACAGTGTCTGGGAAGTTGGCTGGGAGTAAAAGGGCTGTTATACAGGTCAACAAGCTTGGAACAGGGTCTGGCCAGTTGGCTACCAGCATGTTGGGCTGGGCGTGCAAGTCATGGTGTTGTTGAACTTAGTCATCATCATCCATGGCCTCAGTTAGGGAAGGTTACCTACTACCAATAGATGGTTTACTAAAGACGTATAAGCGGAAGCTCCGTTAACTAGGTGTAGGCCATGACGTTATTAGTAGGCTGGTGACCTAAATAAACCAGAATACTCTAGAAAATAAAGTTAAATGCCAGACTAGAAACAAATACAACCATAATCTGCGAATAGGGACTTTGAACACTGAGACATTGATTGGAAAAGTCGAGGAGAATGTGGACGTGATGAAGAGGAATTCTTGGATATAAGCGAGACCAATTGGAGAGGGATTAGCATATGGAAATCAAGGTATCGCTAAATTTTGCATTGGATGAAAAACGATGAATGGAGGAGAAACGCAGTAGGTTTTGTAGTGATAGAATGGCTGAAGATAGAGGTTGTAGTGATGAATGACCGTTTATAAAGGGGCAACAATTAACAGATGAAAAAATGATGTTGTAATACAAGTGTATGCATTACAAGACAGTGGGGTGCCTAGTAGTAAATAAAATTAATGTTATGGAACTCCGCACGGACTTTCTCGCTCTCTTGTTTAAAAATGGAGATATTTACTCTAAACTTGTGATTTATGTGCAACGAAATATAATATACTAGCAAACCCAAGCATAAATTGCACTATATATATGTAAAACATTTTTGAGTCCCGGTTTTAAATTTCATAATTTTATTTTTAAAGAATTAATGTCCTCATTTGGATGTTTGGATCGATAAAAAAGATAAATATTGGGTCCACAAGGTCAAAACTTATTACTAAAATTTCTACTTCTGTTTAAAATTTTAGATTTTATATTATATGTTGCACATATTCAAGTCATCGCATTGCTATTAAATTCCTGATTTATAAAATTTGACCAATAAAAAATGAACCCGCCACGGTGGCGTAGTTGGCTAACGCGCCAGTCGTGTTGAGTCAGACCACCGAGGACGGGGAGATCGAGGTTCGAATCTCGGTCGGGTGAACTGGGGGTGGTTTTTCCTAAATGGTTTTCCACTCTCCCTCCACGCAAATGCGGGTTCACTTCCTCTAAATTCAACCTTCCCAATTCCTAATCCATTAGTGTAATTAATATTTAAGCGTATAACCCAAACGGATAGTAAGACGTGGAGCTAAAAAAAAAAATATTGTCTATTGAGTCTAAAACAAACATTTCTCCTTAGAGGTTTAAAGAAAAATAACATAAACTTTTTGAGAAACTTATTTATATTTAATTACTCTCTGGCATTGGAGAATTGCGTTAAAATTTTATTTAATTACTCTATGGCTTTGGATTATTGCGTTAAAACTTAAGTAGTATCTCTTTACAACTAGAGCTCACAAAATTATATTCATGTATTTGATAATATCTCAGAAACTGTTTCTTTATAAAAATAAATTTCATATAAATTTTTTTATTTTTAATAGTACTACAATTTTGCAATAATAAGCTATCTAGTATCTTAAATAGTTGCGGAGATACGGAAATTTCAGCTCCTGTAAAGTACCCTAAAATCATTTTCATGGGAAAATGAAATAAGCCTTATATTTATAATCTTAATCAACGCATAGATACGAATTTT
The DNA here is from genome assembly GCA_033556935.1 of Timema podura. Classification (NCBI taxonomy): domain Eukaryota; kingdom Metazoa; phylum Arthropoda; class Insecta; order Phasmatodea; family Timematidae; genus Timema; species Timema podura. The sequence continues at coordinate 47,089,156 of JAVRXN010000014.1, read as the reverse complement.
AATCAAAATCGTTAGACCCGATTTTGAGAATATCGATTCTTTTCTCTTTTCGACCTTTATTAAACTACTCTTAATTTTAAGTTTAAAAAGACACACAGAGAGATGGCATTACAAAGACAGCATTTTAGGGTTCGGTGGGTCATGAGACGTTGACTTCCATCAACATTTCAGGTTAGATTTTTTTTGCGGTCACAATACCTTATCTTTTGTGTTCGAAAAGTTAAAAAATATAAATATTTGCGTATATCTTGAAAGTTATTGTTTTTATAAAAATTATTCTTCAAATAAAAATTTGTATTATAAATAGATTTACATATTTGTAATGATAAGTAATTTAATATCTCAAATAGTTTGGAGATATAATAAAAAAAATAATTACGCATCAGACCAGAGCCATCAAATTAATTTTTCTGAAATATTGAGAATATTAATTTAGTTTGTAATATTTATAAATGTTTATAAACGAAATTTAATCAAAATCGTTATAGCAGATTTTGATAAAATCGACTTTTTCTCCTTTTGCCCTTAAGTAAACTACCCTTAATTTTAGGGTTAGATATCCAATTCCATAAACAACTCAGGGCAACCCTATGAAAACCCTGAATACCAAGCCTTAGCCCGATTGGTAAAATATTTAAACTCTAGTTGGAGGTACAGACAGACAGACAGACGGAAATTCAAAAACCAATTTTTCGGAATTGGGGGTCATGAAACGTCGAGATTCATCAAAATCTCGAGTTCAATTTTTTTGACGATCACAATACTTTCTCTATCTTTAAGATAGCGAGAAAGTAAAAAGTACAAGTTTGAGGAAGTTTAGAAAGGCATATAGGAAATAAGTGCAGCAAGTAGTGGGTGACCTTAATGCTAAAGTAGGAAACAATAGAGTAGGGTTTGATGATGTGTTAGGTGTTAGGGGACAAAGAATTGGGAAAAAGCAAAGAGAAGGTATCTGTGTTATGTGAAAGAAAAAAAATGAAAGTGTCAAACAGATGCTATTGTAACGTTAACTTACAGTTAGTTACAATTGGATCCATCCCGTTATAATGTTGATACGTAACTATCAAGAATTCATACCACCCGCTCAATAATTCCGACCCAAATAGAATCCCTACAATGGTACTATTCTCTGTTGTAGTCCCTGTAGGCTAATACGGAAAGATAATACGACACAGTATGTTTCATACAGTACAATCTTCTGTAATATTACACTCATAATTGTTCAGGAACTTACCTTTGAAATCTTCTATCACTAGCCGCCACCAAAGCTGACCTACTCCATGCAGCCATGTAGAGAATGGGCCGAGCTAACGCAAGTCTACTGTCAACACGTGATTGCTCTCAGTCTGGTCAGATAGAAACTGAGGCGTAACGACATGGAGTCCGATAGAAGACAACAATCCACCCGCCCCCTGATGGCTGTTTGAAGAACTACCCCAAACATCGAATGATCGTCGACTTGTTCTAATATTCTGATGGAACAACCCTACAAAGTGCCTACGTTACCGAAGACAGCTAGCAACTACGTGCTAGAATTACCTCCCCTCCTTTCCGTGTAACGAAACTCACTATATAACAGACTGTATGTGTCTGCAAAAATGACTATCTATCAATCCGCGAACGAGGACGGATCATTGTCATGGACCTGGACAATGATCGGATACACATTCATATATACTAATTGGAAAGTAACTATGGCGTCTACTTTTCATAGACTCTATTTATTTTCGGCTTATAAATTTGTTGTATTAGAATCATTATTTTGTTTTTCGTGTAATATTTAACTTTTCTCTTTATCTCAGTCGCTTAAATTTAACTATTATGTCGCCACTTAGGCGCGGTAGCATGTTGGTTAGTTTAGTTTAATTTCCATCATTGGTAATTTTGTATTGAGTAAATTTAAATGTAAAATGTTAAAATGTGTGGACTTTTGTATTTTGCTATTTCACGCGACTGTAGAAATAAAATCATGCTTGTTATTTTTTTTATATAATTTAAATTTGTTCTAAATTTCAATCTTTAGTTTTTTATAAGAGATAGTTAGTCCCGGGAGGTTTTGACTTGAGTCTGGAAGTCAAACTCTCGCGTTATGTTTTGTAAATTTCGTATTGTAGCTTGTAATTGTTTGAGGAGCCAATCAGGCAAGAATATTTAATGTTTGTTTCATTTTGTGGATATCTTACTTCACTTCACTTTTGGTAGTTTAACTTCTCTGTTGATGTTAAAAATCTACGTAATTTTGTGTCTCTTATAGACGACCTTTAATAAATGTAAACATGGGATGTTTACATTCTGCGCTTCACGTTATTATTTTTAGCATTTTTCAGAATGATATAATGAGACCACTGTACTTTGCTTTATCTACGTTTATACTGAATAAACCATATTTTTGTAATATTTTTAATACTGCTTATATTTTCCCTTATGTAGATTCACCTTCTCCCTTTTATTTAATTGTGGTCGTTAAGTAGAAGGCAATGGAGACGGTGTAACACTATAAAATATTAAAAGGCAGATTATAAACATCAAGACAATATATGAGGAACTATTAGGGGGGTTGTTCCTGGCGATTACTTAAATTAGGAAGATTTGACCTTTTAACAGGCACAAGGGAATATAAGAAGCTGTCGACTCTTAGGATATTAAGAATTAAAATGTAACTTATTTGGTGACATTTTAAGTATGGTAACTATTGCATAACAGACCAAATTAATGAGTTAAACATTATTATTTCTAGAGATTATGTAATTGTAAAAGGTTACGTTTTAGTTACCTACCTTTATTCCACTCCCGTCAGCTTCAAGGTATGAAATTAACGATGGATCTATCCCACACCGTTGATAGAATCTGCTCAGAAAACTAGTCAGCGGATATTCCAGCGGTACGATATATCCTGACTTTCTGTCACCGTAGCATTCAAACTCAGAGTGGACAATGGAGGCGTAGATACGTTTAGCATACTTTGCTTTTTGTAGGAACATTACTACTGAGGCTTCACTCCGAACAAATCCATTAGCTATTAATAAACACAAATTATATATTTCAATATAACTACAAAATAAATTTTACTAGGAAATCCGTTGTCGTAGTATCAGGGTGGACTAATTACCATCCCATACTTTCTTCCAACCAGTTAGAAAATTAAAATAAATACCAAATTTTATATGCTATTTTAATTAAAGAACATTGATATAACTGATATTATTATTGTTTATTATTATTTACTTTTTAATACTATATCTAAGCTGTTTTAAATGATGAAATTAGATGTATCACACTTGCAAAACTTAAAAGGTGCGAGTGTTAGATTTCTTATAATTAACTTAGTAACTTCAATAAATGACGTATAAATATAACTTTATGGCTTTTAAATACGTTTTACTACTACAGATTAAAAATTTAAAATTTTAATTAACAGTCTGTTCTTATTTATTTACTTTTTATCTTAATGTTATAAGTCAATTGAATGTCATGAGTGAATACATTTTTACAACCCACGTTTTTTGTGATCTCGTCCTGGAAGTCCTGAGTATCAGTTAAAATAGTAGTTGTGTTTGTTTTCACTTTTATAACAAACAATGGCACTAACTGTATCTGTAATTTTCTAAAGGTAGCGAATTGCTCCTATCGTTATAAATAAATTATATTTCTTAGTAAGAAAAGATTAACCTTTCAGGTAGATTCCATTAATTGTGACCCTAAGATAACATTCATGTAAGACGTGGTGTTACCAAAAACAACGTCGACCATTTCCTAATTTTAATTAAAACTAAAACATTTAAATTTTACTATCATAAAATTTTTGCCTGTAAATTTTCACAACTTACGTTACAATTCTGACTCTTTTTTATTAACTTAGCTTCGTAAAGTGCTTTAGCCAAATTTTCTAAAATTAAGCTATGACCTATCCCATATTGACTTATGCAATAGGCTCATCATGTGCTAATGTCTGTCTAATTTCTGGTATTTTTTCTCAACTACCGGTATTAAAATTATCTGTTCTCGTGTCTTTACCGTAACCAGTGGCAAAACTAAATATTTTTGACAAGGATTTCTAGTTTATTCTTTCGGTAATACCGTTTATTTGTGTCCTCTGGACAGAAACGAATTAAATTACCAGTGGAGAGGCATCTAAAACACCTCTGTTGATCACTTTCTTGATTTTGTGACGTAGCCTCTTTCTACAGTAAACTGTTGGTGCAGTGTAAATTACATACTTTTCATGCCATTTTATCCACGTGTTTTCACTGACACCTTTCAAGCTTGAAACTTCTCTATTTCGTTGTATTGGATTATACTATACATATATTCCCAATTATTTTTAATAGATTACAGTTTAGCGTACTCGTAATGGACTACTTTATGCTTCAAGTAGTTTATTGAATTAACAGTTTTCCTTGGGGTATTAAGATTAGTATCTGATTGGAGGTTTTTGAAACAATCTATCTACCTCATCCTGCGTGGAATACCCTCCAAATTTCTTAGTTAGGTTTGTAATCTAATGAAGTACTCCATAACTCTTTCGTTGACTATTTATTTTATACCTCTTATTTGATCATAACAGCTATCAATATGGAAAGATAACCTCCTAAAACAAAAAACAGATTATGAGGCGAACTCCAGCGCAGATAGTAACTAACGTTGTTCCTCATTTAATATCGGCGATTTCCACAAAATAGTCCGGGAAGAGCCTTTAGCAACTCATTGTTTGATAGCGTATAAGGGATCTTTTGTTCACATACATACTTTAGAAATTTTATGTAGTTTTAGCTTTCGTCAAATTTGGCACTATATATTCATACATAAAAAAAAAATGAAACTCTCTGTTCGTGAAGTGGGTTCACCAAGTGGTTTGGCCACAAATTGAACCTCTCATTCGATCGTGGAATTTACGCCAGTCCATGCTTGGTTAACAATTCACTGATGCTTATGAACAAATTGGGGCGTTAGTCCGAGGGAACCTTACCATACCTCCAATATGTCAAAACTCTTGACAGGTTTTTGCATGTATTTGATTGTTTTGTCTGGACATAGAAATGTAGTACATTTTCTACGTTTGTGCTTTATCCCTCAGATCTCAGTGTAGATTCCATCCCACCTATTATACATAACAGCTAGTTTGTGGGAAATTTAATTCTTTGGTTTTGGTCGAAATCTTAGAAATATTATCTCCTAATGTAAGGAATCTCTAAGCTTCTTGCAGGGATCTTTGATTGATTGATTTATACTAATATTCCTGTGACCCTATACTAATCCACTATTTGCCACAATTGAAACCTCATTGTGTCTATTTTTTGAGGCCAAAACTTCAATTCTGATTGAAATTTCACTACCAAGTTTACCCAAATCTAGTCTCTACATGCACGTGTTTCACACACGTATAGATTTTAAACATGGATTCCCTAAGAATTTGAGAAAGGAATCTCAGTCCTCTCATGTTAAAATTGATTTAATGCCCACTTTGTTAGTTGTGCTCGTAACACTAACATGACTCGAGATGGTCCTGTAACTGCTCGACCCTGACTACATGAACAGCTTTGGCGCTATCCGTTTGATACACAACGTCACTATCAGGCTATGTGATGACTATGTTTGTGCTGGACCCATTACAACTAACTAGAGAGAACTTACAAGGGTAGAAGTCCCAATCCTTAATTGAGAAACCAGTATTATATCTACGAGTATATGATATTGTTTGATAGCCATTGCAAATACATAACACGTTATAATTATTTAACAAATCACCATGGATAACAAAAACTTGATGTAATGCAATATCTAAAACAAGCTAACGTTCATCTTTGTCACATGCAATTTACCACTCCTGGCCTATCGCTAGGTAACGGCACAACACTTGTTCTGTATGTAAGTGTACCTAGCGGTGATCCTGCCAACCATCACAGGTAGAGGATTGGGAAGAGGGAATGCGCAAACTACGAATATTTGTGATCATCAACTGTTTCCGGAATGTGGCTGAGTCAATTAAGTAAAATGCCTCCATCTTCCTCTCCCTTCCACCAGTCTTGTCATTTGATTTGCTTCCTTACTATTCCCTCACTTACACACTTTCTGTAATTTGCTCTTCTCATATTTTTCTTAACCTCTCTTGGGTTCTTTCACCTCATACTTCATTTTCATATTTCTTTGTTATTTTCTCTTTCTCCATCCTTAATACATGCCCATTCAATCTCAGTATTAATCTAATACTTTCTCTTCTCCACACTTCCCCAAATAACTTCATTCCTGATCTTATTTCGTCTAAGACAGCTAACATGTTCCTCACAAACTTCATTGCCATAGTCCCACTTTCCTTGATACGTAGTATTAATATGTTAAGAAAATTGAAAAATTTGGTCATACAAAATACACTTAAATTTATTTTAGGGGGAAATGAAACTATTTTGTTTTGTTTGTATTGTTAAACAGTACCTGGATCCAAAATTTAAACAAAATCTTTGAAGTGGATTCGGAGAAAATCTGTATTTTATTTTTTGCCTTTCAGTAAATCACTATTAATTATATGTATTAAAAATCAAATAGCCGAAGTTATTACTAATTTTTCAGAGAGGAATTGGCCATCTAGATATCATATTCTGAAAATTCGATTCCCTTGTCCAGGTGTCATTTTTCAATTTTCAGAATTAATTATATGGTTAAATATCTAATTCTATAAACAAAAGTCCTCAGATAAATCTTATGAAATCCCTAGCTACCAAATTTGATCCCTATTGGTAAAATTGGTCAGGCTCTAGACCAAGTTACACAAACACGCGCGTGCGCTCGCGCACAAACACACGCACACACACGGTATTGTGAAAACCAGTTTTTAGTTTCAGGGGATCATGAAAGGTCAACGTCAAAATCTTTGGTTAAATTATTTTGACGATAAAAATAATTTTCTTTCCGAGGGGACTAGAATAATAATAATAATATTTAACACCACGTCTTACTACCCGTTCGGGTTATACGCTTAAGTGCTAATTACGCTAATGGATTAGGAATTGGGAGGGTTGAATTTAGAGGAGGTGAATCCGCATTTGCGTGGAAGGAGAGTGAAAAACCATTTAGGAAAAACCACCCCCAGTTCACCTGACCTAGATTCGAACCTCGATCTCCCCGTCCTCAGCGGTCGAGCTCAACACGACTAGCGCGTTAGCCAACTACGCCATCGAGGCGGGTGAGGGGACTAGAGAAAGTAAAACATCAAAATAAAATCAAAGCATAGTCAAATAATGTTTAAATAACCTCTTATTTGTTGAAAATAATATGTTTGTAAATGTGTATTTTTAAGCCTAATATTATGAGTAGGTAAAACAGGGGTGGCCGGGACCCACCAATACTTTTAGAACTTAAAAAAATATTTTTTTATAACATATTTTGAAGAAAAAAAACTAAAATGAAGTGGAACATAATTCTCTATACACAGTGAATTATTCGATTCGTTATACAGTATTCCAGTCCCAGGAGGATTACATGCTCTAATCGCCACACGACTGTAGCCGCGCTTGAAACCCCAATGAGTAAATGGAGAACCTAACATGGGCCAGACCCTCTCAGATAAGCACCGTCGTCCAGTGGGAGATATCTTTCAATGCCATTCCACTCCGTGATCAACGGTAGTTCATCGGGCTGGTCTACGTGAGCTTGTGAATTGATAACGATGGCTTTTATTTGGTTTTAACTTGTATTTGATAAGTGTTAAAGACCCAATAAGTAATATGAAGACTGAAAGTGATTAATTAAAACTAATAAAGTAGATTATCTGTTAAAAAATTCAGTTTTTTTCATTAAAACTGCAAGAAAAACTTGAAATTAAACAAGTATGAGCACATCAGCTTAGTGACTTTACATTTATGCAGGCGGATGGGGAAAAAAAATAAAAAGTGGACAGTGGAAGGCTGTGAGGATCTTAAACATTTGAGTAGAATAATTAAAAACCATGAGGAACTTGCAATTTGTTTGGAAAATGTATGTAGCTTTAAAACATTTGGTATGGTAAATATTCTAGTACAGATAGATTCCGTGGTCAGAGCATAGTTTCAATACGTTAAACACAATCAAAACCTTCCTTAGAAACACCATGGGACCAGACCGGTTAAATTCACTGGCTGTTTGTTCATTGTTCTATTCATAAACAAGAAATTGCTGGTTATCAAAACTTCAACAAGAGAGTCAGCAATATGTCTGCCAGTCAGAAGAACAGATGTGCCCAACTTTTGTACATATAATGAAATAGTGCCATCCCTTGGTAAGTTTAATTAAATACTTGTATTTTTATTCGTTCTATTTGTAGATTTCTAGTGATTTAGTAAGTTCGGTGATTTAAAAAAATAAGAAAATTTAAATGAATTTAATTTAATATTTTAACACTTGGGGAGAAAAAATCATTACCGGTAAGCTTTGACTTGGTTCAACCAAAATTAAATATTATGCGCTGCCATTGAGCTACAGTTTATACAAATGCAAACCCTGACTCTAAAAATTAATTTAACAATAATAGTTATACTAGTATTTTCTAGGTTAGCAGTGGAAAAAATAGAGTAGGCATTATAAAATACTTTTGAAAACAACGAAAATTAAATTTATTATTATTTAAGGTATTTCAAAATAAGGTATTCATAAAGATCGAACACATAGGTCTTAACAAAATTGACCAAAAATATGCGCATGGGATCTATGCTGATAGAAATACTAAACTGAGAATAAAATAACTTAAATCATACCCATTGGTTTTTTTAGTTCCTCTCGACCACTCGAAGAGAAATATTGTGGTCTTCAAAAAAATTGAACTCGAGATTTTAATAAATGTCTATGTTTCATGGCTTGCTGAAACCAAAAAAGTGGTGTTCATAATGCCATCTATCTGTCTGGCCATCTCTCTGTCTGTACCTTGGGCTAGATCTGAAACTATTTTACCGATTGGGCTAAAGTTTGGTATCTGGGGTTTTCATTAGGTCTTCCCGATCTTTTCTTGGAATTAGACACCCAACCCTAAAATTAAGGATAGTGTACTGAGAGCAAAAATAAAATTAAAACGATTTTCTCAAAATTCGCTATAACGATTTTGATTAAATGTTATATCTAGACACTGTATATAACAATAATTAAGATGGCAATTTTAATTTTCTTATAAAAATGACTTTGAGGGTATTCTACAAGAGAGAGATTTTACAATTTTCATCATTACTCCTCAACTATTTGAGATACCAATATACTTATCATATAAAGTTGTAGTACTATTAAATATATACTTCTTTCTTTGAAATATATGTTTATAGAACTAATAATTTCTGATATATAATCAAGTATTTACTTTTTAATTCAGGTCTTTGAAAATGAATTTGATTCTTGTGCTCTTTGGTGAACAAAGATGTTTTTCGTATCTTAATTTTTCTGTAACACTGTTAATAGATCTTCATGCCACAGAGTAAGTAAGTAACCATTAATCTTTGGTGTAGTGTTTTCTGCAACAATGTAGATAACTTTTATTTCGTTTCACGAATCCTGCAAGTTTTTAGTAAATGTCTATGTTAAGCTAAAAGTGAGATAAATTCTGTGCGGTGCACCGTACTATTTATTTACAAATGCGAAACATGAATTTTAATATAAGAGAAAAAATTTAGTTAATTGAATAGTAAAAAACCTGAATAAAATGTGTGCCTAAAATGGATTTACAATCATTAGAATGGATAAAAATACTTAATAAAAAACTTTATGGTTTGGATGTATCCACCAAAATATAATCAATGTGTTCAGGTTGAGGTGAGCTGTTAATGTGACTTATGGGGTTGATTACAGGCAAGTACACATTTTAGTTGGGAAAACTGAAAATATAAGACCCCAACGATAGAAGGATAGTGTTAAACCGAGTTCGAATGAGGGTGAGTACCAGGCTAGGGATTGGCCTGGCCATAGGCATGTCAAGTTGGGAGTTGAATGGCTGGCTTGCGTTCTGGCAGTCATAAGCTGCCTTAAAGCGGGCCTTACACGATCAATAATATTGACAATATCAGTATTGACAATACAGCCGTCAATCCTCGTGCCAACCAGTCTCAAACTTTCCCTATTTACACGATCAATATTATTGACAATACTTTTGTCAATAAATTTGCACAGTACCTCTCTTTCTGCGTACGAGCAGGGTGAATCTGTGTGGTTTTATTCTGTTATTTCTGGGTTTTGTCCTTCCAAAACATGGATAATCGCACAAAAGGTTGCATAGCTATTATTTTGGGGCTTGTAACTACTCGTAGAGTGAAACGCAAACGCTGGATGAAGGAATGGTTAAAGAAAAGAGAAGAATATTCTCATCTAGTTTTGTTGAAGGAAATTAGCCTCAGCGATGTTGAAGATTTCAAGAACTACTTTCGAATGGAGGAAAGTACCTTTAAAAAACTGATACAGATGGTTGAACCGTTTTGAAAAGGGAGGACACAAATATGAGAGAAAGTATAACTGTTAAGGAAAGATTAGCCTTAACCTTGAGATACTTGGCCACTGGAAGAAATTTTGAAATTTTCTGTCATCATGTCACCAGCAACTATCAGTGCAGCTGTAGTTGAAACGTGTGAAACGCTTATATATGTCCTACAAGACTACATGAAGGTAAGTTTCATAGTTTTTATTTATTTGTTCATTTTATCCATTTTATTTTTTATATACAGGTATTTTGGATTCTTACATCCCTTTGTACGTACCTGCTTACTTTCACTACAAAATCGAAGGATACCAATGTATTGGTTTGTTGATATCCCTACCTACATAGGTAAATCAATGAGCCAGTTCTTTGGCTCCCTTCGTTTTGTAATTGAAAGTAAGCAAGTTGTACATACTTGGTACGTAGGTAGTAAAATGAAATAGATAGGGAGATGCATTAACTACTAGAAAAATAAGTACGTATATTTAATACAACAGACAGTACAAAGTAAACATTTGTCTCAAAAATTTAAATAACTTAAAAATTAAAAAACTGAAGTTAAAGAAAAAACTTGAGCAAACACTTCAAAACCGCCAACACTCACCCTTTAAAGTTCTGAAAAAGTGAGGAGATGTCCTCTGTTTGTAAGTTCATTTCGAATGGTGGGGTCGCCACAGGCGGGGAAGAAGTACTGTAGTTGAATGTTGAGAATGATGAGGAACTAGTACTCTGCGAATTATCTGAGCTTCTTCGAGGTTCATGTTCCATATTTATTTTAACGGAGTCGCGATGAAGAGTCCCCAAGCTTGCCTCAAAAAGGATGTCATTTATTGCTTTCTCTGCGAAAGCTCTTTTTCTGGACTCTAAAGTCAGCAACTTTTCTCCCCAAGCTTTAGCTATAGTCGGAATGTTGCTGTCAGGGTTTGATGAGGTTTCCAAAAGGGTACATGCTTTTTGTAAAAGCTCGTTTTGCTTCGAAATTGGACCTTGCATTCTTGGTTTTTTGTTTCGAGGAGTTTGAAGAGGTGATGGTGGGGGAAGCATTGAAGATGTTGAAGCTGTGGAATTAGCAGAAGTCTGCTGAGTGTGTCCACCTATTTCTTGACTCTGAGTACCATCCTCTTCCTGCTCAAATTCCTGAAAACAATAGAATGTTTTACAATCAAGTACACCTTATCACAACAATGTTTTATTTTCTCATATATTTAATTATTGTTGTTTTGTTTGTTTCAGTTTCCCACGACTGCTGCAGAGTGGGGTGACATAGCTCACGAATTCGGAATTCGTCATCAGTTTTGGAATACGATGGGCTCATTGGATGGGAAACATATAGCTAAAACGAAACCAGATAACTCAGGATCCTTGTATTATAATTACAAGGGTTTTTTCAGTATCGTGCTTTTGGCTCTAGTTAATGCGAAGAAGGAATTTATAATGGCTGATGTTGGAATGAACGGTAGAATTTCGGATGGTGGGGTGATGTTTTACTCCAAATTCGGAGAATTCTTCCAGGAAGGAAAATTGAATTTACCGTCGCCTGCACCGTTGCCGAATACAAATGATATTTTCCCATATATATTTGTTGCGGACGAAGCATTTGCATTACATAACAATTTATTGAAACCCTACTCTCAAAGATTACTGGATCCACCTCGACAAATATTCAATGAGAGGCTGTCACGAGCTCGAGTATTTGAAATACAGTACCATTAATACTTATCTCGTTGAAGTTTCTTTTAAACCTTTCACGTACAACATAGTGGGGAGATCATATAGAACATAGTGGGTACTGATGTGTTTTAAATACCGTATTGCATCGAATATAAGCCGCACCTTTTTTGGGCTTTTTCCAATGCTCAAAATGGGGCGTTAAATTCGATACTTTATGTACAAAAATAAAATATCAATGAGCTATCATGTAGAATTACGTTATTTTTACCCATTTACATAATCTAAAAAAATAGATCCCAGTAAAAATACTATATCATTTTAGGTACGTAGTTTCATTTCATTTGAATTCACAGAAGTAAACAAAGTAAGGGTATAAAAACGATTAATCACAACTTGTGAATGTGAGGAATGCCAGGCCTCCACCGTGGTTCGGATTCCACGTTAAACTGTAGGTCCTCCATTTCATCTCACAATCACCCTACCATTGCACATTAGCGTAAGTGCGTATAACCCGAACGGGTAGTAAGACTAATAGTAAGCTAATAATAATAATAATATAAAAACGATAATAAACTAGCCCCTTTGTTTATCTCTTCCGCTTATGAACTTCTATTTAACTTTCCTCTCCCCCTCGTTTGATTCAAAACTGAGGTCAATCTTCCCTCATTTCATTTCGTCTCGTGAATTATTTTAAGAAATTAATAAACTTTTTCTCTGTTTCTGTTTTTTGTTACCTTTCTATTAAAAACAATAGTCGGCGGCCTATACTCGATGCAATACGGTATTTATAAAATGAAATATGTAGTTAGGTAGTTAAAAACAAAAATAAAAAAGAATTATAATTAAAAAGTACTAGAATAAAACTCACCTGTTCCACTGCTGGTTCCATCAGCTGCTGCTGAACTGGCTTCTCAAACCTTTCAAGGAACGATAAAGCACAATACACCCATGAGGAAGGTGTGTAAACCTCATCTGTACTCCTCCCCGACCTCTTCGATGCGGCAATCTTCTTCAATTCCTTTCTGTAATTTGTTAATAGACTGTTTATTTTCTTTTTCACATCCTCCCTCTTGTTGGCCCCTGGCTTTATTCTCGTTAAAATGGGCATGAGGAGGTCAAGAGCAGAATTTCTTGCTGCCTTCTTCGAATATAATGGGTTGGTAGGATTCCACAGTTCTGGGAAAGCTCATATTGTTCGATGAACTGGCGAAGGGCATCTTCTTCCTCACGGGAACCGGATGAGCCAACAATATCTTCATTGTTCCCAAGGACTAAGTCGTCTGTAATGGGGTCGGTCATTGTCACCTTCACAGGAGCGCGACTTGAACTGAACTGAGTATTGATGGAAATATTGACGCTCGCCCCTATACGGTCAATAATATTGACAATATCCCCTCCACTTTCCAGTATTGATGCCCGAAAAACAGAAAATCCGGATTTCCTTCAATACTCCATCAATATCGACCGTCAATCCAGTTTTTCACCTTACACGGTCAATATTATTGACAATATGATAAGGTATTTTCAATATTATTGATCGTGTAAGGCCCGCTTAAGACACGATGCTTAGAATAGTTAGTTAAAATGAGTCTTAATTTTCATTGTAAATAAAAAAATAATATTTACTAGCAATTAGAACTTAGGTTAGTTTTATTCTTTTGAGTGTTGATTCTAATCTTACAATATCAAACATACTTTTGTTATTTATTCTTCTCGCTGTTTAGTAGAAGGCTAAGGAAACAATACTCTTCTATGGTGGTATGCCACTGGTAGTGTGTATGTTTATAAAGCTATATTACGGTAAATCCATTAATAATTTCGGAATTTATGTGGGTTTATCTATTAGCTATTGAAATTTTTTACTAGTAATAAAGTGGGTTTTTATTAATACTGGTTAATTCACTAACTCAAATATGTTAGTCAATAACATACCATTATCATCAAACGATCTGTTGCATCCATCTTCTGATAGTACTCCTAGACCTTTGTAATGGTAGGATAGTTCTGGGTGTAGTGCGAAAGATACTGCCCCAACTAAGGCTGTCTCACAATATCCATTCTTGATGGCTTCGTAAGCTAGCGTGAGTGCTTCAACACCACTTGACTCCCCTGATTGAATAGTATAGCTAGGTCCTGAAGACATGAAAAAAATATAATATTATTTATCTACTATTTCCCGAGAGGTTATCAATATAAAATTATTGCTGTTGCTGGATTTATTTGTTTAAAAATAGTTTACATGAGATGTTTAAATATTAACATTTTTATGGGCTTACAAAGTTTCAAGGCGTTTAGTTCTAGTAATTCTTTAAATGAAATATTTTAAATTCATTTGACTTATATTTCTAATCCAATATTAGTATTTAAAAATAATAGAGTTAATACAGTTGAAACCCATGTGCAAAGCGTCAAACTCTCTTTAAACTGAACTACATATGTCTGGAAGGGCCTATATTCTCATAGGAAAATAGAAAAACCGTGAGTACTGTACTTAAATAATATGATTTTTAAAATAAGTGAGATTTTCTTTAATACCATAAAACCAAGAGCTATAAATATTTGTTTAGAATTATACCTTGGACCAATAGTTACTAGGATTATTCAAATATGGGATTTTATTATTTTACCTTACTAAACAATCAATATTTTAAATTTTGTATTGGTATTAGAAAGGTTAAAATGAATATTTGGCTATCAGCCTCTTTTATTGCAATATACAGCACCACATTAGGTACTAAAATAATTAATACAAAAGATAAATCACATATAATAAGGTGATGTAATACGTTTAACAAAGGAAAGTGATTGAATGAAGGATTGATTATAATAACTAACACAATATGTTTACATAATTGATTCTGATATCATTAATATAAGTAAAGATTTGAAAATCTGGATTTGTTTGAACTATAAATAAAGGTATACCAACAAATTAGTAATGTCAAATTTCATGAAGCTTTCAGCCTACGCCTACAATTCATTAACATAATGAGATGATTTAAAAAATTATAGCATTGATTAGAACGTAGATTCAGTAAATTAATATTTTAAAAATCATAAAATATTTTAAAAGCTTTTTTAACTCCTTAAAAAAGTTTAATGATTTTAATATAATTTATAGTTAAAGATTTCAAAATTAATATTTAAATGGAATATTATAAGAAATATGTTAAATAAATGGTAATATCTGGAAATATAAAATTGACTAAATATGATAAATTGATTATTCATTCTTATCTGTTGGATATTTATCCCTTTATCCTTTGTATAAACATATATATATCTGCAACAGTTCCGAAACTATTTTCAATGGATTCTATTTACCTTAGGTATTTATGAAAAGATTAAACGCTATACCAAGTTGATTATCAACATTATTACTGATGACATTATTTGTTGTTGGTCAAGTGATGTTATTATATTAAAGTAGTTTAATAATTAGAGAATAACAAATAATTTTTTTAAAGTGAAAATTGAAATCAATGTTCAACTAGTTAAGCATGATGGAAACTATCTTAATTTGGGAGGTTGGTATTAATTCACACACAACGTTATTTTAATAGTTGTTGTATTTAGACTTATATGGAAGAAAATTATTTGGAAAACGAAAGTTATATGACGAATGTTCGAACAATAAACGTTTAAGAAATAAATTTAAGTGATTTATTGGCAGCTAGAATGTTTGTGTAATATCAATGATGTGTTTGGAAGACAAGATAGATTTTTAAATAATTTAATAGAAAATGAGAAACCAATATTGATAATGTTTGTGTAATATAGCACTAGTATATTTTAAAAATAGATTATAAAATAATTTAACAAAAAAAAAATAAGAAACACAATGGTCTAAAAAAGTTATGATTGAAGGTGGAAATTTGTAAGTTATTATTAAGGTAGCGGATTCATCCTGTTGCGCTAGTTGATATATTATGTTAATGAATGTTTAGTTCTTAATAATAAGATTAATTTCTTTTTACAAGATCTATTGATATGGGTGTTAAATAATATGTTTATTATGTCAAAAAGAGCAAATATCTTACTAGAAATTACTTTTTAATAAGCATATAGTCGATACAGAGATGAAAATTAATTTGATATGTTAATTAATTTTTCTACATGTAGTAAATTAGTTGAAAGTATCTTTACAAAACTAATATGAATCTGAACTCTGATTTACTTAGATGTTTACTCACTGTCACTTAAGACAATGTTCATTTTACATTGTGATCAGGGATATTTGAACAGTCGCTAAATTTGCACAGAGATGTGCAAGGGAGGGCACTCTCAAAGCAGGAGCAATTTCCTCCAGTACATGAACACTTGCACCCACATTTGACAAGTTCAATGACACTTAATGGCGCTGGTAGCTGAAGGCATTTAACAGGTACCATAGAACCGTCTTCATTTTTTCCCCATCCATCTCCAGCTAGAGGAGGTTCAATTGGCTGGGGGTATTTTTAGACTTTCGTCATCAAAGAAATTATATTCGATGTGAGTATGTGTGGCTTCAGAGCTCCTCTGGTTGGAGGTAGCTTCTCTCCTTACAGGTTTTAGCAGAGAAAAGGTGCCAGCTTAACTCTGCGACAGTGTAAACTTGACTGATTTTGGGTGAAGCCACAGTATTGGGAGTGTTACGGAAAGACACTCCTAAGCTGTTTCTTTGAATGTTCAAACAAAAGTATATTACTTAAAAATTATAAAACAGTCTCAGCATGAAGCAGATAGTTGACACTTTCCCCAGATTAGTGGCAACATTTTTGCATTGTATTAAATTAACTACAAAAATAAACAATCTTTTATTACAGAAGGACAAAATAAAGATATGATAAAATCTTGTGAAAACTTAATATAGTAATTCTCCTCCACTCTAGATTGCAGAAAGTTGGTGTTTGTTGTGAGTATTTGATGGTGTAAAAAATGTATATGTATTGTTACGGAAGGACAATTTTGTCACACTTGTTATTTTATAATAAGTTCACATTAGA
The DNA here is from genome assembly GCA_033556935.1 of Timema podura. NCBI lineage: Eukaryota > Metazoa > Arthropoda > Insecta > Phasmatodea > Timematidae > Timema > Timema podura. The sequence continues at coordinate 47,072,083 of JAVRXN010000014.1, read as the reverse complement.
TAGTGTCAGAAATTTCAGTATAGACATATAAGATTGTCAAAAAATAAAAATACATTATTATTGAGATTTTATACTGTGCCCTTTTTGAGCATACAGACTATATTAGCAAATGACTTAGAATCTAATGAACGAATACAAAGCCCAGCCATAAATGCATCCTTGTATAAGGGAAACCCACTGCACCAACAATAAATGTTTCAGTATTGCTGGGTATCAAACATGGGACTATTTAGTCAGTAGTTGTGAACACTACCAACTGAACCGCACAGTTCCAAAATTAGTGTTTAATTTGCAGTAAATTTATTGTCATATATTACAGGTGGGTATGTTTCAAAATATGAGCTTTCTACTAAAGTATAGTCTTTTAATTTTTAACATTGTAACATGTTACATCGTACTAACCCCCATATTAAGCTTCACGCAAAGGTTTTTCCTTAAGAGTCATACAAACCCATTCCATATTAAAACTCAATATTAATAAGCTTCCTGCAATAGTAATCTTCTCTATTGTAGTCCAATGTAGGTTCAGTCTATATCGAGAACAATATTAAGCAAGAATAAACTCACCGCAATCAGAAACTGTTAATGTATTAACCTTGCATTACTTCTGGCTAGAACAACCTTCAAGACTGGAGTACACACCTCGCATCCTAAATCGAAGAGCGGGTAGATCAAGCCATCGTGCGCCAACAGCTGAGGTTCCAAGCGGACAAGTTAAATAGATCCTTTCTGAACTAGTTGAAAACAACAACTAACTGAAACTATCCTGGGGTCTAGCGTGTAAGACGAAACCAATCACCAGCTCATCGCATGATGTCTGTACGTCACATACACTAATCAAACAGTTCTCTATCACCACTGCAGTGCATGTTAGAGACAGCCCGCCAATCAAGGACTACGTGCTCTCTGCATGCTTCAAAAATGACCGTTGGAAGCCACCGACCAATGTGAACATCCCCCCTTCCTACCCTAAGCGAATAAAAACACTATTTAAACCTTGCGGTTCTTAAACACAATAAACATAAATTATTCGACACTTTCAAGAGAAGTCGTGTCTTAAACATTTTATTTTCAACGCCGTCTGGAGAAGTTCTTCCTGGACTTGGACAATTTACAGGATGATGATGTATTGTGTTTATATTATTCATCTTGACTTGAATTATGGATAGTTCAATTTTGCATTAATATAATGTAATTTTTTGGAATAAGCCAAATAAGCAACGTAAATTATTTACTAAAAAGTATTTATCTAAACTAAATTTAATTATGAGACAGTTAATTGATTGTGCCGCCACTTGGGCGTTAGTGTCAGTGAAGTCATGTAAATATTAGATTGCCACACTTATAAACTTATTTTTTGTTATAAGTATTTAATTTAAATTGACAGAGATTTGCACACTGATTAAATGTAAATTTCTCCGTTTTTTATAATGTTTTCTAATTTAATTGTTGTTTGAATTAACGGAAGGTTTTGCTGATTGATCGAAATTAGACTTAATAAGATTCCAAATTATTGGATTGAAATAACTTGTGGTTTAACTAGTCTTTTTTTATTTCATTTTGTTTATTATCAAGTAGAGATATTGTTAACGAAGTTCTTTTCGTCGACATTTTATTAGTCCCAAGAGAGTTCGACTTATGCCGGTAAGCCAAAATCTTGTGTTCATATAAATATCTGTGGTGATATTTAATTTAACTTCATTAACTCTGTCTGTATCCAATGTAGTGAGGCAGACACTTTGATAACCATTTCAAAATGCCCATTAGGCTCTTTTTGTAGTTGAATAAATATCAGTCTAGATATTTATAAACTTAATGATTTGGTTCAAATAGTCAATACTTTAAGATTGTTTTGTCAATATTTACTGTTGGGAAACTGAAAATGTAGTTTGACCGAGTTGTTGTCTCTTCCAGACTGACTTAGTAGACTTAATGAATGGATTTTTGAGGCCATTAAATTATTGGTTTTGATTATTATTATCTTGAATAAAACATTCAAATTGTTATTTAATTGTTGATAATGTCTTGCTTTCTTTGTCACATATCTTATGTTAGATTACCCTCCACATTCCTATTAGTCTAGTGTGGCCGTAGCTAAGAGGTAGTAGAGTGGGTGGTAACAATGTAACATAGCTTGGTTATTGAAGTGAATCATATTGCGCCTTTGGCCTTTCTTAAGTTTATTGACTCCGTAAATTGCACACAAAAGCATCGATGTATATTATTGTAAAAAAAGAGTCAAAAAACCGTTAAGTTTTTTTATTCAATATTAAAATTACAAATAAGCCTACACATATTATTATGGAAGGACAATTTTGTTGTAAATGTTTTTAAACTAGTTTAAAGCAATATTTGCAAATATTTTTAAGGTAATTATTTTATAATCATATGAGTTTGACATAATGTAAATTTTTATATAAAAATTCATAAAAAATATATTACAAATTATAGAAAAAAAGATTTCTTAAGCATTCAGTATAAAGTTTGATCTTCTGGATGACTTAGTTTTGTTAAAAAAAATACAAAACTATCTCAATACATTTTAGGTTTTATGATATGTTAAACAAATAAATTATTAGTTTGTTTGTTTTTAAATGTATAACTTAATAATATGCGAAGTTTATTAATCCAAAATATTAATGTTGCTAGTGAAGCTGTACCTCCCAAAGTCCCTCACACATTATATTTGCGTATCGCAAGAACTTGAACATATCTTCAAACAATATTTTCAATATCTACCACTGAGATCTCTATCGTCTGGCCGAAACACTGTCTTACTTGTATCATATCAAGAAACTTCATCCCCATTACTTGTTACTCATTGTTTGGAAGAACTGCTTGATGATGCATAAATAAGGAAATTCCTATTGTTTGATAAATAAAAACTTTACAGTAATGTATGTGCCTGCTGTAAAACCCGTATCAAAACGACACTAGCTCGTACTTGAAATCCAGTGTGCTAGCTAGCACTAGCAGTACCATCATCTAGTGCCGTGTGAATCAAAAAAGTATACTGGTTCTGCCTCTTGGTACTGGCTACCATACTAGTTGTGAGGATAGTACAGGGGCTATTTTCGTACTAGTTCCAACACTAGTCTGTGTAATTCGACCAATCAATGCGCGCTGAGACTGTGTAGATAGAAATGTAGAAATGGTGCTGACATGTTCATCGGATGTGATTTGTTGTTGGCAGAAAATTATTCTAAACATCCTTGTTTATATAATACCAAATTGCCACAATATGCCAATATATTTAATATTTATTTAATTAAAAACATGTCATTTAAAAACTACAACCTGTGTTCCAGATCCAATTTTAATCAAAATAGACTTGATAGCATTACAACCTTGG
>JAVRXN010000014.1:46970043-47068631 GCA_033556935.1 Timema podura | reverse complement strand
AATCGTATAATTAGAGTCATGGTTAAAGTTATTACAGATTTTAAAAATTATAAAAAAATGAAAATACTTACAAAGCCAAATTAAAGTCAAAGTATGAACTAACAGTATTTTGCTCATTTTGCTTAGGTCAATATCTAAACTGCTTTGATATATTAAAAATCAAAAATTGAAGTTTACGTTAGTAACAGAAACAAAATTTAAAACATTAAATAAAAATCCATTCACCACTGATAGTATTGTTATTATCTGAAGTATTCAACATTTATAAGAGGCCCTCTTTCAATAATCACAATGATAAGCCGGTATCAATTAACTTTTTAAATTAAAACTTTGCATGGTAACAACATTAATTAATGACCAGTAAACCCGTGCAAATTTTCCCACATTCAACATTCTCCCCCCACTTCCCCCTCAAATAAAATTTAGTATTTTGTTGAGTTGTTGAAATTAAATCACTCAGCAAAGTGTGCACACAAAATAGCAAAGAGAGTTTATTTTCAGTAATTGAGACACAAATTATTGTTAGATTTTTCCTTTAACTTAAATTTTAAACAATGTGTTTTAACGTAAACTGAGTATACTAAGTCAGAAATTGGTAAAAAAAAAAAAATCAACTGATACTAAATTTATCGCTGCAGGATTTGTATTAGTTGAGAAAAATGGATGTTGAAGTAATATATAGTTTATATATATATAATTTAAACTAATTAATTGTTTAGTAAATTGACTTTATTTCTGTCAATAGATCTATTATTTTCAATATTTTGGTATGATAATTTTATAAAAGTATATTGATTTAATTTAATTAAATACTTACTACTTTTTAAAGCTTAGAATGTAACAGTTTAACATATAAAGTGGTTTATGACTAAGAATGAAATAGTGAATCTAGAAAACCTTTTGTTATATTATAATATTATATCACGTGTTTTCCTATTAAATATAATAATATAATAAATTAATATTTCAATTACTATATATTTTCACTGTCAGAATATTTAGAAAAATAACTATTATTCTTCCATTAATTAATACTAGGATATCCAGGATGGGAAGTAATAAGAAATGCAAAAATTAATAATTTTTCTCAAACCCCCTCCCCCACCCACTTTAGAAACACAAGCAGCAATTTTATTGTGTGTTTTTTATTTATTTTATGTATGACATATATGACCGGAGGGACAAGGTATCTAGTTTCAGTCACCTTATGTGCAGACCTTATATATATATATTCGCTCATATTCCTGAAGTTAAAATCTTTAAAATTTGATTTTGGAACGTTTAATTCATTGAATTTAAATATATGAATATAAGATTACAAGTAATAAAACGTTTACCTTGTGGTATTATAAACCAATTATTAAAGCTAGTATAATGATTTTGCATGATATAGTACCAAATCACGATCTATTGACGTTGAATAACATAGTAGATTATTTTAATATCAAACCAATGTACTATACCTTGGATTTTATACTTTAATATCCTTAATAAGTACAAAGAAACATAATTTTAAATAAAAAATATTAGCTCTACCAACTTTATTGTTTATTTGGTTTTATCTACGTTTACAAATATCGGTTTTGTTTATACTCATCCATTAATAACTCTAATGGATTATAAAAAGGAAATACATTTTTTTAGAAATATACTGTACCTGCAATAATTGGCTGAGAGTAGTAAAATGTTTAGATTAAAACACCCTCACTGAACTCAGCCGGAACTTAACCCTGATCCCACGTCATCATATATATATAATCTAAGAAAGAGAGGGATGTTTAGATCATTCACCCACTGATTCAGACTGAACTTGTGATAACTCATCATAATCAGACTAATAATTATATATAAATGTTTAATTTTTATTATAACTTTAAACGTGTAGATAACCAATTAATATTGCGAGTGAAACTTTTTTACGAACATATTTAAATATTTTGATGAAATGATCTCTGTACGGCATATTTTCACGCGGATATATTCATAATATTTTTTATAATCACATGGTTTAGAAATAAGCTATGATGTTAACTTTTAAGGATTAAGTTTTTACTATAAAACTAGGGTGTTGTAATTTCTCATATAACAGCCATTCTTTAAAAGTAAGTTTCCTTAATACAACGCTTTCTTTAAAAACTTCCCACTAAAGAGTTATGGATCATCCATAATTTAACGTATATTTAAATAGTTTAAGTCTTGTAATAAGTTCTAAAAAACTCATTTGCATATGTGACCTCTAATAACAAATAAACTGTAAAGGATGATGACTCCTTAACTAGGGATGTGAAAAAAGTATTCGATACTTTATTAATATCGATATTTTCTTTTGATATTAGTAATTTTGTACTCAATACTTTTTTCCGATACTTTACTGATATTAGTACTCACACTACGGTATTGAATTGCGATTGAAAGGAAACAATTTTTGCCATCTTCATTTATGTTAATATTAAATGTTTCTAGGGTGGTTTGTAGAAGAATAACAAATGACACTATTTCTCAATCCTCAGTCATTTTCTGCTGACAACAGAGCAACTAGCTCAATCTCTTTTAGCTTATCATAATTCACAGCTGTTCTATCATCTTTGTTTATCAATACAGCCGCCTGATTGGTTGCAGACGAGTGGAGACAAGTCTACTAACACCCATTCCTTTATATGAGCATGGTAATCACAAACTAAACAAAATAAGATTTTGTAAGGATCACAATAAAATCAGTCTACTCAAGGTACTCCAAGCAGATGAAGCAGAAAAGTTTATGTGAAGATGAAGCCGGGCATGGCATCCATTCTTCTATTGAATGTCAATAGTTAATAGTCTATCTTGATAGAGTACAGAAACGACAAATGTAGTTAAAAAAATGACACCTCTCAAAAGTAAATTATGAAAGTTCTTTTAAGAAGTTTTAACCCACCTTGGTGGCGTAGTTAGCTAACGTGATAGTTTCGTGTTGAGCTAGACTGCCGAGGACGGGGAGATCGAGGGGTGGAACTGAGGGTGGTTTTTCCTAAATAGTTTTCCAATCTCCCTCCACGCAAATTGGGCTAACTTACTCTATATTAAACCTTCGAAATTTCTAGCCTATTATTGTAATTAGTACTTAAGCGTTCAAACCGAACGGATAGTAAGACCAGGTACTTAAAAGAAAACGTTAGAGAGTAAAAAATCATCTTGTAAAATTTGTTTAATGTATTAAAAACCATTGTAATTTTCATGTTTAGATAAAAATGAAAATACAATGATGAAGCAAAAGCGAAGAATTTTTTGCAACACATCGTCTTACTACCTGTTCAGGTCATACGCCTATATATTAATTACACTAATGGGCTAGGGATTAAAAAGGCTTTATTTCTGTGACTCAAAAGTGCAGTATGGTTTTGCGTACCACCTAAGACTACAACAGCTTCAAACAATAAGACGGTCTCCAACTGTCTGAGGGGAACCCCGGGATATATCGTATCGTCTAAGGTCTAAGCGCTCTCGCCTGACAAAGAGTAGTAGTTTTAATTTTTTTTAACCTTAAGGGTCTTGTTGTTAATTTTAAATTTTATTATTTTAATACTGTGTCGTGGTTTAAAATTTGGTCGTTAAATGATTAGTAATGATAATTTATTTTCGGACGAACGCTGCTCTTGATACATTGTGCAAGATTTGAATGGCCGCAACGTGAAATTTTACGATACACCTTTAATTAGCTAAAATGGGTGACATTCGAGACTATCTAGCTTGTGACACACACATATTCATCCATATACAATTTTACTAATTATTTATATATATATTTTACTAGAAGATTTCACTTTTAAGTAATAGTAAAAATAATTTTAACATGCTGTGTTAAATTAAGATTATTAATTGCCCGTTTTGAAATGTATGTGTTTAAATTATTTGGTTTTATCTAATTAAATGATTGATGCTGTCACTTTTTTGGGAGTACAATTTTAGGAATAAGACAAACAACGTATTTCGTGATTTTTTTCTAACTGTTCAAAACTGATGTTAATTTTCCAATGTTTTATTTATGTAAGTTCATAAATAAAATTTAGGTAAACATATGGGCGAAACCTTTTCAAGCTGCCAAAAAGCAAAAAAACAAACCAAATTAAATTTTCCAGAAGATTAACAACTTATTTTTAAAACCAACAACAAATAAACTACTATACAATTTCGGGTAGGAGTCTGCTGTTTTGCAAGGAATTCTCATATTTTTTACAAGATTTCGTCATCCCTGTTATTAAATAATAAATTTTCAACACTTATTTTATGAAAATGTTCAACACTCACTTTCACTGAGAAAAAATATATCCTGGATGTTTATTATTACTTTAAAAATTAACGAGAATCCCCCAAAATATTAAGCATTTTTACTTATATTATTGCTAGAATATAGCCAAATAATATTTTTCTACTTACACATCTCCATTCTTAGGACGATGGGCGAGAGGATTTGGAATTTGTTTGTTTAGTATCGAATCCGACTAACGTCACTTGTAGATTTATAAAATAAAAGGATTATATTTTTATATTCACATTTGAACAACCTCTTAAACATTCATTCACTAAAATAATTTTGAACTATGAGCTTATTTATGTGTCAATCTTTTATTGTTTGTCGTCATGACAACTTCACTCGCTGTCTCTCACTGACGACACGGAACTTAATTGTAAGATATATTATCTATTTATTCATTTGTTCACAATTAAATTTTATTTGTTTTTACTAATCAGTTTATTTTTTTTTGTGGATATGTGTGTAGATCGCTGAATGCATTGTTAACGTAACTTCATATGTTATTGTCTATAACTCAAAACCTATTTTTCAACACATATCAACATTTTCACATGGAAGATTCCTTACTATTTTAGTAGCTTTAGCCACCCGTAGAGGAAAACAGGGACCCCTAGTGTCTGTTCAGCTTCTATGGTTCAGTCCTTTACCTGGAGGTCCCGAGGCTAGCTATCATGTCTCCGACAGAAACAAGGCGGGTAAGAAAGCAGCTGTACCACAAATAGATAGATACACTTTGTTAGGATTAACAAGGTAGATGTAGATATAGATAGAGATACTGGCTACACATAATTCTCTCCACATCTTTCCACACACTTATAGAATTAGGTTAAAATAGAGATTTTTAATCTTATAATTATATTTATAAGAAGCAGAAGTAACCGTAGTTTCCCCGGGCTATCATGCATTGGATTGCGTGGTAATATTTGGCAAAAATTTTATTTGCTTTGACAGAGAGAAAAAACTCTTCATTTAATTTTACTCGTCCAGTTTTTAATTAATAGAGTAAATCTAATTCAAATTTTAAAAATAGAACTTTGAGGGCCATAAGTTCATGCACAGAGCTAATTATTATTTTTAGTGTGGTGAATATAACGCAATTCTCATGATACGGACAAGGACAACTTTTTATTTTATTAAAATGAATAAAATTAAAACAGTTGTTTCATGCTTTAATATGTAAATTTAATGACTAATTACAGCTTCATACAATGATGTTGACAGTTTATTTCGAAAGGTTAGTCAATAATTAGATTTACAGATTAAATATATAGCTAGAACATTGTATTCACTTGTAAACGACAGTGTTGATGCTTCTTGCTTCGATATTTATTGATATATTGCCTCTTTCAGGATCACTGATCACTGTCGGGATATCTTGATCATTGCTGAAACATAATAATTTTAATCAATATTTTCACCACAATTGATTCAGATAAAACACACATTATGAGCAGAGATAAGAATGTTTGTAATAATAAGGTCGATACTATAAAAACATTCGAATGAGAATAATTCACTATTTGCATCTTTCCATGCTTCTAAGTCTCCACCCGTGGTGTAAGAAAGAAAAATAGTTTAGAATTTTATACATGGCTATACTAGGGAGAACCAAATACGAATATGTAGGAATTTATTTTCTTCCAATAACTTGCAAAATATGTCATTTTTTACTATACAAATTAAAACGAAAATCTTTCTTAAATATGCTGCCATTTTTGTAGGTAGCAACGGTCAGAAGTATATCTATGTTGCAGAGGTAATCAATACAGTACGATATGCATAATACATTCTTCTGGTAGATGTATGTGGCTATTACTTATGTGTTTTAAAATATATTTGCTTTTGTGAATGTAGATAAACTGATACACATGTTATAAATGTAGATATAGGTGATGTATATGATATAATTTTTGATGAAAAAATATATATAACATTGCAAAACTACATTAACACGATTACTTAAAAAGTAAAATACCCGTTATAACAGTTCACTTTTCACATATATGATGAATACAACAATTTAGAAGCTAGTTTACAAGTTATATAGACTTTACAATTTATACCCTAATAGATACAATGAAAAACAATTATTTTTGAATTATTTATATATCTTACTTATTATTATATTACATAATATTTAATATTGTGATCGGTTTATTTAGATAAGTATTTAAAAAGTTTATGTTGTTCTACGCTTTAGCCAAGTATCACTAAAAATTATGACATTATTCATTGGATAAAGCAATACCAGTAGAAATAATTTAGCTTTGGATGTTCAAGAAAATAAGTAATCTAAGAGCAGAACTATTTACAGAAAGTGAAATATTAAGGTCCTACTGTGAATGAGCTGAATATTTTGTGGTTAATGAAGTTTCAGAACTTGTCATATTGACTGCAAGAAATTGGTTATAAATGAAAAAACTAAAAATGAATAGTCTGACAAGAAAATTATAAAATATAAAATAAAAAGTACATTAATTAAATATTTAGAATGATGGCAAATTAAAAAGTTTCTATATGAAGTATCATGAATGAATGAGTAAGAAGGAATTAAATATATTTCTGGTAATAAAGGAAGAAAATTAAAGAACTATTCAAACAATATTATTGTTGAAGCTCCTTTAGCGAGTTAAACACTAAGAACTTTGTCAAAAGTGTTGGTTAAAAACTAGATAAATCATCTCAATATTGATAATTCGGAAGGGTTTAATATAAATATTGGTTGAAATTATAGTGTTTAGGATGGTGCTTAAGAGTTTTATGAAGATTTATTCATTTTATTAAAATGAAATATAATCTTAAGAGAATAACATAAAGAAATAAGGGAAGGCTTGAATATTTTGTCGAGTAGCGTTGGAAATACTGATTTGGTTATTAATGAAATACAAAATAAGTTTACTCTAGACTCCATTATTGTGTGCATATTAAATTTTATATTATTAATAATCTAGTATTTAAAAGATACACTGAACCATTAGAGCCATAGGGTGAAATGTAAATTAACCAATACAATATCCAGTTAGTCAAATAATCGAAATGGAAACAAGTTTAAATTTACTCTAACCCTTTTAATAAAAGCTTTCATAAAGGCACTGATACGTTATTGCTTCTTCATCAAGCCATAGCCAATGGTACTATTTTCTTAATCATTTTGTGTCTAGCGGGAAAATATTTTTTCAGTATTTCCATTATGAGATCTTATATTTTTTATATTGCAATATATGTTAATATGAATGATACAGCTATATTCATGTCACTGGTATAGATTATGTTAATCGTCATTTTTAAATAATTGGTATATGTGGACAAGAAAAAAAGTATCCCCTTTAAATTTATAATATTACCACCGTTTATACGGCTTTCAAATCCTGTTCAGAGACATTACGTTTTAACAAATAATAAAGTTAATACAACTTATTATTCCAACAAATCGCCACATACCTAGTTTTAGTTAGAGTGCAATTTGCGTTATATGATACATGATAATATTTTTTTTCCTTAATTTATTTCCTTAAAAATCACTCCTGAGACACGCGCGAAAGAAATTATTCAATTTTCAATAAGGCAAACTAGTTTTAAATAATATTTTATATTATATTCTTAGAATAAACCTTTTTTAATGTTAAGTATCATCCTATAAAAAAAGATTAATATTATTTACCCATTGTAAAGTATGACAACAACGTTGTTCTCTGGCGTAAGAAAGGCCACGTGCAGAAGACCGCCTGGGTTGGGGTAGGTCAGTTGAATGTGTACAGAGCCTGGAGGGACGAACATGGAGTAATGAGCCTGGAAGTAATATGGAGGCTGCTTGTAGAACTCATCCCCTGTGGCGTTCACGATAATCGCGGCGTTGTATCCCCAAATGGTGGGGTTGTCATTGAATGTGGCCGGACCACCATCTTCATTTAGAGCCATGTTCCAATCGGTCCAGCCCACTACCCAGTTATTGAATGCCTGAAGTTAAAATACCTCAAATAAAAACTAATATCTTTGCTATGAATAGACTACATTAGAAGGTCCCACAAATTATATGTTAAAATTAAGGTTAACCCGTATTAAGAAACTGTATTATTAGACTGTTACATTCTAATGTATTATAGACTCTATTTTTTCACCTATAAAATTTCAGATTATTTAAAAAAAATAACAAGATTTTATTTCATACTTTGTATAGTTTAATATTAGAGTTTGTTAATTAATATCTATTAGATCAACGCTTCATGACAGTCTTATATTCCAAAGCTCCCTTTCATATTAATTTTCTATTCTACATCATTTATACTAAGATAGCATGAATATTGATCCTTTATTATTTTCCCATTAAAGAAAGTTAAGAAAAGTAACGAACCCGCAAATTATCTTCTATCTTAGCACCACGTCTTACTATCTATTCGAAATATACGCATATGTACTTATTACTGTGATGTGTTAGGGAAGAGGAAGGTTTTATTTAAAGGAAGTTCACCCATATTATCTTGGAGGGACAACAGAAAACTATTTATAAAAATAACTCGACACAAACTCTTAACACCAATCTTACTGTCATTGATAGTCAAGTGTATTGCGAGTGAGAGGCCTTGGACCATGCAACCACTGAAGTGGGAGCTAACTAATTATTATTATTTTCTTATAAATGGTAAAATATTACATATCAAATTGTGAGTAGTACACTCTGTAGAAATTCAATGAGAGCTAAGACATGGAATCTCACCTGCATCATACTATTGGCATATCTTTCTCCAATTTCCCAGTCCCCAAGATCTTCTCTGGTAACCCTTACAACTGAAATAAAACGAAAATATAGTTTATAGGTAATTATATTTTAAACTTATTTATTGATTTTAATTTTAAAGGAGTTTAAATAATGATATAAAATGTACACTTTAAGATTACTCAAAATAATTGGCATATTTAAGGTATCAATTATTTAATCAAAGTAAAAGAAATATATATTTCAAATCAGTGGAGTGCAAATTCACACACGTAATTAATACACAATAAGTAAAAAGAAATAATTGTAGAAACCACATAATTTTTTAAAAATATATTCTAGAATAGATGATGTTTCCGTTTTGGGTGTATACTCACGGTTGCAAGCTTCAGTATACATAAGAAACTTGTCAGGCTGGGCCTCATGGGCTTGACGGAGAGCAACATCTGATGAAGAACTGTCTGTGTACCAATGAATGGCAATTCCAGAAGAATATTGGTTTGTTTTCTCATTTGCCAGTACCTAAATATTTTGTATTATTAATATTTAGAATACATTCAACAATTTAATTTTAAGGGTCGAGGTAAGATATTCTCCAGAAAAAATATTTCATTGTATCTTATGGAATATTGAGTGACCTCAGGTGTAACTCAACAGCATCTTAGCTATGTTTTAAACAAAGTTCACTGTTTTATAGTTGAAGCAAATCACGATATTGTGGATCACATTAATTTATTTTAATGTTCGATAATATTTTAACTGGTCTCTATTTATTATCATTAAGATTAATGTTTAGTATTTATTTAATTCATTAAGCTATCAGAGAATAAGTTATCTAAATCAAAATATTATGAGAAAATCATGAAATAATATTCTGTGAATTCTATGTATAAGAACTTGACTCAATATTTCAAAGGGTTGAAAATGAAACATTCAGGACATTTATTAAGGAAACAGATTTTTCTCCATAAAATTACATCCATTAAATCCAGAATACCATTTATAATCATCAGATTATTAATAGTTCTTAGGAGCATTTCATACAAAAGTGTATGATCATATTTTAAGGCGACACTCTCAAACTTTTGATAACATCAGTCTCTACAGATGGTTTGGAAAGGAAAATAAGTCTTTATTAATGTGGGTAAACACAACATGAATAAGTAATAGACTAGAAATTTAAATTAAGTTAAACAAATTATTTTTTACATTAGAATGTAAAATAAGTTTAAAATAAATGTTGGCTAGATAAAATTTAATCCATACATTAAATGTAAATATGTCATTTCTCAATTTTGATTAATGATATAATATATATTGAACGAAATACAATGATTCTCATATATATATATATATATATATATATATATATATATATATATAAATTATTGTATGTAGTTTTGTCTGTGTTTACACAATAGAGAGCAATTTTGTATAAAATATAACATAAATAATTGATTTAAAAGGTTAAATAGGATCAGTTATAGTAGCCCAGTCTGTTATAAAAGTTAACGAAATAATTAATCGCTATATCATAAAAACATGGCCAAATATGACGTGTTTATAGATCCTTTTATCAGTGATATTTTGTATCCTGAGTTCAAATCTTATGTGAATACCACACTCACATACAAATTTGGCTTCATTAAGAATGTTTGGGAATATAGGCTGTTGAAGTCTATACCCATGCTGTAATAACTTGGCCCCACCTGATGAATGAAGGTGGGCTGAGCAAAAAATGTTGTAGTAGTCCAACCTAATATGAATTTTTTCAAGCAATACCAACATTAATGACTGTGAACGTACTAAGTCCGTGTAAAATGGAAAGTTTTAATGAATTCGTACGATCCATGGGACAAAATTAGTATTATGGCTTGTGTCAGATAGTCCTGCTTGATATTTGATATGTTAGTGTTATCCCATATATATATGTTTGTACTTATATTTTATAAACTAATGATTATATTCTAGCTAAAATGTTTAATGTTAATTTCCATTATATTATTTTATTTTAAAGAACTTATAAATCAATGATGTGATGGAGTTATTATTTTGTTTATTAAGTGTCTTAGGTTTAATTTTTCAGATTGCGAGCATAGAAATTGGTTGGATCAAAAATTACTCAAATAAATAATAGAGATTATGGCCTAAAATCTCTAGCAAATTAAAACCATGACCTACCATTTGAAATCTCTGTTCTGTAAATTCTAAATAGTTTGTTTTATATCTCACCGTGTTGACCCAGTTAGGAAGCCACATCCTGTTGTCGTCAAGAATCATCAGTTTCAAGCTACCATATCCTCCCTTTTCAAGAGTAGGTCCAAGATAGTCAGCAACCCACCCTGTATACGCTTCTGGGCTCCAGCCCATCACAGGGATGCTGGATGCGTAGGTGTATCCTTGGCTTGGCTCATTTTGAGGGTTGACACCCCAGAAGGAGATATTTTGACGGGCGAAGGCATCAAAGTATCTATAAATAATATTTTATAAATTCTAACTTCTATTAAAACAGTGTTTTTATTATTAAGATATTCAATTACAATGAGAATTGTAATGTATATCATTTTACAAAAGTTTGTCATAATCAGAAATAAATGTGTATTTCACATGCCAACAAAAAATAGTCGCTGAAGATTGTTTAAAATGTTTAGGCAACATCAAAGGTGTTTGGTGTGCTGATCTCAAATATGACGAAAGTTTATCTCTAAGACATAAAAGTTTTTCGCAGAATGGATATGAAATATGTCAAAATAGTATTCTGGTAAGAAGTTTAAACATATATTTATCTATATAAAAAATGAAACAATGAATCATTTTATAATGTTATTTACCCGTACAAGTCTGTCCATAGACATTTTATTTTACTTCAAAGCTCCGTTTAGTAATTTTCATTCAATAGGGTGTGGCCAAAACAATTAGACGATTAGTGACTTGTAAATTAACACCTTAATTAAAGAGAAAATATTAACCAGTTAAATAAACGCAGACTACATTCTTTACTTTTTCACTCTGGAGAGCTCCACCAGACTTCAGGCAAAGCTCAGCACTTTCCTTAACTTTCCTCAACATAGATCGTCTAATTGTTTACCACTCACCATACTCAGCTTTTGGGTTATCTCTGTGCATCATCCAATAGTAGTCTGATGTCGTCGTTCCATCCTATTTATGTCTTTGTAGAATATTTCCCTTTGCTTCTTACTCACATCCTTAAGGTTTTTAGGAAAGTAGTCCAAAAGAAAGTTCAGAACGTGCACCTTCAATCTCACTGAGCAAACTAATACTTTGCATTTTCTAAAAGGTTTTCTACTTTTGTTTGTTTATGGGATCATTTTAGTTCCCATAGATATTCTTTAGAACTATCTAAAAAAAATTCAAGCCTCTTTTTCAATAGTTTCCATGTTTGCTTAAACTCATTGTCTTCTGGAAGTTTATAGATGTTTGCCCAACAAAAATTCCTTATTTCAATAAGTCATCCAACAATTCCAGAAACTTCTCACGTAGATAATTAAAATATTCTCTTAGTTGAGAAAATATTTTACAAATTGCTTCAAAAGTCCAAATTTATTTTAATATGTGCTAGGAGAAATGATTTTGCAGTCAACAAACTTTAACTGATAACACTTTTGTTTCTTGGGTCTAAAGCAGCCCAGCTTGGCCATTGTCTCTTTAATCAAGTTTTGGCACTTCACTAGGCAATCCCATTTAATCAAAATTCATAAATATTGTATGTATCCTGATTTCTGTTCAATTCTCATTGTTAGTATTTTAAAATTAATATTATTCATCCATCAGTGGTAGTTGTAGTAAAACTTGGTGAGAAATGAGGCTGATTTTTACATTTTTCTTTAAACAATTCAGAATTACCAAGAGGGACAAAACACACACTTTGTACCATTGTATAACAACACTGCTTTCAAACTTCCTTTCGGAGAGTGAAAAAAGAGTATCTACTCGTTCAAGCTGTAATCAATTTTAAACTGTTGCTTCTGTCAAATAACATCATTACAACATCTTGAGAAAAATATGAGACGACATAATTTTATCGCTCACTGCATGAAGACAAATAGCTTCCAGGAGCTTTCAAGTACATTTTCTTAAGCATAGAGCTAAATAATTTTGCAGAAATTTTAGAAGGGCCTAAGACATTCAATTAACTTTGTGAAAAAAAAACTTGAGTTCTGTTTCACATGAAACATCCTAAAAGTCCTCAACAAAGTTTTTAATATCCTTTTGAGAATAAATAATGTAGCTTTTAATGTATCTGGTGACAAAACTAATGGTACTACTGGACCATGAGGTATAAGACGAATCGCGGATGGGTGGTTCATGTAGAAAAAACTATAATATTATTTACACATTACCTATGAACATTAGAAGAGAGCAAAAGTAAAAGTCATAACTATGATTTTTGGTTCCCTCCTGATCACAAAGACGCCAACACGGATATCTATTTTCTAATCTGTTGACTAATTTAGTTGTACACAAAAGAGCTGTAGAGTAGAGAGCAAATACTTTTTTAATTTTGTGATAAAATGTTATGTGATTGAATTTAATATTCTATTTTTTTATGAAATCAGCATCTAAAATCTATGAAAAAGTGTGAAAATTTTCCAAACAATTTTTTCATCACAGGAATTGGTTTTTCAATAATGAAAATGCTAAGGATGCAATAATTAGGGATATTTCTTTGATATTTTTTGAATAAAAATAGATTTGGAATGGATTTGAAAAATAAACAATACACATCTATACAATGATATATTATGTATTATCCTTTTAGAATAATTAAAATTCATATATTGCAGTGGCTACAAACTGTGGAGCTAAAACCAAATTTGGAATGCTGTGAAAATTTTGCGAATTATAAATTTATTTACGTAACTTTATTCGAAAAAATATTAATTTGGGATTAATAAAAATATTAATAAGAAAGGGAACATATAAGGCTTGTAATATACATATAAATAAATCAGATTTCATGTTCATGCATGTGGTGTGAACTTTTATGACGTCATCAAAAGAGACTGGAAGATCACACGCAAAATTATGAGAACTAAATAATTTAATTGCAGAAATATATTTAAAAAAGTAGTAAATACCCCATAATCACCATTATAGTTAGGTGAGTTATGAATATTTTACTTCTAAAAATGGTTTTTGGTCCTTAAAGAATCATTATCCCCTTTTTTATTTGTTATTCCACTGTGACAAAACATTAAAAAAAGTCATCTATATCACTTATGTTAGTTTAGTTAGAGTTTAAATGTGTTTCCATTTATTTCCGCATAGTAATAATTTTTTTAAATGTATGGTATTCATAGTCCAGCTTTTATTGGTCAATGATTTAATAATACTAATGAGTAGAATGAAGTTATTTCATAATAACACAGTTTTATAATAAGTTCACTGTACTAAAATATGTATCTGCTTAAATTAATTTCTAGGAATGTAAATATTCAAGATTCTATGTCAATCATGATTTAAAGTATCTTAAACACAATGTGTTTAAGATATTTAAACCGTACATTTTGCTGTTCCTATAAGGTTACACTGTCACACTGTGGATGACACACTAACACTTACTTGAGGAAATAATTGGCCCAAGGTTGGTAGTATTGTTCGTCTAAATGTGCTATTCCCTTGGTTGTTCCATTAATCTTCATCCACCAGGGGGCAGACCATGGGGTGGCGAAGAGTTTGATGGTCTCACCTCGCAGTTCTGAGGCACGTTTGATGATTGGAACCTAAACAAAGACGGTGAGCAAGGACAAGTAGTGTTGTATCCTTTCCCAAACATGACTGAGGAACATTTTCAGGGAAAGTGGGAAGGTCTGTCATGGATATATTAAGTTTAAATATTAGATATCTTCAGGAACCATTTGGATATTGATTTTGACGATCACCGTTCGTAAAATTGTAAAGAATGTAATATTGCTATACATTTTCAAAGACATTTTATGAACTAAACATAAATTAAATTAAGTCTTTTGAAACATTAAATTTATAAGATTATCATCAATATTATTACTATTATTACTATTATTATTATTATTATTATTATTATTATTATTATTATAGTATTTTTACTTTTTGACTTATATGCCCAAACCTTAATTTATTTTTAATGTCATCTAAACTCTAGATCCAAACTATGCCCCAACCAAAACCTGAGCTTTAACAATAAATTGTAAAATGGAAAAAAGAAAAATAGTTTAATATAATTTACGTCTTCATCCTCTCTGTATTGGTGTGGAAAGAAATAACATTAAATATTTTACGATTCAATAAAATACAGGATAATAAGCTACCTTGGATAGAGATTGCTTAGAGAACACCCTAATTACCATTGATGATCAAGGAAATTAAAAGTCTTATTTTCCCATGAATGGCTTTATATGACAGTTTATAAAGTTACTAGAACAACTTCCACAAATGAATACCTCAAGTAATGTTAACTGCAACTATCACATTTGAAAAGGTAGATTTTATCAATACCTAATCATTTAGGAAATTGTTATCAATTTTGGCAGAAAAATATATATTTTGCAAATTGTAAAAACCCTTTTTGTGATCACTGTAACCCAGTTAAGGAGATTGAGTATATATGTATTCATTACCCATAGGCTATTAAATATGAAAGAAAAATTTCAAGTAATGTAAAAAAAAACATGGAACAACACTAGTATTGAAATTTAGTAGATATAAGCTTAGGTGTGCTCATTTATGTGATATAAAAAATGTATTAAAAAAAGGCGCTGAATAAACATAGCAACCAAAATCTTATCTGAAATTTTTTTGAAATTACAAATTACAATGATCCTTGACTTAAGAACATGAATTAAATTAATATTTTAATCAATATTAAATTTGATTATAATAGATCAGGTTGATTTTTAAACTCTTCTATCACAGAGAAAGTATTTATTTTAAAATTTAAATAATTATATTGTAATCTATAAGTCTAAATTAATAATTTTCACATCCTTTTTATTTTCTCCTTTCCAATTGTTTCCATTTCTATTAATTCTACAGATTTGATATAAAAATTAAATCTATAAATGGATTATGGTAAACAATTTACAATATAGTTAACTTGGACTTGATTAAACAAAAACTTAGTTATAATAATGCATTTTAATTTCAAGGATTTTTGTTACCTTAAGTTGGTAATCGTTATCAATGAGGTCAAAATGTTCCCATTCTGTATCTCCCTGCACGTCATCATAGCTGTAGTAGCGTGTGGAGAAGTCACAGGCCCCCATGGGAACGCGGAGGTATAAATAGTTAGATCCACCCTTACCAAAATACGTGCTGGACACAGATTGGAGATTCAAGTTAAGTATTCATATGTGAGTAATGTGACATTATACGTGAATTTATATTGTACTTTTTATTTAAATTAAAAATTATTTACTCTTTTTACAAATTCAAATATAAAAATATAGTCGATTTTTTAAACCAAAATTAATCAGAAATTAATAAGCATCAAAAATATTTAAAATTATATTTAATTTACATTCATTAAATTTATAAATAAAAATTATAACTTATCTGTTAACTTTAGAATTGAAATACTTATGAACCTAATAGCTGACATTTTCAAATAAAATAAACAACCGCATATAATATTCTGGTTAATTTTTTGTTTTATTTTACATGTATTAATGCTTTAAGCCAAGTAAAAACTTGTAACTTGTTATTATGTATGTTTATTTTAAATGGTTTGTGGCAACATTCACATACTTTATATCTAACTTGACAACTAAGAAAAAATATCAACTTTAAATCTAAAATAAATAAATTAAAGCCTAATTCCTCATGTTATTACAGTTTTGTTTATTGGTTTTTGTTCACATTAGTTGGTATAAGTGGTTTTTTTTAGAAATAAGAAATATATTATTAAAGAGCAACGTATTAATGTGATTTGATCTTATACTTATAACGACATGTATACAGACCAAAATGACTTTTAAGGTGCGGCAGAAGGGAGCGCGAGTATTTTTACAGTTTTTATAGAATTGTCATTTTTTGGCCAAAATAAATCAAATATTTCTTCAATAGCAACGTAGAGTTAAGTTTTCTGCACATGGTAATATCAACAGATCTTGAATATCTGTCAAGGCTGTCCTGGAATTATGTCAAAACTTTTTCTCTTTATTTAAAAAGTTTTGATATAATTCCAGAACACTCTTGGCAGATATTCAAGATCTGTTGATATTACCATGTGCAGAAAATTTAACTCTATGTTGCTATTGAAGAAATATTTGATTTATATTTGCCAAAAAATGACTTAAGGACCTTATAATAAAAATAGAATGTAACTAATATAATGCATTAGCGCTGTAGTTTAAACGTTAAGAAATTTTGACTAACTACTGTGAAAACATCAAAGCGAAATATACCAATTTTTACTTTTACGTCCAATGTGAGAGTGACACCCTAATCCACGTGACTGTATATTCAGGATATTGCAAAACAAATAAATATTCAAAACTGTAAAATATTTTATACTTTAAGAAACCAACCACATTATGTGTGTTTTTTTACTCTTACATAAATTCAAAGCTTGACATCTTGACCAACAATTCATGTAATACAAAATTGATGCACGTACAATTAAACTTTGCATAGTTATTAATACAACATAGAATTATGCACCTCAAGAGTAATTATTACACATAAGGAATCATAAATATAAATTAATAAATTATATATAACTTGGACTTTGGATAAAAGAGAAACGAGGAAAGTGGCTATGAAGTTTTTGAGGAGTTTACTAGCTGTCACTAGAAGAGAAAGGATTAGGAATGAAGATGTAAGGTCTAGAGTTGGGGTACAGGGGATACATGAGATAGTAGAGGAAGCTAGGATTAGATGGTGTGAACGTAATGAGGATTGGAGGGGAGATGATTCTAAGAAGATTAATAGATATGAATTATTTAGAGAAGAGACATCGAGGGAGACAAAGTAAGAGATTGAAGAAACAGATAGCTGCAAGTGTGCAAGTGAGAGGAGGAGATTAAAATATACTGCAAGAGGAAGAATGGTGGAAGGACAGAGGAAGATGGAGGAATTTTACTAAACGGACCTAGCCACAGGCTGAAAATAGTCCCTGATGATGATGAATTGTATATAAGTAAATAATTATATTTAGCTTTATTATAATATGTATCATCCTGGACGTCCGAAGCTCAATTTTTATGTGTTGTGATTCAAACGTCTTGAGATCAATTATTGATGACTATTTTGGGTGGATGAACACATAAAGAAATTTGAAATTTTACACAAACTTGGCTACTTAAGAAAACCATATCCTAATATATAATGCGAGCATAATGCATAAACCACGTGACACCTGAAAGTGGAGATTAAGCGAATGGGACTCCTATAATACAAAAACGTGTCAGTCTGTCTCGCCGCTCCTAATATTTGGTAGAAGAAGTGACGAATACAGTAACAAGGAAATACAAAAAGGGATAGGATAACTAAACCATAAGAGAGATATACAAGTTTAGCAAATATTATTATTAGTATCAAAAACATTGGGAATTATTAGAAGTTCAAAGACACCAATGTATACAAATCTTTCCATTGTTTAATGTAAGGTAACATTAGAGCAACTAGTCACATGATTGCCCCTTACGGGCGTGTTAGGTGAGGAGCACTAAACTTGACTTAAAACGAAGAAACCTATGGTTGGGTCAAAGTTATAAAAGGATGTAGCTCATTTAAAAAGAACAAGCACACATTCTTAAACGAAAGTGTTGTAGCCAGAATTTTGCATTAATTTAAGTCGGGGAGAATAATTTAAGATGTGGTTAAGTAACAATACATGACTCAACTCCAGCCTTACGGCTACAAGTCATCAACCAGATCAGCTTGGACCAAAAATGTGGTTAAACAAATCTTAAACTATAAAGTCGTCGTTTAAGGAGTTACATCGAAGGAAAATAACTGAACTAGCTAGTGTCTGTTAACTCTAGAAAGAGTTACATGATACAAAAGTTAATTTACTAGAGCTGGAACTGTAGGTTTACAAATAGTCATAGGAAAGCTATCAGGTATCAAGGCTCTAAGGATAATATGGCAGGCCTATTCCTCACTAGTACTGCCTGGTCATCCAATAGTATAGTTAATACTCAACAATAGTCTGGATACGGACTATAACAATAGCAAACAGTCAATATTTAAAAGGCTAAGTGGTTCCTGAGGGGAGCTGGAAAGAATAAATAACACTACGTGGGCCACCCCGTGGAATGGAAGCATACCCCCGAGGTGACCACCTTACGAAAGAACAACAATAGGCAAACTACAGACTGATGGTAGTTAAATACCCAACTAGGTCATGGAACAAAGCTATGGACTAATCTGATCTCCCCGTTTTCCCAATCTAAAAGGTTAGACCATCTAAATTATGGTCACAGAGTGCAGGGCGTCGGGCTATCACCCAAATATTTAAGTATAGTCATATGGACGTAGTAAAAACAATAAACAAGTGTAGTCATAAGGACTACATTCTGTTTATAATAAACTACCACTATTAAAGATTAGAAACTTTAAGGCTAGATCGAATGGACATAGTGAATCAATACACAAACTCTTTTAAACTATGACATATGGACATATCGTGATATTATACTAACTCTATCGAAGAGTAAATGCTTTAAGGCCAAGCCATATGGACGTAGTGAAACAGTACAAACAAGCTATCAACAAGTACTAACTTTTAGACTAAATAATCTAGATTTTAACAGATACATTATCTGTGACGAGGAGGTGAGACTGACGTGTCAATCATCGTGACCACCACTTGAATGCCAACCATTTCTTGAAGTCTTCTTAGATGGTCTTAGAAATGAATACAATAATGAAACGAGAGACGAGGCTTTATATATGAAATGAAACTGACGTGTTAGAAGTGGAGTGAAAAAAAGGGGTGAAGGAGGGCTTCTAGAAGAAACTGGGAGAACCGAGTAGAGCTTGAGTTGGTCGCCGTCCAAGGCATCACGGGCGCGCCTTCATTTCTGTTGACCTGACCAGATGAAGCCGGAGAGTCCGATAGTTCTTTTTGGACCTCAAGTCGGGCAGGACTCCCGTGTACCAGGCCGTATTCCAAAATACAATTACGCATTGAGTTAATAAGCTACCATATAAAATTTGGATTCATTAATTCTTGTATGTATTGATATGTGTATTAAGAAGGAATTTTTTTGAATTTATAGGCTAATAATACTAGAGGAATAATGAGGTTGTGTATACCAGGGTGTTTTTTAATTCCTCACATAATTATTTTAAAAGCCTCCAGACTAAAATCACGTGATCATCCCTATGTGCTGTTATTAAAGTATCCAATAAATTTGAATTTTAATGTACTTTTGAATATATTGTTTTATATAATACGTAGCCTTATTTTAAAAATAATTACAGATTACTACCATAACTTTAGATCAACAAAATTGTTGCTAAACTTGTTATCCAAAGGTCTTTGCAATTTATATTTAATTAAATATCGTTGAGCAAGCAAAAAAAAAAAAAAAAAAGGAAAACTAACAATTTTTATATAAATTAAATAAAAAATAAACCTTTTATACTTTTAATAAAACGTATTAAATGGGTTTATTCTAACTTCAGTAAAACTTCTGTCGTGGTATCACTAAGGTTCTTGATGTTAAGTGCTGTTGAGTCCGTTAGAGCGGCTCCAAATCCAAATATTTCTTGGTATTTCGTTTCTTTGTCCACCATAAACGTTGGCACAGTCTCATTCATCTCTGAAAAGGGAGATTTTGTAAAAGAAATTGTACCATATAGCTCTGCCAACTTTATCATAATATTTAACAGGTTTTTGGTAAATAGCCTTTAAAAAGCTCTTCTTAGAAAAACAAGCTTATCGCCCTGTTAATCAGAATAAATAAACTATAGATATAGATTTACAAAATTATTTAATTATTTTTTAAAAACATCAAATTTTCAATGATCATATGTAGATTGCCCACACATTATTTATGTTTATATAAATAAAAATAAAAATTCTTATTTTGATAAAAACCAAATCCAAGCTACTAATTTTGAACCGAATCATAAGGAGAATTTTTTTAACTCCAAATTTGTATTGTTGTCAGAAGTAAAAGAGCATTAAATTTAAATAATAAACATATAATATTATTTATCATTATATATGGTACCCAAAAACACATTTTTAACAAAATAATTGGAGTTATTTTTTAAAAGAAATATAATTTCTCAAAAACTATTCATCAATGTTCAACTTTTAAAATATTTTTATAAGAAAAACAATTTTATACCAATATTAATATTGTTTGAGACCTAACAGAGTCAAATTTTGAACTATTTCAAAACACTTTTAAAAGCATCCAAGTTTTTTAAAAAATTTTGGAGAAAACTACTACAACTAAAATAATATTGATATAATATAATTTTCAAACTGTGGGGAGGAGGACCACTGCAAATAGTTTTTAGGGA
Organism: Timema podura; assembly: GCA_033556935.1. Classification (NCBI taxonomy): domain Eukaryota; kingdom Metazoa; phylum Arthropoda; class Insecta; order Phasmatodea; family Timematidae; genus Timema; species Timema podura. The sequence continues at coordinate 47,047,146 of JAVRXN010000014.1, read as the reverse complement.
CCTCCAATTTTAAAACATTTTTTGGAGGGGGGAATGATGAGTTCTAAGAGGTGGGGCTTGACACCAAGTTTCCAAAATAACTTTTGTTTTCCTGTCCATACCTACACAAATAATGTTCCACCCACTGAGGAGCCACATTAGTAAACACGTATATTTTTACTTTTCCTACATGTAATGTATTGTGAACGTAGTGATAATAGTGCTGATGGAGTTATTAGCTGTTCTTTCACGGAGAACACTCGAAATCATGCTGGAAGGTGTCGTCCATTAACCACGTAACGTTTTGAGGGGGGGCGCAGGGGGGATCTCTAATGTATACATGGTGTTACATGAGAGGAGGGTGGGGTACATCAAATTGTTACGTAACACAGGTCTTAAACTCAAATTCTAATGTTGAAAAACAGTATTTTGGATCATGTTTTTCACCTTTGATGATCATAATTATGGATATCTTCCGAATATCTGTGGCGTTGAAAATGCAAGTTTAGTACTTTTTGTTTATCAATATTTCGAATGCGTTTAGGTGTTATTGTCCGCGTGAGACTATGAACGCCAAGCACAGTCAAAAACACATATTTTCATGTGGATGACAGTGACATGTTTATAATAACAGCATTTGTTTAGATTTGTCCATCTACTGACCACCTCACGTGTTTTAAGGATAAGAGTATATATACGATTTTTGTCACAGCTAAACAGTTTAGTCGTGACGTGTGTTTCATGATTTCACCACTACTAAAGAGTTAAATCGTCGACCCGCGCATACCATCGATAGTTGAGGCTCAGATATTTTTAAAAACTCAAATAATGGAAAATGATTTAAAGAAAATAATGTCAACGTGGTTGTGGAAAATGATTGCCTAATGATGAAGATGGGAAAATAATGCCTTTCAATGGATTAACTGATGAACCTTTTGGACTGGCAGATAATATTTAGCGGATCTCTAGGAGAAAAAAATAATCGTTGAGCAAACAAATTAATTAATTACAGATATAAAAGAGCCCGCCGAATGATGGAATGCACATTTGACATATTGAATAACAATTGGCGTATATGCCATAGGCCACTTGACGATAATGTAGAATTTTGTTTATCTATTAGAAAACATGTTGTATTTTACATAACTATGTAAGCATAAAGGACGGGATTAAATTTTCAGATACACTTTATGAGTGTCCATCCAAAAATTGTACATGTGAAAATGATCATAGAGGAAGATATCTCACAGGGGGAATAAATGTTCGTCAGTATTTGTAATCTTATTTTGTTTCCCCGTGAGGCTCCGTCCACGGTAATAAGAAAAGATATGAATTTATTTATGGATAGGCCTACTGTATGTTATGTATGATATAAATTTATAATTAATAATAATATAAATTTATTTATTTATATCGGGCTTGAAAAATATCCCTGAACATAGTAATAATAATAATAATAATAATAATAATAATAATAATAATAATAATAATAATAATAATAATAAAGAGATATAGCTCTAACCTTTCTGTTACTTTCTGAATTTGATCCTTCCCAACCAGAAACTACCCAAACTTCCTCCCATCATTTCTTTTTTACGTTAATGTCGGAATACACCTTCCAAGTTTTAAATAGAGAGCAGGTCATTTCTCTATTACTTCAATGAAGTTTTCAGTTTCATCTGTAATTACTCCTGCCATAGCGCTGGAAACTGGTCGTGACCTTACCGTGTGACTATCAGATATCGACTGAACATTGGACCCATGACTACTTAATAGGCCTACAAGTCCGTGGATATAGCGCTGTCTAACGATAGTTGTTTGACTGTTTAATCATAAAACCTCAACGACCAACTTATGTCTTTTCTGTCGTGTTACAATCGTATCGCTGGTATGTGCACTCCCATATGATCTCGTAATCTTTTGATCAACAACTAAACAGTCGAACAATTAAAAATCGTATGAATGCACTTACCCTTAGTTGGATAAAAGCTGTCAGTCAAAGAGGCCTTAAATTATAAGTATATTTGAGTTTGAGTTTAATTTGAATGCCTACTGCACATTCTTTTACATAGGCCGTGAATTATCACTTGTGTTTGTACAAAAACAAAAATGTCTTCAAAAGAGGAAACTTGTTCATTGCTTGCGTATAAAAATCTATATCCAGAAAAAAGTAAGAGAGTATCAAAAAGATGAAGTAGTGAAATGGAAAGAAGCAAAAGTACATAATTTATCTCAAGGCAAGTTTTAGGAGTCCATCAAAAGTGTTATTTCTTAGTACCAACAGCATGTTATGAAAAGTAAAGCTTCCAATATCATTAATTATTCACAAAAGGTAGGTGTATTTAAGCCTATATCTTTTCCCTTCTGATAAATCTAATGTTTATGTATATAAATGCAACTACTATACATACGCTATGGTGGCTGCATTGTCTAAATTGTCATTCTCTTAGTAGACTAGATGGCTGATGTTGGGAAGATTAGTGTCAAATATCATTCAGGTCTACTAAGGTTGCTTTTCCTAAATGGTTTCCCACTCTACCTCCATGCAAATGCTGGTAGATTTTCTTTAAAATTCTACTTTTTTAGTATATATTTTGTAGGATGGTATAGCCAAATTGTAGTTCCTCTCATTATTTTTTATTATAATTATCTAATGGAGTATTACTGAGGAAGGTAGAATTATAGATGCTATATACCCTCTATAACGTGGCTAGAGATTATAAAACCATTTAGGAAAATCCACTTAGATTATACCCGACAGGTATTCGAAACTCGATCTCTGCTTTATTGGCCATCTAGTCTTTTTCAAGGGTGAAGCCATGATCTAGGATAGATGTTGGAACCAAACATGAGTCTAGTTATTGATAAGTTAATTAAAGTAAAATTGTATATTAATCTAACAATAATTTAGAAAAGTTGTATACCTAGAGTGATTTAAATATCTCTCTATATGATGATAATATGACTCTCATAAAAAGTGCACAATATTAAGAAAGATGTCTTCCCCCAGTGTCAAGTATCTGATGTGGGCACTTTAACATCATCAAAGGCCCATCCTAGTCAGCACATAGTAGTGCCACGGCGTCCTGCTCTTACTCAGATCGCAAACCTGACATCCATGACATAAATATACCAGAGGTTTTTCTTCATGAACCTGAAGAATTTGAGCTCAACGTATTTATGTTTATACTTGTCTTTCTTCTGTCTGTATGTGTAGCTATCAATAAGTAATAATACTCTCTAAAATCATTTATATTCAGGATTTAAAATGGATTTTAAGAAGCATTAATTCTGAATCTCTTCTTTAGTATCTCAAAACTTCCCTATGAAATAATTACATTCATTCTTGGTGAGAAAAGTTATCTAACACGGGGAGAAGAGAGCTAGACTAAATGTCTACATGGTATTACATGGGGACGGGGGAGGATAAAAAGGTAAGAAAAAAGTTACGTTGCTTATGGATGACCCCAAAGTGTGGAAATCACAAATCAAAAAATCACGCACCTATTGTTTGGACTGTGGAATGGATCACTGAAAGGATCAGTGAGAGGATGACAGAGAGGATGACAGGGATGGTGACAGAGGGGATGACAGATAAGATGACAGAGAGGGTGACAGAGAGGATGACAGAGAGGATGACAGAGAGGATGACAGAGGTGGTGACAGAGGGGATGACAGAAATGATGACAGAGAGGATGATAGAGATAATGACAGAGATGGTGACAGAAAGGATGACAGAGAGGGTGACAGAGAGGATGACAGAGAGTATGACAATGAGGATGATAGAGAGGATGACAGAGAAGATGACAAAGAGGATGACAGAGAGGATGACAGAGAGGATGAAAGAGAGGGTGACAGAGAGGATGACAGAGGGGATGACCTCCTCAACATGTTCTTACTCTAAGGAATTACTGGGAGGACGTTATTTTGTGATACCACATTTTATGTGTAGTACAGTGAGAAATGTACTGATCGAAACCACTTCAGTACGGCCAACCAAGATGCTAACTACAACCTCTCCGTCGTTGGAGAGTATTACATGACGTTAGTGACGCTTTAGAATGCGTGATCACTGATACAAACAACGAATGAATTATAATCTTTGATATAAGATGAATGTAAACCAGAACCAACATCACTTTAAAACATCATTTTATTATAAGCTAGAATCTTTGACGTGAGATAATGAGCTAATAAGTGGTGGTGTTGAGTCTCTGAAGATATTGATTCCAGTCACTAAGTCGAGGGCTTAATATATCATAACATTGTGTTCTGTTAATTAACTGTTAGACCGTGTCATCTAAAGTAGAACGCTTTATAACATTGAGTGAGGTGTTATATCCCCTCTATTAATCTTCTTAGCTTGCTATGAGTCTGTCTAAACCCTCTATTAATCTTCTTAGCTTGCTATGAGGCTGTATAAACCCTCTATTAATCTTCTTAGCTTGCTATGAGTCTGTATAAACCCTCTATTAATCTTCTTAGCTTGCTATGAGTCTGTATAAACCCTCTATTAATCTTCTTAGCTTGCTATGAGGCTGTATAAACCCTCTATTAATCTTCTTAGCTTGCTATGAGTCTGTATAAACCCTCTATTAATCTTCTTAGCTTGCTATGAGTCTGTATAAACCCTCTATTAATCTTCTTAGCTTGCTATGAGTCTGTATAAACCCTCTATTAATCTTCTTAGCTTGCTATGAGGCTGTATAAACCCTCTATTAATCTTCTTAGCTTGCTATGAGTCTGTATAAACCCTCTATAAATCTTTTTAGCTTGCTATGAGTCTGTATAAACCCTCTATTAATCTTCTTAGCTTGCTATGAGGCTGTATTAACCCTCTATTAATCTTATTAGCTTGCTATGAGGCTGTATAAACCCTCTATAAATCTTCTTAGCTTGCTATGAGGCTGTATAACCCCTCTATTAATCTTCTTAGATTGCTATGAGGCTGTATAACCCCTCTATTAATCTTATTAGCTTGCTGTGATGTGGTATATCTTTGAGTATTACCTTATTAAGAGCCCGTTTCATACCACGGAGATTTGAGACATATCGAACCAGGCGCCATATTGAGTGATTTTTTGTAGATATTATTTTAAAACCATAGATTTTATTGTAGTGACATATAGTCAATATCGATATAAAATAAATTGTTAAATAGTTAATTTAAAATGAAAATTATGTTAACACTTAATCGGATTTGGTTTTTTCAAGTGAAGTCTATTTAATTCCACACTTTAGTGAAACTCTGGTTTAAACGTGATATTGTATTTACTATCCCTCTTAAATACACTTTTGGTAAATAATTCAATCTGTTTCATAAATTCCAGTGTTTCTGTTTTATAATTAAAATGTGGATGAGATTACTATTTTATTTATTAATTCATCAACTATAGTAATGTTGCTTTCTAATATGTTATAATACTTTTAACAAGACACCACCCTCAAATGTTTATAGCCTGTGGCTGGGTCAGTTTAGTAAAATGCCTCCATCTTTATCTATCCTTCCACCACCCTTTCTCCTTTAAATTATTCCATTCTTCTCCTCTCACTTGAACAATTTCTGTTATCTGCTCATCCCATTTCTTTCTTGGCCTCGGCCGCTGTTTTTTTCCCCACATACTTCATTTCCAACAGTTTCTTTAGCATATTATATAAGGTCATGCCGAAACAAATAGAATAATAATAACTTACAAATTAATACTTTAATTGAAAAGTAAATATTCACTAGTTAAATAAAAGTAAGCTACATATTACGCTTTTTAACTTTTTGATACAATAAAAGAAATATATATATATATATATATTCATATGTTCAATGGTTCAATACAGGAAAAACCATAACTCAATTTTACAATTTAGGTAGAAAAGTAGATACTGAAATTTTTGCAAGAAACTTCAACATACAAAACGATTAGTCGGCATCAGTATGAACAAATTAAATATTTTTAAGTCCTCAGCTTTTTTATAAAAGAACTTCATAGATATGCAGAATTTTTACTATATTAATGATTTATTTAATCTAGATCTACCAGGTATCCTTCAATACGCTCACTGATTTTGATACCATGAAAGCATTTTCTTTTATAACCACCCTCTCACTGCTAGAGTGGAATATCAAAATCCTGAATTGAAAATCTAGCTATGTGAGCTACAAACTGATAACTTTCTTACCTCCAAGGGTAATCCTATAACTTGTAGTTATGGAGATTGTTTTAGACAAACGTTATCAAATATAATAAATTTCACCCGAGTAGTACTTATGCTCGATGTTTGATAGTACTTAAATCTGTGAATGTACTATATCGGAGATTAGGATATATATATAAGTGATATAACTACCATCTAAATGCGTCAGTATTAGTGGCCATAACCCTAATGTAAAGAAGATTTTCATAATTTTTAAATAAAAATATTGCTCATTTTCATCATCAATTTGATGAAAATTTAAATCCTCTAATGAAGAGATCCAATTAGTTTGTAATGCTTAGATAACACCGGGCTAATGAAATTATTTTTGAAATAGCTTTGAATCAATATATATATATGTATTTTAAAAATGTAGTTTTATCTTCCATTTATTTAATAAATAGATACTTATTTATGAAATAAAAAGGGTTTTTTTGAAAGTTTGTGTACGTGCTGTTAATGGAATAATAGTTTTTATTTATTAATATAAACCGATCAAAAATATTTTTTATATGAAACTTAAACAATTAAATATCAGGTGTTGTAAATTAAGTCTATCCAATTATTAATAATATATCTTTGGTTCGTGGGAAAAAATGAAAATCGGTTTTGTCGCTTAAGGTGACAAAATTAGAACAAACTGAGAATACCTATTTTAAATATTGACATTTAAGAAGTAAACTTGTTTTGTAGGTAATTAGAGATATGGTCATTATTTTTAATACTAATAAATATTTTTAGGTATAAAAGGAAACACGTTTTGTTTATTTTTTTACTCAATGAAAAAGTAAATAGTCTTTTTTCCTTTTCTATGTAGACCCACATTCATAAAAACACCCATTTAAAATTTATTTTTTTCTAGAATTTTTAAAATTATAAGCTACCAGTTTTAAATGTTCCCGCGTTCATTTCCAGTCTCCGTCCGGCCTTGGATGAGACATAGTGCAGGTAGTGTCCTCCAGTTATTTTATCTTCCTCAATAGGCTCCAAACTATCGCAATAGGTGGAGTTACATACACATACGATACTACTGGCTCCATAGTCTCTCACGGCACATTCCCGGGCCAAACTGCCAACAACTAAAATCAGAACAAACTGTCAGTAGTTGATGTTATATTCACACACAATACTACTAGCTCCATAGTCTCTCACGGCACATTCCCGGGCCGAACTGCCAACAACTACAATCAGAACAAACTGTCAGTAGTTGATGTTATATTCACACACAATACTACAAGCTCCATAGTCTCTCACGGCACATTCCCGGGCCAAACTGCCAACAACTACAATCAGAACAAACTGTCAGTAGTTGATGCTATATTCACACACAATACTACTGGCTACATAGTCTCTCACAGAACTCAACATTCCAACACATGATTTATAACACAAGCTCGAACCTCTCTTAGAATGAAACTATCGTGAGGGATAGCGTAAATGTGATAAGCTTGACTTGAGCTGACCTTGACTTGGCCAACACCTACAAGATTTAAATATCAGCTTTTCGGGAATGTTCTAAATTATATACAGGGATTTTTAAGGATTTGTTTGTAGTATTAGAAATGTCAAATGTGTATTGAGAAAACCAGACAGTATATCATCGCATGGAAGGTTGAAATTTCCTACTGATTTATTTTATTACTTTTTTTCTATCAAGGCAGCTTACAACCTGTTCAGGCTATGTGCAATGATATAAAAATATTATACATTGAGTGCTCCTAACTGGTACTGGAGCACTTGGATTAGCATCCATAGTGACTGAGTATAGTACCTTTAAAACACTGTTAATAATATTTCTAGGCCATTATTTAATTAAAAGTGTTTTTGCACTGAGTATATTATTAGAGAACTGATTTTCTAAGGAGGAGACATAAGTTTTTGTAGGCATGTGCGAATCAAATATTTCAATTTGGAATCAAATATGAGTCTATGCTTACAACCGTTTCAATTACCTATCCATATATACAGGATTTTTTTAAGTTGGCACAGCTCTTTAAAAAAACATATTTTAGAAAAAAAAAGTTTGGTGAAAAGTTACTTGGTTTTAAGACGCTGACAAAATCACATAATTTATTTTTTATTTAGTGGACATCTTCAGGGTCATCTCAAGGTCAAATATTGTTTTTCATTTGGATCTTGTATTTTTTTTTTACTGCATAGTTATATTCTAAGTGAAAAGCAAGCAACTTTGTCTGAAACATCTTTTTACCTGAGGTCTAATTTTAATGATATTAATTGAATTAAAGACATACATACTGAGTTTGTTAAGTGTTTTTATTTCCCTTTATTGCATACTATCTGTAGAGTGTAAGCAAATAAGAGCAAAACGCTCAAAATAACCATAAAAATAGTACGTTCAATATGGTCGATATGTTAAAATACTAAATTTTTTTGAAATGATGACCTTCTACTTCGATAAACATTCCCTTTCACTTTATAAAAGAACTTAGAGTATTTAATAGAGATTCTCAATTAATATCTCTGCAAGCAATTCTAATGCGTTCCATCATGTTGTATAGAGTTATCGGTACATCATGGTATACACTTTCTTTCAGGTAACCCCATAAGAAAAAATTTGGTGATCTAGCATGCCGACTAATTGGACCACCTCTACCAATCCAGCGGTCATTGTAATTCCTGTCCAATACTGGTCATGCAATTCTGGAAAAATGGACAGGGGCTCCATCATGGTAGAACCACATGTGCTGCTTTTATTGTAGGTTTATGTTTTCTAGCAGCAATGGTAATCCTTGGTATAGAAAGGTTCTGTATTTTTCTCCATGCATTGTACCGTCTATAAAAAAAAGGGGCCAGTCAATTTGTCTCCGATAAGTTCACACCGAAGGTTCACAATCCAAAGATAGTGTCTTTCAACCTAGGACCACTAAAATAAATTTTCTGCAGTTCAATAATTCATGTAGTATCGGTTAAATTCCCCATGAGTCGTAAGGCTCGAATCATCAGAGAATAATACTTTAAGAAAAAAAATTCCTATTTATTCTCACTTGTTCAAGTGTCCAGTGGCAGAACGCCACTTGATTGAGAGAATCTTTTCCATTAAGCTATTGATGCAGTGAGACGCAGTAAAGATGGTTTTATGATGCTTCAATATTTAGAGCACACTACTCTAGGATATTCTTAAATCATTAGAAATCGAAAAAGAACCTATAAGAGAATTGTGAGTCACTTTGGCTAGCATTGGATTTCACTTTGTTCGCCGCTAACAGTTGTTCGGCGCTCCTTTTCTTCTTCGCTTGATCACTTACATATTCCACAAGATCTTTAACTACACGATAAAAAGATCTACGTGACAGTGTATTTCTATCAGGGAAACGATAAACGTACAGTAGTATAGCAATATTAACGTTTATTCTACACTCTCCATAAATTAAAATCATTTCTATTTTTTTCAGCAATCGAATAATACTCCATAGCTCACAATACGTAGATTTACAACAAACGAAAATACCTCACGTTATGAAGAACCGTGTACTATTTGAGTGTCCACGTTTATTCATAAGGATCGAAATGTGAAATTACTCTACCAATAGACCAATTTAACATTTTGATCATTATGAACGAACGTTTGTTTTTTGTTTGTAAGCGCGTTTTGCTCGTATTTGTTTACACTCTACAGATTCTAGTAGGCAATAAATTGAAGTAAAAACATTTCCAAAAACATCATACGTATTTATTTAATTCATTAAATATCAAAAAATACCTCAGATAAAAAAGTGTTTCAGATAAAAAAATGTTCGTAGTATATGATTCTGGAATCAAAAATAGTGTACCATTTGAAAAATAATAGATGACCTTGAGATCTTGAAGACATCCACTAAATTAAAAATAAATTATATAATTTTGTCAGAGTCCAAATACCATGCCACTTTTTACCAAACTTTTCTTTCTTTAATGCTTTTTCTAAACATATTTCACTGTGCCATCTTTTAAAAAAAGTCCTGTATATGTATATATACACTTTAACTAAATTGAAGTGCAATTTTAATCTAAATACTTACCAAACAGTAAAATAATTACACAAAGTGTACGTTCGTCACACATTATGTATTTAGTATTAGTAAATTTTTATAGAATAATATGTATGGAATCTGATTAACTATACAACTAATTAGAGCTCACAAAAATATATTTATTAAATAAATACTTAATTCAGATATCTAATAAATTGTACACATCATGTACATTGAGTACATCGAGTATTTCGAGTACATCGATTAAGGAATTAACAATGGTTTGGGAAATTTTGCATACTTGTGTTTTGATAACATAGAGAAACCTCCTAACTAAGTATATTTTGTTTTAGTTCTCTGAAAAAATGCTTATCTAGTAGCATTGTTGCTAAGGCTACCACAGTTATCAGTAGAAAACATCAATAAAATAGGATTATAATCTTTTTATCGCATCAGAGTGTAGAAAAATGAATGTTACGATACAATCGAACAAACTTTTTCTAATAGTCTTTTAATCTTGGAAAGAAAGTTAAAACATAATTATTATTTGTAAATTACCCTTAAAAATTTTATTTTTATAGGGATTAAAATATATATTTAACATTAAAAACTATCTCAATCTGCATACCGGTATTTGAAATAAATTCAAAGGTCATTTACTTTATGGATTTAATTTTTTTTAATGTTATTAATTAAACCACCCTTTAATATTTTTTTTTAAACATTAAAACATTATTGTCATGTAAATATTATTCAAATACCAATTTCGAACAAATTAATTGAAGATATTTTAATAATACATATTTTTTTAAAAATCATCCATATGTAACATAATACTAATAAATGTTCTTTTAAACATTATATATATATATATATTATTTATGATTTAAAAAACCTAGTTGATAACCATTTTGAACCATATCGCTAAAGTCATTACTTAAAATATATTTGAATATTTAAAAAATTACTTTTCATTAAAATAACCTTAAGGAAAATTTTACCCAAAATAAGTATAGAGGTCCACATATATACATATATATATATATATATATACGTATATTTATACATATTTTAAAATGTTAAAATGCGTGTATTTATACATATTTTAAAATGTTTAAATGTGTATATTAATACATATTTTAAAATGTTAACATGGTTTTCGAAACATTCAAAATTTTCAAAGATCATTTATCAACAAGTACCTTTTAACAAACTCTTAACCAAAATATGGCTAAACAGAGCTATTCGCCATGTAAATTCCTCTCTAGAGGTTATTTTAAGCCATATCATTTGTGCCAATTTTGAAAAATTTTGATCTCAAAAGAACATTTATCTGTAAACTACCCATAATTTGATGGCTAGGGTCAAGATAAAAAATATCCTAATGTTTTGCCAAATTCTTATGATCTATATGAACACGATTAAAAAAAGTATATTATATAATTCTGTCTGTCTACATGTCAGTCTATCTGGCCCTGGTTAATGATCCAAAACGTTTATATGGATTTCCTTCATACTAGGTATTTAAATTTTATTGAGATATACCACATAACAATAATTGTTATTTCACACTAGCTCCTCGATTTAGGTATAGCTTACTGATGAGTATTTGTTTTGAATTACCAACATTGTGGAAATTGCCTTGAACGATTTTGTTTAAAATTCACATATATGATTCGTTTGACATGATAAATATAACTATTTAATAGGTTTTTGAGCAAAAATTTATTTAAGGTTAGTTTACTGATGAGTGATGACTGATTTATTAAAAACTTGAAAGATTTTACAAAATAATAGATTTAATTATTTGATTCCCAATAGATATCTTGGGAGTGTTTGACATGACAACTACCAGTGTATTCTTCTTTTTTGGGTAAAAAATCATTTATGGTTAATATGGTGATGATTGATATTTAAGAAACTTAAGATATTTTACAAATTATAGGCTTTTATATTTTTTATCATACCTAGTTTAAATAAATATTTAATTTATATACTTTAATATATATTTTGTGAGAGAAAAACGTGGCTGCCTAGTTTGTTTCGCTTTCAACTTGTAGCTTACGTTGAATTTTCTCCCAGAACCACCCAGAATAATACAACTGACGACATCAACTAATATCAACGATTAACTAATAATAAAAACTAAAAATTCTAATAACAATAAATTTAAATCTGAATTTAACAATGTCAAAAAACTTAAACAAAAACTTGTATCCAATAAAATAGTCAATGTTAAAGCTGACAAAGGTAATACTATTGTACTACTAACTCTAGATGCATATACTTCAAAAACACTTGACTTCATACAGAACAATAACATTACTGAACTTAAAACAGATCCAACAACTTCTATCCAAAAAACTATCAAAACTAAAATTAAGGAAATTCCTCTCATTATCAAACCTACTGATATATATAAATTCCTTAACATGAATCCTAAAGCCCCTATATTCACTTCACTACCAAAAATCCATAAACCAGTTATTCCAATCAGACCACTTGTCAATTATCAAAATGCTCCAGCATATAAAATAGCCAAAAAAATCACACGCGTATTATGCAACAGTCTACAGCTTCCATTTTCTTACAACGTCAAAAGTTCTTATGACCTTTCTAATAAACTTCAAAATTTAACATTATACCCAAACTCTAAATTCATGTCACTCGACGTTTCTAATCTTTATACCAATGTTCCTATCAAAGAAACTATCAATATAATCAGATCTTCACTTAATGAAAAGGAATTTTCCACTGAATTCACTAATCAATTAATTAATATAGTTCAAACTATAACTAATCAAAACTACTTTAAGTTTATTAATAAATTCTACTCACAACCTGATGGTTTAGCCATGGGATCCCCGATCTCTTGTATAATGTCTGAAATTTTCATGCAAGCAAATGACCCTAAAATAATCAATTACATTTCTAACTACATTAAAATTCTATTCTATTGTAGATACGTCGATGACATTCTAATTATTTATGACAATATCATTGACCAATCAATATTCATCAATAATGATATCTTAAACTACATTCATACCAAACTCAATTTCACCATCGAACTTGGACAAAATAACAATATTAACTACCTAGATCTCAATATCTCCAAGTCTAAGACCAACAAATTTGTTTTCAAAATATATCGGAAACCAACTCATACAGATGCTATTATTCCTTTCAACTCCAACCATCCTATCTCTCATAAACTTGTAACTTTCAATAGTCTAATTTACAGACTTCTACATATTCCACTTTCAAAGAAAAACTATACTAAGGAACTTAATGTCATAAAACAAATTGCCACTGTGAATGGATACCCTCAATCAGTTATTTCTAACATACTTCAAAAACAAAAAGCCCAAATGCTTCCCAAATCCAATCTTACAAAAATATCTGATAAACTTAATCAACCTAAATGGATCAAAATAAATTTCACTGGTCAAGAAGTTGTCAAAATCTCTATAATTCTACAAAAACATCATATTAAAATTGCCTTTTCAACCAATAATACAGTCAAAAAACATTAATCCAATTCCAACCTTAGTAATCATAATATTTATAGCAAAAGCGGAATTTATAAGTTAACATGTGATTGCAATGCAGCCTACATTGGAAAAACTGGCCGGCCCCTCTCAAAACGATATTTTGAACACTTAAGCAATTTCAAATTTAACAGGACTAAATCAAAATTTGCAGAACATTTAAAAATTTCTGGACACCAGCCTACCCCTATTGAACAATGTATGAAACTTCTTTTATCTTATAACAAAGGCCATAAAATGAATATCGCCGAAAATATCCATATCTATAATACAAGCTTCTATCATAACAACATCCTCAACGAAAAAACAAAATTTGAAAACCAAACCTTAATTAACATAATTAAAAACCTTCATTAATATGCAACCTTAACCTCTCCTATCTCTATCCCTGTTGCCCTCCTACCATCGTAATTGAGACTTGATCGGGCCAGGTCGTGAAGATTAGAATCTTTCTCTTTTTCCTGTTGTCATCTACCTTCTTTTACCTTTAGTATCTTTCTATATCTAATCCAACTCTCTCATTACTATCATAGTGGCAACTCCGTGAATTACTTAGTTTTTAATTTTTGTTTTTCATATTGGTACTTATATCTTCTGGCTTATTCTTTTTCATTTACGAATTTTTATTTTCATTCTCATTACATTCATTACACATTTGGCGTGACAGGGGAAACATCTAACCCTAATAATTGAAGGTAAGCTTGGAAGTTTAACTTTATCTTTATGCTTAATAATTTCCTAGTTCTTTATTATTTCTTACATCTCTTAATTATTTTAGGTTAGCTTGGACTATTCAATTCATTTATTTTTTGAATTAATTTTTATATTTGTGTTTTTGTCTTTAATTTAAATCCACATTTCATTCTAAACTTTAACTTAATTATCATTGGTTTTCCTTAGACCTGAAGATGGCGTTTGTACGTTAAAACATGTAGTCAAGTCAATCTGCCATTTGGCGATACAAGACTTAAGTAATCAGCTAAGGAACGTTTTAATCAATCTCATTTTTCAATTTATCTTACTTTAAATTTCACTTCATCCTTTTCAAATGTTTCACATTAATTACTTTAACCTCTTCAGGAATTTTACAAAATAATTTCCCTGTCACTTTATTATAGTTCTTACTGAGAACTTCATGTAATAATACTGGTTGTTAATAAGTTCATTCACCAATCAAATGATTCAATACATGGTTTTAATTATTAACTTGCAATTTTAACATTAATGCTTATGTTATATATTATGTTACATTTTAATATGTTTAGTGTATTTTATCCTATTTAATTGTATTACTTTTCTTATTACTTCATTTCACTCTAAATATAAAGTTTAAATAATTTAAATTAACCCTATTCAATTGTTTACTTTTGTTATTACTTCATTTCACTCTATATATAATGGTTAAATAATGTAATATTAATCACAAACATCCCATTCAATTGTGTTCATAAAAAATATGACTTGAACTTAATTCTGACAAATATTTTTATCTGTGTCAAGGTTATTACCTTCAATTCATGATATACTTTTCTTATATCTGTAATTTAATAATCATTTTAGGTTATTTCTCTATTCTATTAAACCTCTTGAGATTAATTAGACGTTCTTTCAATCATTAACTATTTAATAATCATTAGTTGTTAACGTTACCTTGAATTTGTAAATATCTATAATCGAGGCAACAACAGAAATCTGCTTGACAATCCAGTGTGCCAACTTTGATTTTTCAATATCCAAGAATCAGTCTAGGAAAAGTGAAGGGTAAATTGGTTTTATATTAGCGGAGAGCTTAAACCAAGCGAAATTTATGATTTATTTATTAAGATGATAACCCTTTCGGTACGAAGATATTATATGAAATGATACAATTTTCGTTGAACTACAAATTACTTTCTGTATAATCTATGGATTTAAGTAAGTGGCACTCTCTCATGTGATATTAATCTAGTTTAGATATATGTTACCAGCTATGTGTGTGTGCATACACACAAGCGGCTTATATATGATCTACCCATTTTCCTCTTGGACCCCTTGTTACCAGTGTCAAAATCAACTAATATAAATACTCCTGGTAATACGGTGTGATGAAGGCTGGCTTACTATTGGGTATATGGAGCCAGCATCGTTAGATCTTTTCAATACTTCGGAATTGATCAAAAAAAAATTAAAGCGTGTTACATTGACATTATTTTTGAAAACGCGTGATTTTCCATTGACGAAGTACTAAAAGGATAATTTAATTATAGCATTTTAAAGAGTAATACACTTCATCCATGAACTTGTGAATATTTTAGAGGGGTCCAAAACAATATCATTACAATACCCCCATTTGCTTATATCTTAAATAATTTAATGAATTTTGATACAAGCAAATTTCATACTGTGAGAACTACGTCATACTTATCTTTTGATTATTCTTAAAACTAAACAAGAATACATTTGTAGAGTGTAAGTTTACATAAATTGTATGTGTGTGTAAACATTTAATTAAATTTACTTGTATAACAATGCAATAGTTACGACATACTGTTGATATGTTTTTGCTATTGAATGCTTTTATTTCTAATGTTCAGTATTCTTGATGAATAAACGTAAATAAATAATTTTCATATTATTATTTATTTAGTGTTTCTTTTTATTACTCTTATATTCTCTATTACTCTGAAACATTAACGCACTGCTCGTTGCACTGTTCTTAAAATGGTGATAATATAAATTTTTTTAACAAAATTACAAATTGCTTTGGTTGAATAATTAACTTTGTATTTGAGCTTAGGTAAAATTAGGTTAAGATTGAATTTAATAAATCCAAATATAATTTAATCGATTAGTCTGAAAATCTTAAAAATTAATATAAATTAATAGCTGTAATACCTTAAATTCAAATTAAATGGTGAAATGCTTAGTTAAAAATAAAAATATTGAAATTATTTTTATAAAATCTTTAATTTAGTTACTGATTAAACTATATTTATATTAAAACTCAAATTCTTATGTGGGCTTTGTTAATTATACATCAACCACTGTTCTCTACGTTAAACATTTGTACAACATAAATTTACTTAATTTACCAGTCCTTAATATGAAATTTATGTTACATATAGTCTTAATTACAACCTTAAATTTAATTGAAAATGGGGTCACATTTCTCACCGATTTTTATTTAATTTTTATTTTGTTTATTTTATTTATAATGTGAGCTCAATTATTTATTATCATATGACAACCATTAATTACTTGTCATTTAATAAGAAATATTACATACTTATATATTCAATCCACTTATATTAACATCTGTTTTTTTATAATTTTCACTTGTTGTATTTTTGTTAAAGAACCCTGGATCATCACTCAAGGTCAATCTACCATTTCACTTTATTTACCTTCACTAGTGAAACAGCTGTTCAGTTTCAATGTCAACCTGCCCGTTCACTTTCGTTCTCTGTATACCCTTCGTAATGTCAACTTGTTTGTGAGACTAGCAAAATATACTATCTTACTCTAACCTGATGAAATTTATATTAATCAAAATGTACAGAAAACCATCTTGGAATGAAAAAGGACGCTTAAAATCAATTTGAAGTGATGCATCATATCAATATGAAATATTTAAATTATCTTTCCGTTTCTAATTGGGTAATCACTTAATTCCCTTTCCCATTAGTGAAGAAAAAATATATTTTTTATCTATTGACCAAAATTTCTTACGTGTTGCCTTGTTACCTTAGGCACTTAAACAAAGTATAAAGTTGCAATTAAAAATCAATTAGCCTAATTGTTTGGAAACCCCTGATTAGCTCTTATATGCACATTGTCACTGCATTAGTATTGGTTGTTATATTACTCAATCACAGAATACTCTTTTAAACTTTTTAACCTCTTGAATATCTCTCAATTTCAATCTAGATTTATTATTAAATATTTATCACATACAATATTGGAAAACAAAGGCTTGGCCTCATTTGTCACAGAAATCACTAATAGGCTGCGCTGTGCTAGCTCTATACTTGATAATACCTATTATCTGATCCTTGGTGGTTCCTAGACTCACCAGTATAAAAATAAAATTATTATTCATGGCTTGCACATAGCTAAATCCAAGCCTTTTCCAAATCGCCATTGTTTATTTTTTCAAAACATTCCTGTGACATTGCAGTTACCCCTGATCCTGTATCTACTAACATTTTTACCTTAATGTTACCTATCTTCCCTTTAATTTCAGGTGATACTGCTTTGCTAAATTAATTTTTATCTATATTTATTCTTGAATAACAAGTCTTCCTTTGGATTACCCTGTCGTATTACATTTTGCCTAACATAATCTAAATAAGGATTTCAGTGGTCCGGTTTCTACTTGTAGCCTTCATCACGTACAGTCTGTCACGTGATTAACTGTTAAGTTTTCCCTTTGTCTGGAATTGTACCCATTTAAATTTGATGTCCTTGGAAATTGTGGCAGCGAATTCAAATTTGGAGGTTGACTATTATTTTGTCTGTTATTTGAATTTACCTGCCTCGTAGGTCCTTGGTTCCTATCTTGTTAATACACAATATTAGGACTTGGATATCTCCTATTTTTCCCTTGTGTTTGGTAGTTATTTTGATATCCATTTTTGTCTATCTTGTTTATTATTAACCTCTCTGAATTGGGGATTCGACAATTGCCTACGCCTATCAAGATTATACCTGTTTGCCTGATCATTGAATCTTTGATTCTTGATTTCTTTTATATCTATTATCAAATGCCATCAACACTCTCTAAGCTTTTAATATCTTGTTTATTAATACTGTTTAGAACGTCTTGTACTGTAGTTAGAAAATGATTCATTAGGAGACCTATCAATCTATCTTCTATTATTGGGTATCGTAAATATTTCGCCTGAATCACTAATTTATTGAAATATTCACCCATAGTACCATCCTTGTTATATTTTTCATTAAAAATCAATAGTAGAAAATCATCCTGCATATTCTGAGACCAATATTTTTCTAAAAACATTTCCCTGGCCTATTCATATATTTCCTATTCACCCTCTATACTATCTGCCCAAGATTTTGCCTAATTTTTTAGACCTGATAAAAATATCTTTATTTTAACCTTTTCAGTTACTTTTTATCCTTTAAATACTCTCTATACATTGTTTTTATACTGTGCCGCTGAAATATTATTTCCCCTTTTTACTTTAAATTTTGGATTAAGTGATGACGTTTCTCTCAGTCCCTTGGCGAATAGGTTGGTAGTACTGTGTAAGCTACTAACTTCCCCTAGTTTTGTTATTTGATTTTCTACCAGAAAATCTGTTAATTTTTTATCCAGTTTTTCTACCGCCTCGGTAACAATCCCATCAATTTGTACTGTTATTAAATTTTTATTCGTATCCTGCTGAGAGTCAAATGCCATTTTAACCTTAATGATTTCTTCTTCGAGGTTGTCTCAAACTACCTTAACATTAGTTTTGGTGTGTTATACGTGAAGGTCTAGATTCTCAACATTAATTTATACTTCCTTTAAACCTTTATTTGATGCTTATTCTACTGTTTCTATTTTATTTATATTAGTTGCAATCTGTTCCATTAATTTGAATTGTCCTTTCCTTTTTGTTTTGTTATTCCGCCAAATCCTTTTTTACTCTTTCTCCTTCTATAACGTTTTAATCAACATCATTTAACCGTACTCCCATAATTTTATGAACCATTTCTAATTGGTCGAAATTTGTTCTAAATAACTAAATATCTGCTAATATGTATAATTGCTTTGTTCAATTTTAGCACTTAACGCTTTATTAATTTGTTAAAATTTCGCATCTATTTTTTGATTTGTTACTAATATTTCCTGATTAATTGCATCTAATTTCTTTTTAGTTTCTTTTATTTTCTGATTAGTTACATACAGGTGAAATGGCGGTCTAGGGGTAAGGTGTTGCACTTCTTTGCTGGTGGTTCCGGGGTTTAATCCTCGGTCCCGGCACAGATTTATCTGATTGCCAAATCCTTCCTTCACCTCTGACAAGACGTGTATTAATCACAACTTGTGAATGTGTGGAATCCTAGGCCTCCACCGTGGTTCTGATTTCACGGTAAACTGTAGGTCCTCCATTTCATCTCACAATCACCCTACCATTGCACATTAGCGTAAGTGCGTATAACCCAAACTGGTAGTAAGACGCTGTGCTAATAATAATAATAATAATAATAATAATAATAATAATAATAATAATAATAATAATAATAATTTAAATACACTTTTTTATTAGTTTTATCTATTATTTCCTGTTTGGTTGCATCTAATTTACTAAACAACAAGCTCATATACTGACCTAAATCTAAACACTTTGTGGGTTCTACCATATTTTGTCCCCTTGTTATCTCTCGCCTTTCCTAATCTACTATTACCCTTTCTACTATAACTAAATTTCCTTGTGTATCTTTTTCTGCCTTATCTCTTCTCTCTCCCTCTGCAATCGACTCTACATTATCCTGCTCCCTTTCTATTATTTCTTCATCTGATTGTTCTCTAGACCTAAATGATTATTTGGTATGTTTTCGTACTCTGTCTTATCAATGCTAGCTTAGTGCTACTAAAGTCATTTAGGTTTGAATCCGCTATCCTCCCTTCCAAAATTTTAAAATATTATCAGAATACTTACAGTATTACAACAGAGCTTTTTATGTGTTGTGAATTAAAATAACAATAACCAAAAAAATGTTTAAGGCTTATCTGAATTGATTTATTTTTCGTTGGTGTGCCGTTCAGTGTGCCATGTGTGAAACGTTTGCTCGTTAACCTCATTAGGATGTTATTCGTCGGTGTGCCATTTAGTGCGCCGTGTGTGAAACGTCTTTTCGTTTCACCTCAGTACGGTGTTCTTCGTCGGTGTGCTGTTTAGTGTGTCATGTGTCTCTCAGTAGGTAGAGTTCCTTTCTAACCCTGGGGATTCGAAGATTCGAGTGTCGCAGCTGGGCGCCAATTTATGATGGTACGGATTATTTAACCCACGATTGCACCAATTAAGATGATACGGTTTAATATTGGTATTTATAGCCCCGTGATCGAGCGCCAATTAAAATTGTTACCGTTTACTTAGCTGATATTTGCCCCGTGATCAAGCACTAATTAAAGTGGTACGGATTGTAATCGTGATAATGCCCTGTGATTGAACTCTAGCTATAACGATATTAAGTAAACAAGATTTTTTATATGTTACACACGATTTATTAAGATAATTTAATTTTCAGCACTGAAGATATAATATTAGATGATACAGTTTTAGTTGAACTAGATATTGTTTTTCTGAAATTTTACTCGCTAACATTTTCTGTGTACTCTATGGATTTAAGTTAGTGGCACTCTCTGTGTGTTCATACGCACAAGCGGCTTATACATGACCTACCCCTTGCCTTTTGAACCCCTGTCAACAGTGTCAAAACCAAATAATAGAAAGACTCCTGGGAATATGATGTTGTGAATGCTGGGTTCCTATTGGCTATAAGGAGCCAGCGTCATAAGATCTTTTCAATACTACGGAGTTGATAAAAAAAGTTTGAAACGTATCCCATTGATATTATTTCTTAAAGCGCGTGATTTTCCATGGATGAAGAATTAAAAGGATAATTTACTTATAGCATTATAAAGAAAATTACATTTCTTCCATGAATCTTTGACTATTTTAGAGGGGTCCAAAACAATATCAATACAATACTCTACACAAACAATCTACTAAAATAATATCATATGTCGTCATTCTATTAGAGGGAATGTCGATTTTTGAAATGATCTTAGTCTTCCAGAGCAAAGAGGAAGATAAAAAATCAAAGGACGAAATGTATGATTGTTGTAAAATTGGAAATCCCAATTTAAAGACAATATTTAAAGAGAATAATACTGTTTTTTGACACCAGATGGAATATGGTTATACGGTTATATGGTATATATGGTTATGGTTATGGTTTCCGATTTTCATAGGAAGAAAGGAAGAAACCACCAACATTGATTGTATGTAAGTGACTAAAATTTGACAATATAGAAATATGTTTTGTTCGATTGATTAATTTACTATATTTATATTATTCATCTAAAAAGTTTTATAAAAATCTTTTAATAGTAGTACCCTATGGCTAGGTTAATTAATAATTTGTCTTTATATAATCAACCCAACAGACTCAAAACGAAATATTATTGCAATATTTTATATTATGTCGTTGTGGCAATACGAGATAGTAGCTAAAGGGCTACATTAAATGTAGTATAATATGTCCAAGTTTATCTTGTTAGAACCAATCACTATAAACCATAAAACAAATTGATATTTTGAAAAACTTATAAAAAAAGGTAACAAAATAAATATTTCAAATAATAATTATTTTATTCTTTATAGGCCAGCAAATTAACACTATTGACGTTGGGTAGTAACATTATCAGCTGGGAACGGATTTTCTGTCGGATCCCTATTTTAAATTCTTAATAAAGCACACCTTATAAAATACTTCACATTTGTTTATTGTTTAAAGCATTTTAGTGATTAATTTTCAGCTTAAATAATTTATTTTCATAACCCATAATTAATAATTAAAATTATTTGTATATATTGATTGAATTAGATACATTATTAATGTCAAAACTAACATATTTATTTCAAAGCATTTAGTTACAAGCCATTGTAATAAACACTTAAAAGTTTAAGCTGATCAGGTTTAGAGTTTACTTTTATATTCCTATAAAAAAAACAATCTTTAATATGTTTTGATATAATAAATGTACATAAGTAAAACGTGATATATTAAGTACATAGAATAAATACCTCACCAAAATCATGGATCAAGTTTATCTCCTTTCTCTATGTTAAAAGTGTGTTGATAAAATCTACTTTTAAGCTAATTTAAAACTCATGCATAAATGTGGCATATCTATAATAACATTATGTACCATATCTTAGCTGTAAATAACAACAGTTAACATATTCTTGAAAATTTTGCTACGAATCAATTAAATAAACAGCTCAGTTCAAAACTGAGAAAATATTACAAATCTTATAGCATTTGAAATGTTGATTTATATAAATTTAATTATTTAAAATTATACTTCTTACAGAATAAAAAATTTTTATGTACTAAAATGAAATAACACCTTAAAATCTAGGGCTTGAACAAATTAGATGATTTTAATCTTTCTAACAGATTAAGAATACTTTAGTCTTCTTTTGTACCAATACACATTCATAAATATGCACATGTATTAATTATTATAAACATAAACATTTACCAGTTAGTTAAATAGATGTGGATAAACACTAAGATTAGTATGAGTATGATTTTTTTATAAATACATAGATTTATATAAACTGGAGATATTTTGATTAAAATAAAAATGAAATATAATGGAAAATATTTGGATTTTATAAAAATAAAATTATTTCTCTCCATTTTATATGAGTGGGTATTGAGCATTTGGATATTTTTAAAAGTCCCTAGTTAAAAGACTTTCACTAGGCCTTGAACAAGTTTGAATACGTCAAAACTCTTTGCTTAATTCGATCATTCTATACAATCAATACTAGAATGAAGAGTCTTCAAACTTTACTCACCAAATCGTCATCTTATTAAAAAATATTACCATCATAAATATTTACTCCTTAAACAAAAGGATCGTTGTTAGAATTATATGGTACGGATGATTTTGATTTCAAAATCTAAATAATAGTTTAACAAAATTTACTCATGCTATGCAGTCTATAAATTATTTTTGTAGCTCTACATATATTTAAACTTTATATTATAATGTTGTTGTTTTTTGAACAGCGTATTACTAACCGTATGGGTTGTACGCTTGCTATGGATTATTGAATACCAACTAAAAAAGTTAACGTTTATAAAGAAACAACAAACTATTTTAGAGTATGATTAATTCAATTTGAATAAATCCTTTGTTTCAGTTTATATTTGTAAAATCAATTACCGTATCAAAAGTATTTCTCAAAAGTTATAGTTATTTAATGTAATTTTAATGTATAATGGTATTATTTTTTAGAAGTTTGAGCTTACAGATTTTTGTAGGGACAAGTTGAAGTAATTTTTTGTTTAAATATATGTTATTTACTAACTACGCTGAATTTAATCCTATATTTATAAATCATTTGTTAAATAATTATGATGTAGTTAAAATTCAAATTCAAATAGTGGAATTACTTTTATGTAAATTGTTTGAAAATAAAGTAAATTAATAGCGCGAAATTTTTACGAATATTATATTATTGTTAAATTTGTAGAATTCGGACAAACCAACATTAATCATTAAAAATATTAAAATTATATTCTGGAATAATATAGTTTGAATAATTTTATAAAAAGTTTGTTCTGTATTCGTCAATAAGTTCAGATGATTTTAAAATTAAAAAAGTAAAACGCAAATAAATTTTTATTATTATTATTATTATTATTATTATTATTATATTATTATTATTATTATTATTATTATTATTATCACCGCGTCTTACTACCCGTTCGAATTATATGCACTTACGCTAATGTGTAATGGTAGGGTGATTGTGAGATGAAATGGAGGACCTACAGTTTAACGTGGAATCCGAACCACGGTGGAGGCCTGGGCATTCCTCACATTCACAAGTTGTGATTAATACACATCTTGTCAGAGGTGAAGGAAGGGTTTGGCAATCAGATAAATATGTGCCGGGACCGCGGATTGAACCCCGGCCCCCCAGCAAAGAAGTCTGACACCTTACCCCTAGACCCTCGCAAATAAATAAAAATAAATACATAAAAATTAACATATTACAAAATACATTTATTTAAAAATTAAAAATAAATCTTCTTTTTATGTTAATGGGATAATAATTTTCCTCCCACATTAGGTTCTAGGAACAGCAACAATTTATGTGGATACATTTTAGAGAGAGTTTCAGCCATGCGATTTTAAAGCCTTACGAATTAAAACTAGGGTCATAATGAATGCACATTCCAATTCCAAAGCCAATTCAACAAACAATTTACATGGAATTAGCTAGAAATTGAAAGTGCTCAGTAGTAAAAGGGATTAGGATGGACCTCACGAGTGAGAAGGGGAAATGGAAATAAGGGATGTAGGTACGGAATACGTTAGCACGGCATATAATCCTAACTAATATTTATTGAAGTGTGGCTTTCTTGTTCTAATCCCAGTTTCCGAAGGCTGGTCCCTTGGATTACATTCTAGCCACTTGTTAAATCATGAGAGTTAGCACTTAACCTCGCGCACTAGAGGCTTATTTCTTACCGGTCGCTACTTCTGCAAGGAGTGGTCTAATAATATTACTGAAGATTAAAGAGATTTATAAATTACAGAGTCTCTACTTCCTGTTCTATAAAATTTAGACTTTAGCAGATTGCTGTGAATTAAAAAAGTTAAATTGGTTCTCTTTTATAGTTTTATTGAACTATGGTGTTTTATATATTTTTTTAAAATAATCTTTGAATGGATATAGTATTCATTGCATATTATTCAAATGGATGTACATTAGCAGTTATAAACTTCAAAGGACCTTAGGGGCTTAATTATTTCATACATATGTACAGTACATATTATATATATGTATACATGTACATGTACAAGTACAGGTATAAATGTACAGTAAGTATATATGGATTTATAAAATATACATCTATACATAAATATTGAATATATAAATATAGATGCAAACTTATATATGCGTATATACACATATATTTATACATACTTAATTAAAATATACATATTTTTATATATTCATATACTTAGATATATTTGTTAATAAATATAATATATACATGTATATTTATTTATAAGTGAATATATAGCTTTAAATCAAAATCTATATACACATATATAAATATATATTAGCTTTGTTATACATACAATAAATATGAATTATTTACAAGCTACATATTCTATTTATATTTCTATATGATATTTCGTTTGAAAATTAATAATCCTTACATTTCCTTCTCTAACGATGGTAATTACAGTATAGTAAGTTTTTATTTAAAAAAAAATTGGTTTATATTAATACAAAACTTTAATTAAAAAAACCATTAAGTTAGACATTTCCCAATTAACCAATATTACTTAAAACTGTATTTATACTATGGATAGTCGACATTTGAATAAAGGTTTATAATCTAAAACATACATTTGCTTAGAAACACATTAAAAAGCTTTACTTGATTTTTAGTGTTATTTTTATTGCAATGATGTCCAATACGACAGATGAAAATCATAAACACTCACATTCAAATCTATGAAAATAGTATAAGTGGATTATTTAGCTGTCAGATACCCAACAACATGTTACAATAAAACAAAAATAAATTGAAATGAATATTTAGAATTAAAAACGCTTGTCATTTTTGCTAACAGGTCTTTGTGTTGAAAAAATTGTTAAAGTCAACAACAGGTAAGTTTTTTGAAAAAAATTCTCATATATTTATAAATAAAATACATTATATAAACATATACATAACTTACACGTACACGTAATGGATTAATGTATAACTTCTAGAATATAATTATAAAAATTCCTGTGAATAGAATTACCAATGATGATTTCAACTAGTATATGTACGTATAGCCCGAATGGGTAGTAAGACGCGGTTATTAATAATAATAACTAGTACATATAGGTGATACCTATATACATATTTATATATTCTTATATACAACAATTACTTTCACAAATAAAATTTTATCCATAAACACAAAATGTAAGGAACATAAAACATCGAGTGTTATTCTAAAAGATAGATTTTAGCTAAAGCGATTATGTTTACTTTAGGTCAGATTATTAGTAGCTCATAATTTATATAAGGAATAATGAATAACATAGTGTATAGAACGTTAGAAATACAAGCATTTGTAATAAAATGTACTACTTAAAGTCGTACTCAAATCAATTGTTTTTTATTGGAAATAACCTAATCTCTTTGTTCTACTAAATAATTTCTTTTGAAAAATAATTCTTCTTTCTCGGGTTTAATCAGAAAATAAAGTTATTAAACAGTATAATTTGAGACAAAAGATTAACATAATTTAAGCATTATTAAGAAAATTAATTAAGAAAACCCTCACGAAAGCTATTAAATCAATTTTACAAGCCATCCTATTTTTAGTGGTCAGATTTGATCGTTAGTAGAAATTATTTGGATTGTAAAGGTTATCCACATTGATCATAAAAAAAATTGTCTCATAAACTTTTCTTCCAAACAGGATGCCAATAAAACTCCTTTTACATTACTAAATCAACATTGAAGGAGTTAAAAATTACTCAATATTAAATTTATTTTCACGTTCACGAGGTGCTTAACTTCACTGAGGTTAATGTCTACCCTATTTAGTAGGAAGTTAAAGATTATTTTAAAGGAGCATTTTTATACTAAATAATATATAATTATGAAGAAAAGGAAATTTAGTCTTTATTTTTAACTACTCATTTTGAAATGAGATATTACTACTACGCGCTGGAGGGCTTTGAAAGATATTCTTAGAAATCATCTGAGGATAACTGGAACTCCCTGAGAAAATATCGTATTATTAAGATACTGCCACTTCATTCCAAGTTGAGCGTCTTTGTTGACTTCACTAAAGATGACGCTCGGGTAAGAGGAAGGTGAGATGGAACGATGTGCAAATCAGCATCTAATTTAACATTCAAGAGCTTTGAGGCTCTTAATGAACCTTACTTCCCTGCTTACTACGAATGAACGACTACGGGCTGATACACTTTCTTAATTGAAAAGCTTAAAAGTGTTTCATTACAGAAATAGGGCTCCACTCTGGGATTATTACTGTTTACTTGCCATTACTTTACATTGAATATTCATGCCCAAATGATTAACAGTTTACAGTTACAGAATGATGGGAACTAACTTGAGAAACAATAACATACTCAAGACTCACAAGAAAAACAACATATCCACAGAAATATTCAGAAACAATAAGGAGGGATCTAGATTTTAAATACATACGGTGCATTAGTTAGGCCATGGAACCCTTGTTCCAAAAGCTTAATTAAAATGTTCTGCCACTTTCACTGATAGTGAGGATTATCATAGTTTAGAGGGGCTATAATCATAGCTTGTTTAGACCACTGTTGTGGCTTAGTTGGACCACGGTAGTAGATTATTTGGGCCATGGTTATAGCAAAACTGGGCCACGTTCTTTGAGCAAAAATATCATATCATATAGAGACTTACGGGTAGATAATAATTCAGCACCACCAAGACTTTTGCCTTATATAAGCTTGGGCTTGTTGGGTTGGGTTGGTTTGGGCTATTTTATGTAATACTAGGCTAGGGTAGAATAGCATTTCGTGTTGTCCAACTTTCAATCACTTGCTGTGTTTCATTCAAATTGAAAAACATTTATAACCATTCTAAATGGAGCGCCACAACAGCCAGTGCCGAGTTAGTACACCAATACGCCTTGCGTACAATTCCCAACAAGGATCTGGTGGCCTAAATGTAATGTGGGATTAACGCTACCCTTTTAAACGCAGCTCATAGAAGATATACGTGGCTCAACTATAATGCAACTTTTAATTATTATTATCCTGCTAAATGTATTAATGTGGTAGAACCATGTAGAAATACAAAAATGGAAATAAATCAGATAATAAAATAAATATAAATAAATCCCTTCCTTTTTTTCTCCATAAAAATTTCGTAATTCCAAATTTTCATCACTCTGCCTTTTACACAATTAACATAAATGATAGTTTTCATAAATAATATTATATCGCTAGAAGAAACACATTTAAAACTGAAAAATTATCATTCAATTTTTAATAGTGACCAAGTATTTATTAAGATATTTAGGTTTGATGGCATGCAAGAAATAAAATGTAAGTAAAATATTTATTTTCATGACAATTTTAATTTTCTATTCTTGGTACTTACATGTTTAACCCACTAGCTATTTATAGATCCCATTTCTTGTCAATGAATGTTGCCTCTTAGTTTCATCCTGATACTCGTCTTTTAAGACATTATCATAAAGATGCGTCTGAAAATTAGCTTATTTTAAATATTAATATATAATTTTTCCCCATATGTTTAATTTAATTCGTGATGTTGTAATTTTAGAAAGTCATCCACATTTTGAGCTCTGTTTGATTGTCACTTTTTAAGGATTAAGATAGATTATTCCTAGAAAAAATCACCACTCTTTACAACAATGCAAGTGTGAGAACTTTTCCTCTAAATTATATCCACCTAATCCAGGAATGATTAACATAGTTAAAATATATGTATACTAGAAAAGTATAGAGCAATTTAGGAAAAAAAGGAATGCTTTAAATATTTTTCTTTCAGCCCGCTACTACCCGTTCAAGATATACTCATACGTACTAATTAAGCTAATGTATTAGAGGTGAGGAATGTTTTTTTGGAATCGTATCCACATTTTCGTTGAGAGAAAATATAAAACCTTTTAAAAAAAATTCATCAATATAATAAATAGCACCGCTTCTTATTAACCGTTCGGTTTGTACGCTACTATCACTATAACATAACCGGAATACAAACTCCAATTTCTCCACCATCAGAAGTCCAGTCTATAGTGGGAGTGACGCCTTAGACCATGCAGCCACTAAAGCAGGTTTACATTTATTTGTAAAATGAGACTTAAGAGTGAGAATATATTTAAAAACCTTTTTGTATCCAAAATATTATTTTAATCATCAAATTTAATTCAAATAATGTATTATTATTACTATTACAATTATTATTTTCAGCAACGCATCTTTCTACCTGTTCAGATTAAATACTAATGTACTAAGTACGCTAATTGTTTTATGGTTTAAGAAGGTTATATTTAGGAGTGTACTGGCAATTACGTGGAGGAAAAGTTAAAAACAATATTAGAAATTCATCCTCAGTAAACCCAACCGAAATTCGAACCTTGATCTCCCCATCATCGGCAGTCAAGCATAATGCGAGACTAGCGTCTTATACCACGCGTCCCTGGTGGTCTAGGGGTAGGGTGTCAGACCTCAGTGCTTGGTGTCCGGAGTTCAATACTCGGTCCCGGCACAGATTTATCTGATTGCCAAACCCTTCCTTCACCTCTGACAGGAAGTTTATTAATCACAACTTGTGAATGTGTGGAATCCTAGGCCTCCACCGTGGTTCGGATCCCACGTTAAACTGTAGGTCCCCCATTTCATCTCACAATCACCCTACCATTACACATTAGCGTAAGTTCGTACAACCCGAACGGTTAGTAAGACGAGTTGATAATAATAGTATATTAGTATAATAGTATATAATAATATTGTATTTGACTGACATCCTATAATAAAGGTCAACTACCCTAGTCAAAACGCATTTGCCAAGCTTTCAAATAGTTTGTCTGTGTGCAGTCCCACTTTAAGACTTCAAGAGCTACACCTCGTTTAGTGAATTTGTTTCTTTCCCATGCGTCACTCTCGGGTCAAGGGGCAAGTTCAGGTCACGTTCATCAAATATTCTGACACTGAAAGAGGACCGCAAACAGAAAGTAGATCGTGGGGTTGATTAGTTTACTTACTCATCTTTTGTGAAAGCAACCGGTTAACCACACCCTCTAAACCATGACCACGCCCTGAGAGGAAAGGAAGGGTTTCACAAATACAATCCGAGTGTTACATGAGGGACTTGGACAAGACATGAATAAAGATTAATTTTAGTGATGTATTTAAATGTTAGTGTTTTCTGAATGTATATAGCAAGTAGTTGAGGAGAAAGATAGAAAGAATATTTCATATATTGTTAGCTTATAGTCCCATAAATAAATATATCACATAGTTATTATTATTATGGTAGGTACAGTAGAACCTAGTTAATGTAAACAAAATGGGACCAAAGATTATTTGGATTAAAAAAAATTCTGACTCAAAAGTAGAATAAGGAGGTTTTGGCGGGGAGACAGTTGAATTTCCCAAATTTAATTTTATAGTTGAATGAGTTTTTTAAAATTTAGATTAATTTAACTGGTGTATATATAAAAGGTAATATGTATTATAGTTATGTATTTAAAGTATATATTTATACTACACTGTATCTATTTTAGCTATAGGAAATTATAATGTGTTGATTAAAACATATACATTATACATATTAATAATCTATTTTTAATTTAACTCTTTAAATTTGAGTTTGTTAGCAAATAATAATTATTTAATTTGATTGGGCTTGTTTATACCCCCTGTTTTCCGAAAATTGTCTTTGGACTATCCGGAATCTTGGACTACTCTGGTTCAGTCTAACCGGGTTTTGCTATATATATATAAATAAATAATAATTATACAAATTATATATATTTAACAGCTATATAATCTACATATATTTAGCATAACTATGCATATAGTGTAAATTGAAGTTATTAGATTTATACGTAGGTAGGGGTACATACTGTGACTGCATTTTTTTGCAATAGTTGAAAACTGATACTTGAAAATGGGTATCGAAACAAGGACTTTTTGATACTGCGCACCAATACATTACCACTGAACTAACATGTATTACGTTCCGTGTTCACGTTCATTCTTCACTCGTAGTTTAAGATATAAATTTAAAATAAATGTTGTGGTATTTACTACTTGAACTATGTACAGCTACCAACAGACACATGCACACTAACTTGAATTCCCAATTAGTGTATGTACACAAATATGGATTCTTCTGTGAAAACATAACAATCTAGTACTCTACAATCGATAACTTAAATTTAGTTGACTCAAAGTGTCCTGTGGTTGTGTTTCAATGTAGATTTCAAAGAACTTATGATCCCAACTATCCATCTTGGACTTGTGCCTTATGATGGAGATGTAGGGGATACAAGAAAAGTAAGTGTTTTCACAGTTTTTATATCAAAATATTAATTTTGTCAAAACAATATTGCTTCAGTACAAATATATAGTTTAATTTTGTTAATATGGCGACCTCAAAATTTCTTGAGTATCGGCCAAGGGCACAGACAAATAATATACCTAGAAATTCAATCTCCAGGTTAAAATGGTTGCACTCCTGTTGTCAGCTTGAGTCCTTCACCACTAGGATCGTTGTGGTTAGACCTATCATCACCCAGCAGTGACACTAGTGGAGCCCAGTGTTCAAGGACTCAAGCTGGCAAAAGGACCGCAGCAAAACCCCCGTAAGGTTGAGAGTCTGTTTCTTACTTGTCTGTGGCCAAGGGTGTCCTAGAATCTAATAACTCTTTATATTAATTTAGAAAGTTTCTCATCTAATGCCTCCATGCTCATTACATATATTCAAGAACTGTTGATTCACCATGCGAAGAAAATTAGACTTTATGTTTGTAAAAAAAAAAAACAATATTTTATTTTTGCCAGAAAAATGTTGCTATAAGACCTGCAAAAACGCTGGCCTTTTCTCGCTTTCCTTACATCCCCAACTTAATTATAAGTGAATAACTACCCCGAGACGAGGAAGTATCTTGAGTGGGAAAAGATGGGTCATAGGACTCTATGTAGGACAAACTGTTTGAAATTTGGTTGCACCTAGAATTTTGGAAACTTAGGTTTTTCTATAAGATATTTGAAACTGTACTCTCAGTAAATTTTTTAAACTAAGGATTACTTGAGAGATATTTAAATATAATCCTTACCTAGATTTGATTTTAACTATATATATTTAGAAGCTAATTGGAGTGGTCTGATCTAAAAAAATATCATTATTCCAATAGGCCTGAAATTGATTGAGATATACATTTCTTCAGCAAATTGTTTAAATAAGATGCATCTAAAAGATCATTGGAGTTTGATTCAGCGCTATCTTTCAATAAGATTTAAACAATAATAGGTTACTGCTAACCAGCAAATTGAGCTTGGACTCTTAAGAAGATTCTTTAAAATTGGTGCTGGAGAAGACTGGAGAAGATCAGTAGGGCAGTCAGAGTGACAAATGAGAAAGTCATAAGAATAGTGGATGAGAAGAGAACCTTTATTGATTTGATTCTTCAGTAAAAATCAAACTGGATCGAGGACATCCTAAGGAGGAACTATTTTTTTCCATGAGGTTATAAATGGAAAGGTTGAGGTAAAGATGAGCTTGGGAGGTATGAGGATTCAAATATTAGATGATATAATGGAAATAATATATTCTAGTGGCTGAAAGAGGAGGCAGAGGACAGGGTGTATTGGAGGTCTATGTTCACTGACCAAAGTAATGGACCTGTCGTAGGACAGAGCACCTAATAATAATGCTAATACACTTATGTAGAGCCAAGTCTGGCAAGCTATGTCTATATTAGAACTTTACAAAGGTCCTTCTCTACCAACGCTAGAAAACCAATGGCTGACTAACTTGTGGACAAGCGCTAGCTTGGATAAGTGTACTATAATTTTTTCATATTAAATGCAATCACGTTACGTAGACCTATTCACCACTATTGTTAGAAGAAACTTTCATTTACATAGACATAATTCTATGTATGAACACTAACTTAAGAAAATATTTGTCATTCATAAGTACAAGATCTTCAAATAAGTTGGGTATACTTTGCCTCCACTAAAACAGATGGCTCCTTCTATCACCGAGAAATAACGTAACGATGTTCAGTTACTTTTGCCTCACAATGTGCGACCAGCAAGGGGGTGCCTAGCTGACACGAACATGAGGAAGTTGAGATATTTCAGAAATAGTATCTTAAAATAAGTGTTGACGCACTTTAGTAGCTTAGAAAAATAGCTTTACTCTGGGATCTAGAACTAGCCTACTTAGTATCAATATTTATTTTCAAAAGCTATCACATTTCTAAAATGAATAACTGCCTTTGTCGGATTATTCTCGAATTTAATGATATGAATATTTGACCGACTCAAGGGACCATTATAAATATCTTAGAAACAAGCTTGGTGAGTGTGTGAGAGAGAAAGAGATTTAATCGTTTTTATGTCATGAAATATCTCATTTGTTAATAATTAGAAAAAGGTGTTTCACGTAACAGTGAACACAATTTTATTAAATTTATACCTCTCTTACTATAGTTTATATATTATATTTGTTTTAAAAACAAACCTTTCTCACTAAACCTTTGAGTAAAAAGTGTAAAATCTTAATCATTTCATAAAACTTACTACATTTTATTATAATATATTTCAGCAATTAAATTATTTTATGCCTGTGTTCAATGACGTTCTTCAACAGCTTCTACCAATCAGAACTCAACCCGGTTTTCTATATTGTATCCATCTTATAGTAAACGCTTCTTACAATTTATGGGGAGCAAATTTTTCTTTTATAATATAATATATTTTTACCTGTCATAGATAAACAAGTCGCAAAATTTTTATTTTTAAGTGTATAAATATACGAAAACTCCTTGAAGCAAGATTTATATAGTTGGCATCGTTCTTTCTGCCTCCCTTTCAAATATATGTTCTGGCGGTGCGTGTCTGAGGCTGTTCTTATTAAATAGTTTTTATATTTGTTTTAGTAGCTATTTCTTATTCTTTTTAATTTAAATTAACAATTTTATCCTGCTTAAGTTGAAGCTAATCAAGCAAATTATTGACAATCAGGAATTTAAAAAATATTTAAAATAAATTGGTTATCCCTAGATTCTGCAGATCCTTCAGAAACCTTATTGGGGGAAAAGAAGATACATAGGCATTGATTCACTTTGATTTCATGAATTATATTTACTTCATAGCATTCCTCTATATAACTTTCCAATAAAAATTCTCCATTTGGATATTTCTTATGTCCTATTTCTTATGGTAAGACATAGTACTAAAATATATACTAAAAATATTTTCTTCATACTCTTAATTTTTGACTAGACAAGAAGTGAATAAACGCTAGAATCCGTAACTGAAACTTATTTCTTTCTTTGGTATATTTACCTAAACAGTAAACCCATTCCATAATTAAAAACAAATATAAATCATGATATGGGATACATAAGACTAAACTGACACATCACGAGCACAACCATGTTAGGTGGAGCCTCTAAGTAAAAACTCAGTGCTTATAAATATGTTATTTTGATTTATTTGAAGTATTTAACGAGTACTTTATAAACTGACCGATTATATCAGAAAACGAGAATTTATATGAGTGAGAGTGAAGGGCCCACTATTTTTGCTGGGAAAGGTATTTTTACATAACTTTGGGGTTTATTTTACATTACACACTCGACATGGGACCGACGAACTTTTAAAGATCTTCTAAATTTCACAATGTATCAAATTTGGTTTTATAGAGTATTAGTTTGTCGTTGCAGCGATGGCTGCAGATTATAGCACTAAAATGCATTTTAATCATTTATTGG
Organism: Timema podura; assembly: GCA_033556935.1. NCBI lineage: Eukaryota > Metazoa > Arthropoda > Insecta > Phasmatodea > Timematidae > Timema > Timema podura. Next base: position 47,012,161 of record JAVRXN010000014.1, on the reverse strand, counting down.
GAAAGGAGTGTAGTTTGAACAAAAACATATAATTTCCTGCTTCACGTCCCGATGAGAACTTTAAAATAACCCCTCTCCTAGATCTCTATCTATGTGTTGCACCAAACCACTCAAGTAACGATTGAGCTGATAATATTTTTAATCATTATTATTATTATTAGCACTCCGTCTTACTACCTGTTCGAGTTATACGCACTTACGCTAATGTGCAATGGTAGGGTGATTGTGAGATGAAATGGAGGAACTACAGTTGAACTTGAAAACCGAACCTCGGTGGAGGCCTGGTATTCCTCACATTCACAAGTTGTGATTAATACACATCTTGTCAGAGGTGAAGGAAGGGTTTGGCAATCAGATAAATTTGTGCCGGGACAGAGGATTGAACCCCGGACCCTCAACACAGAAGTCCGACACCTTACCCCTAGACCACCAGGTCACCAATATTTTTAATCAAAAACAAATATTTTATTTACTAATATACAGCTATAAGCAAATCATGGTTTTCCTGGTGATGTAAACAAAGAATGATTGTACAGATGAAATACTGCATAAACCGAAGTAAAATATGGAAAATTGGGTTTGTTTTAGGCCAATATTTTTACCGCCATCCTGATTCCATAATATTTAAAATAAGTGTTTATCCTTCAAAATCCTTTGGGTCATTTCCCTATAATTTCTATTAATAGAAAAGGGCTTATCAAATTATATAATAATAATAATAATAATAATAATGATAATAATATAATAATAATAATAATAAATAATAGTAATATCTTTATTTGGGCAAAGTTAAGGTCAGACACATGATAGTGACAAAATGAAAGTGTAAGTGTTTGAGTGTGTGGCTGTGTAATTTTTTGTAAGTAAGAAAATGAGAGTGTGAGTGTGAGAAAGTGAGTGTAAGAGACAGAGAATGAGCAATTGAGAGAGATCAAGTGAGTATGAGCGAGTGATAGTTAGAGTATGTGTAAGTGTTAAAGAGAGAAATACTGGGAGAAGAAATAAAGAGTGTGTGTGGGAGAAAGAGTGTGTAAGAGAAATTGAGATGAGTTTGTGTGTGAGAGAGAGAGAAATAAAATATGTAGGGGAGAATGCGTGATAAAGTGTGTGAGAAAGTGTGTGTGTATGTGCGAGAAAGAGAGAATGTACTATTTTTGGAGGGATATTGTTTGAAAGAGAGAGAAATAGTGAGGGTGTGTTAGAAATATTTTGGGAAAGAAGGTTAGAGAGAGAGAGAGAGATTAGCTTAGAAAAAGAAAATTAGATTGAGAGAGAGTTTAATAGATAGAATGTTTGAGAGAAAGAGTTAAAGATAAAAATTTATAGTGAGAGTTTGAGAGAGATAGAGAGAGTGGGCTTGAGAGAGATAGTTTGAGATATAGAGAGTGAGATTGAGATAGAGAGAATTTTAGTCAGCGAGTTTATGAGAGAGAGAAAGTTTGAAATGGAGGGAGTTTGAAAGAGAATGAGTTTAAGAGATAGGTTTTGAGAGAGAGCGTTTGAGACAAAGAGAGCAGTTGATGAAGAGCTTAAGAGAGAGAGTATAATAAAGATAATGGGATAGAAATTGTGTGATAAAGAGTGTATGTGAGGTTAGAGAGTATGTGAGAGAGAGTGAGAGAGAGAGAATAAAATAAGATTTTATTCAAGTGAATGTGTGTGTGTGAGGGGAGATAGTGTGAGTGTGTCAGAAGCTTGAGAGAGTCTGATAGAGATAGAATGGGAAAATATAGCTTTGGTACACAACTCATTATGGTACTTTGAAATATCATTCCCCCAAAACTAAGTATCAACATGGAAACATAGCAACTTACTGTATTTGTAAGAATTCGAAAAGATAGATGAATACACAAAACAGTACTTTTGAATATCATATCCTCAAAACTAAGCTGTAAAATGAAGACATAGCTTCACTTATGTATTTGTATTGTGTTACTATTTGCTAAAATGAACATCAAAACCCATTATTTGAATAAAATGAACAACTAAACCATTATTTGAAAATATTAACACCAAAACTATTAATTAGATGGTTGAAATGGCTATTTTTTTAAACATTATTCAAGATCATTTTTATTTATATTTAATTTTATATTATACAAAAAACGTAGACAATAATTTCATGAACTTAAAAACTTAACCTTTTAATTTTCAAATTATATTCAATATCATTGATTTAAATGAGAATTAACGATAACAACATTCTAATAAATAATAAAATATGTTTCCACAGTTTAGGAATCTCAATTTAGATGTGCTATGACCAGAATCCAAAGAGCAATATTCATCCAAAGAGAAAACTGTTATATATCCAGATCAAAAAATTAAGATAAAGTTATTATTGTTTAGCCAAAGAGATATGTTTTATTTAAGACTTACAGCTCTGCAACAAATAGCTTAGTCTATGGTGACCAAGCAAAGAATGAAAAACTGAATATTCTTTATGAAAATCGAGTTTTCGTGGAAAACTACTTACTGTTTTTCACAAAATCTTGGAGTCCTAACCGTTAAAATGAGTGGTCGTTTGTCAAAGTCTGTTCAGTCATTTATACTACCGGAGACGGGGTTATCAAATTATATATAAGAATATAATATAATACATAAAAAAATAAATTTGTAAGCATCCATTATTAAATTAAATCACTTCTAATGTTGATTCTAAGATATATAATTTTTAATTATTTTTCAATAAAATAGCCAAATATATTTATATGTAATTATAAATTATAAAACACAACGTTTTAGAAAAATGGATTAAATGCATTTTTATCATGCTTACTTGAACCCGTTATCTAGGAATGTAATAATATATGGATATTATTCTTCTGTTAGTGAGAAGTTTTATTACAACCATCGCATGTCGAGATATTCGGACCACACCCTGGCTAGGCTTCTCTTACTAATAGTGTGTAGCGTGATGGTTGAACTTGGGGCATGGAATATAAATAGCTTACCAAATAAATTCAGTTCATATCACCATAGATTTTACACGTTTTACTTTCTCGCTACTATAGGTAGAGAAAGTATTGTGATTTGTAAAACAAATGAAACAGAGATTTTGATAAATTTTGACGTTCATCAAGACCCCCTAATCTGAAAAAGATTTCTTTAATTCCTTTCTGCCTGTCTGTGATTTCGGAGTAGACCCTAAACTGTTTTACGATTAGGCTAAGACTTGGTTTTAGGGTTTTCATATGGTTGCCCCGGGAGATTTTTGGAATTGGGTATTTAACCTTAGAATTAAGGGTAGTTTACTGAAGGACAAAAAGAGAAAATTGATTTTCTCAAAATCGGCTCAATTAAGTTTTGATTAAATTTCCTTTCTTAGCATTAATCAATATTACAAACAAATGGATGACCCTAAATTTTTCGTCAAAATGACTCTAAGGGTTCCGGTCTGATGCGTAAATTCTTTTTTTTTTTTTATCATATCTCCGAAATTATTTGAGATATGAAATTACTTTTCATTGTAATATGTAGTATACTTATAATCAGATATTTACCTCAACTATTTATAAACAGATATTTTATCTCAAGCATAGTTTTTATAAAACCAATAAAGTCAGGATAAGTGCAAATATATAATATTTTTTAACTTTTCGAAAACTTAGGTAGTTACTGAGACCGTTTCCCAAAATTCTAACCCAGATTTTATGGATGTTGGTTGACGTTTTTATGACCCCCGAAACATAAAAATTGTTTTTTAAATTCTGTCTTTTTGTTTCTGTTCAATACTAAAATTAAGAGTAGTTTAATAAAGGCCAAAAAGAAAAAAATCAATTTTCTCAAAATCGCTGCAATGATTTTGATTAAATTCGTATCTAGCGTTGATTAAGATAATAAACAAATGGCTTGTTTCATTTTCCTATAAAAATGATTTTAGGTACTTTACAGAAGTGGAAATTTCCTTATCCCACAACTATTTGTGATACTGAGTAATTATCATCGCAAAATTGTAGTACTATTAAAAATAAATAAATCTTATATGAAATATATCTCTATAGGCCCAATTTTTTGGAGATATGGCAAATATATTAATATAATTTTGTGAAACTTTAGTTATACAGAAACATGACTTGAGTTTAATGTAATAATTCTTTAATTCCACAGAGTTGTAGATAAGTAAGTCTCTCAAAAAAATATATTCATTTTTCTTTAACCTATTAGGGGAAATATTTGTACAAAAATGATCTATCTCTATCATTTTAGACTCAATGGTCGATATTTACCTTTTTTATTGGTCTAAATTTATAAATGAGGAATTTAATAAAAATGCGGTAATCATAAGATATGCAACAACAAATAAAATGTTAAAAATTTTAAATGGAAGTCGAAATCTTAATACGAAGTATTGACCCTTGTGGAACAAATTGGTCCAAATAAACTAGTGTTGACTTTAATTCTTTAAAAAGAAAATCATAAAATTTAAATCCGAAAGTCAAATTTTTTTTAAAGTGTAATGCTATTTTTGCTCAAGTTTGCTAATGTTTATTATATCGTTTCACATATATTACGAGTTTTGTGTGGATATTTCCATATTTAAACATTGGAGTGAGAAAGTTTTTGCAGAGTTCCGTACTTTTTTTTTAGTTATTGAATTATATCATATTCATCAAAAATTAGTTTTCATAACATATAAGCTATATAAATAATCAAATCATTTGCATTTAATGTAACTTGTCGTTTTAAAATATGATCTTAATAGTGGATTAATGTATCTAAATTAAATTTTTCCTCTAATTGTGATTGAATGGTCTAACGCGTCATCGTCTTGTCGGACTGGATTGATGATGGAGAAATCAGTGTTTACATACCGGTTGGGTGTAATGAGAGTATTTTTTAATAAAATATTTATTATCCACCACTAAAATGTGGATACATTTCCTCTTAAATTATATCTTCCTCCTCATTTCCCAACCATAATTTTTTTTGCTAATTACCCGAATGGGTACAAAGAAGTAGTAAAATAAATATTTAATGGTCATGGGAGGCTACTGGGCCTGTTCTTAAGGGGGCGATTGATTTTCATAAGCCTCCTTAAAATGTATATTTAATCATTTTAAATATTCAAAATTTTTATAATAATGTCATAATTATATTTCTATTTTATAAACATGATTTTAATTAATAATATGATAATAATATATATATTTTATAAATATGATTTTAATTTATAATAATAAAAAGAGGACTTTTTTAAAAAATTAACAAATGGGTTATTTTAGTGAAAAATAACTAAACAAACTGCCACGTTCATAATAAAAGTAATAAATATGAACATGAGCCCAAAATGTAGAACATATATTCATTATAATACAATTATTGATTATCATACTAAACATGGTAATCTTATCACTGTAAGATATTCATTTTTAGCCACTTGCTTTCTGCATATTAGAAATAAACTGAAATTGTTATTAATTAGGTCATGTATAAGTTAAGGTAAGAGAGGCGTCAATCATTCTTTACATCATTAATATGTTAGTTTCAATATAATTGATTATTTTCTATAAAGGGTCTGCCACTGAAATAAGTTGTGTTAACTATATAATTCCTTAAGACTGAAGAAAATGGATGAGAGCTGTGAGCAAGAACAAAACTTTATTTCAACAAAACTACAGCCTTACCCAAGAGATGAACAAGATTTTCAATAATATGAGCAGGATGAAACTGATTTTAAGTGCTTCTTTCTGATTAGTACAACCCCTTTTTTAAGCTTGTCTCGGCCACGTCTAGACTCTCTCAGACTTCGTATAATTCGTCACAAGGTTTGAACTTGAACAACTGAGTGACTGGTGTTTATTAAAATTGTGAAAATGTAACTCTCCCACACTAACTACTCGCTAATCTGACGACCAAAGGTAGTGAGATATGTGAATACCTACAGGTAGAGGAACAATGTAGTTTGGTGGTGGTTATCCTAATATTTCACAAAATTCTAGAAAAAATTTCTCATCTTGACTTTTGTAACAATGTTATGTAAAATATATATACTAAATAAATAATAAAGCTTATGCGAGATATTTAATTAATTATTCGGTTGAGGTGAATGTTAATTTCTATTGATTATTGACTTGAGCTTGATTTTTATTATTTTTATTTTGTATTAATTCTTTAAAGTAATGTATTCATTTTTTTTAACTAAAATAATCCATACGTTAGATATATGAATAATTTGAATGCAAGTGGTGAACATTTCTGAACGTAGGATTATATTTCTCAAAGTATTATTAAAATGTAATATTTTCACAATTATTTCACGATGTTTTTCCCCTGCTAGTAGTGAAACATTTTTTCAAATATCTATTTTCCCTATAAATAACAATTAAAGTTAATATATTTACTAACAAAATTATTTCTCTCGATTATTAAATTATATCTATTATTTACTTGAGCAGTTTAAACCTTATTAATATAAATAATAAATTTTCTCGATATACTCTAAATTATATATTAGTTTTGCTTAAAGTAAGTTTTAAAACTACATGTAAAAACAAACAAGTCATACAGCCCAGGAATTTTAATAAAAGAAAAATTTAATTTCAATTCAATTTAGCTTAAATAATATGGACCATAACTTTTCCCATAATAACACACTATACTGGAAAACTTCATCGCTCTTTATAAACCACACCTGCATTCCCATAACACTAGAAACTTAATTATATATTAGTTACCATTAATGTATAACCTTATTAAGTTAACTACTGTAAAACATCATCAATTAAATAATATTTGTTTATGAAGTAGACATTAGTAAAACTTGTAAGCACACAACCCTGTACTCCATTATATCAGGTGTTCATACCACCATATTATTAAGTGGATCTAAAGTTTACGCTATGTGTCAGAATGTGGTTACATCCATTAAACTTGACGCGGGAAGTGAAATTTTCATCATGTTTGCTCAACTTGTACTCGTGAGATGTTATGGATGTTGCCTGTAACAAGGTTGTTTCGTCGGCCGTTTATAATAGCTTGCTAAGGAAAAACATATAAAATAAATTTAAAAGTATTAAAAAACCACAACACAAATATAAATGAATCAAATAGCTGAAGCTATTATTTATGCTTTTAGTGAGGAATACTCCATCTAGATATCATATTCTGAAAATCTAAAAATAACACTTGGACACGAAAATCGAACCCGGGACTTTTGGTTTAGTACGTCAATGCTCTACCACTGAGATATCCAGGAATCATCCTATGCCCAGGTTCATTCTTCACTCATATTTTAAGGCAGAGTCTATGATGGACGTGCGGAAATCGTCGGCTACAAATGTGTGATTTTATTAAGATCACGAGATATCAGATAATGCAGACACTTTCGACTCAGTAGTTGGCTTACTGCTGCCACTTGTACAATTATTATAATTGTACGGGATTGCATATGCAAGTACCATCAATAAGCTCAGTGGATAGCTCAGTGGGTAGAGCATTGGCGTAATCATGCGAGAGTCCCGGGTTCGATTCCCGTGTCCAGGTGTCAATTTTCAATTTTCATAACAAATATAATAGTTTTAAAACTGTGTGGGATATAGAAGTATTTTAAAATTTGGCTAAAAAATAAGACGCAAGGTAAACCAGGAAAGGATATTCTTTTTAATAGTTCTGATATATATTTTTATTTCAGGAATCTTTTGATGAGTTAGTTACTCATAGTTTGGATACTTAAGGTATTTAATAGATTCGTGTCTGGATCGTATGTTGGTTATTTTATTATACATTATAAAAATAAAGATGTTGTGAACTTCACTATAATTTTACGATCCAAAGTATAATAGTTTATTTATGTTAAGTTAAGCTTTTAAATTTGTTCTACAGGTCTTTAAAAGTATTTAAAAATTTCTAACATTGTGATTCTGTTAATATTAACTTCAACAAAAGAACCTATTTCTAGCGTTTTTATTTTATATCATTAAAAACGTCATACACTTTGACATATAAGGCATATATGTAAAGAAAATTATATTCAAAGTCTACTTGTGACACCCTTCATGAATATTTTTGAATAATATTACATTGTTTATTATAATACAAAATTATAGTGATAGGGCAGCATTTTATATAATATTTAGGACATAATTTTTTTATAGAATATATGTATTGCCTTAAGAAACATATCTAGTTAAACATAACTATTCTTAAATATACATATTAACGGCACACATATATATATTAAATATGTCTATATAAATCTTAGAGCAATGAGTATATCATGATTAGTTACCATAATCTTGTTGAATTTTATTGAAATAATATAAAATTAATTTTTAATATTACACATCTAATTTAGATGCTCCAAATTATTTTCAAGCTAGTATAATCAGTTAAATAAAACCATTTTGTAATTAATTATGAAGGAAGATAAAATACATAAGTAAAGTCTCACATTTTATTTTATTTTATTTTACTTGTATTAAATTACATCAATAATAACGTGTTACTTTAAATTATTTTAATCCAACATTTTTAAATAGAGTATTTATTTTGGATATCTTTATAAGTTTTAAGACTAAGCCTGATATATTCAATGTCTTAAAAACCAAAAGTGAACGTCTTAAGATTTAGTAATAAAACACTATAATCATATTAGCTATCATTCTTCCTAAAAAGGATAAATAATAAAGATTAGCAATAAATTTAATTTATGCTTAGTGTATTATATATTAGAAATCTCATGGTGATTTTTACTTTCTCTCAATCTTACAGGTAGAGAAAGTATGGTGATCGTCAAAAAATTCGAACTCAAGATTTTGATGAATTTTGATGTTTCATGACTTCCTGAATCCGAAAAAGTGGTTTTTGAATTTCCGTCTGTCTGTCTGTCTGTCTGTCTGTCTGTCTGTCTGTACCTCCAATTTGAGCATAAACTATTTTACCGATTGAGCTGAAACTTGATATCTAGGGTTTTCATAGGGTTTCCCCGAGGGGTTTTTGGAATTGGATATCTACCCATAAAATTAAGGGTAGTTTACTGAAGGGTAAAAAGAGAAAAAGTTGATTTTCTCAAAATCATCTAACGATTTTGATTAAATTTCATTTATGAACATTAATAAATATTCCAAACAAAATGGCTACTCTCAATATTTCGGCAAAATGGCTTTAAGGGCTCCGGTCTGATGCTAAAATTAACATTTTTTATAATAGCTCCGAAACTATTTGAGATATGAAATTACTTAGCATTACAAATATGTATATATATTTATAATACAAATATTTTATCCGAAACATATTTTTATAAAATCAATAACTTTCAATCTATAAGCAATTATATGAATTTTTTAACTTTTTGGACATTAAAGTTTAAGTATTGCGACCGTAAAAAAAAACTAACCTGAAATGTTGATGGTTGTCGACGTCTCATGACCCCCCGAACCCTAAAAAATAGTCTTTGCTATGCCGTCTGTCTGTGTGTCTATAAAAACTTAAAATTAAGGGTAGTTTACTGAAGGGCGAAAAGAGAAAAAAATTTGTTTTCTCAAAATCTGCTCAAACGATTTTGATTAAAATTCGTATCTAGGCGTTGATTAAGATTATAAATAAACTGGCTATTTTCATTTTCCTATTAAAATGATTTTTAGGGTACATTACATAAGCGTTAATTTCCGTATCTCCACAACTATTGGAGAAACTAAACAACTTATCATTGCAAAATTGTAGGACTATTAGAAATAAAAAACTTTTATTTTACATATATTTTTATAAAAGCAGAAGTTTCTGAGATATTTGCAAATATATTAATACAATTTTGTGAACTTTAGTTGTAAAGATATACTACTTAAGTCTTAACGCAATAATTCTCCAATGCCATAGAGTAATTAAATATAAGTATCTAAAAAAGTATGTTATTTTTCCTTAAATCTCTTAGGAGAAATGTTTGCATAGCAATGATCTATCTCCATTTTAGACTCAATAGTCAATATTTACATTTTTTATTGGTCAAAATGTATAAATGAATAATTAAATATCAATGCGATGACTTGAAGATCTGCAACACCTTATAAAATGTTAAAATTTTAACCAGAAATCGAAATTTTAATACGAAGTGTTGACCTTTGTGGAAGACATTAAACTCTTTGAAATGCTCTTAGGTGGACAAAGATGCGCCTCTTTTCTCATTGATTATATATCATTGTATATTATTTTATGCGTGTTCTTATATGGAGTGCTGATGATACAATGTACATTATTCCGTTCAGAAATCTTACGAGTTTATAGAAAGAGAGAGAAAGTCTGTGCGGTGTGCCGTACCATTTATTTTAGTTAGTTTATAATACCATTTGATTTAAAATTAGTTAAAGGTTGAGTTAGAAAGGACAAATATATTTTCATAGGACAATACAAATATTTGTGATTTTCTGAGGAAAAGCAAATGGATATTCAATCAATTTTATTTTTAGTGCTTAAATTCTCATTCAAATAGGAATAAATTATTTTTAAACTTCAATATGAGCTAAACATTTATTTAAATATATTTATACGTAGACTCATTTATTGAAGATTTAATTTTTCATAGATATAGTCTATATATAATTATATATAATTATATATATATATATACAACAGAGTATGATGGCCACACACATTGATTTGTACTTTTCAACAGGTTTCTTGTTACCAGAATCCTACTGGATCTACTTTACATACTGCCATTATGTTAAATTATACCTATCTTTTTGCGATACCTATCTCTAAAATATTCAATCTAATGTCTAATTTGATAAAACTTTTCTGACAATAGAAATTAAGAGTAAATGTTTGAAAGAATTGTTAAAAAATACCTCGTATTTTAATTCTAGTGGTCCAGAATGTCAGCAGAATATACAAAGTATTTAACGGAAAAATACATCTGTATTAAACAAACCGGTTGGAATGATAAAGTTTTGTTTGCATTGTGGTTCTTTATTTACTATTTATTTTGATCACAAATTATCCATAGTAATAGAAGGTCATAACACATTTTCTACAAATATTATTTGATTAGTGAAGTGAGTTTTTTCTATATTGAGGATTTTTATTGGTATTGCAATGTTTTTACCCTTAATTCGAATTTAAATCTACAATTTTAAACAAAATTTGCAAATAAAAAATTTAAGTAGTGAATTTTGCAAAAATATTGGTCTGCATCCTAACTAAGAGTTCAAATGATACAATGATTTTTAATATTTTTTGGTATTTATTATAAATCTAAAAACAATTAATAATTAACTTTTAATATTTTTAAATTGCTATTTTAACTTCTATTTATGTTTTTTTTTATAGTTTTTTTTCAAATAATATCACAATACATGTAGGTTAGGCTATGTTTCCATGTCACCACTTAATTTTGAATCAATAATGAATCAAAATAATTTTTTTGAGTACTTCATATATCTTCTCCACACTTATTCTCTCGATCTCTATCTCTCATACACACTCACTTTCTCAAACACAATTGCTCTATTTCACTTACACTATCTCACACCATCTTTCTCGTGCATTTTCTCTCACTCTTACTTTAGCCTACTAATTCTCTTTCCTACTTCACAAACAATCAAATACTACATATCTTACACACTCGCACACTTTCCCTATCACATTTTTTCACTCTCTCACAATCTGCTTTTCTCTCTCTTGCACTTGCTCGCTCTCTTTCTCTCTATCTATCTATCTCTCTTTCTGTATATATATGGCAAAGGGGCTCAGTGTGAGGCCATGAGAGGAAGACAACGTCCTCGATATCCATCCTGTAGAGCTATTACTACAAACCGTCTACACTATGCCTACTAAATGAAAGCCCAAAGAGAAGTGACCCAAGGTACAAAAAGAAACAGTAAGAACAGGATTCATGCTTGCACTTACATCAAGAATTAGCACCATAATAAGTGCAGTTGCTGCTACCAAACTATTCAAATCCTACTATATTGAGCAACAAACTGTTATTACTACATTTGTTGGATTATATAATCACACAAGTAACTGTTGCCAAGTGTACCATTTTGAATAAGAGATAACATTGGGTTATTTCAACTACAGCTGCCATGATGGCCCTTTTTTCTTTCTCACTACCAGGAAAAAATGAAGAACTTAAATAATTAACTATTAATTACACCAGTTTTATCATATATATACAGTCATATAACAAAAAAATATCGTTGGTCTCATTTTCCAAATCCCACCCGCAAATTCACTGCAATATTACAGAATAGGGTAGGTGAGTTTTGGGTATGGCAAGGGGAATAAATATTTGTTTTCTATCATTAAGTTGCTGGTTTCGCATGTCTTATTTAATTTCTGGTTCATTTATTTTACAAGTATTATTTAATATTTACGTTTATACAAGGTGACCCATAATAACAGGAAATTTTGAAACTTGGTGTGGTGACCCTGGGAGGTTAGTAGCATGGAAGAACATATACAAGTCTGCTCCCCAAAGCCTGCCATTTAGTCAGCATGGAACATGGCTTTGTCAATAAACATAACTTTCACTATTGGTCACCTCAGAATCTTTGTCGGCTATACGAACGTAAAGTGACCGTATTGTGTGTTCTGTCATCGAGTGGCGTTATAGGCCCCCTACTGTTTTGAAGATGATGGTGGCCTCGCGACCACTGTAATGTATGTGCGATATGTTGCCATGATTGATAACTTTGTTGAGTTTTCCACAATCGATGGCCATCACATGGTTCCAAAAAGACGGAACAATGGCTCACACAGCAGGAATATCGCTGGCAGCTGTACGACACTTGCTTGTAAACCATGTCGTTTCAAGGAACGGTACCACTGCATGGCCCCCAAGATCATCCAACCTTACAGCATGTGATTACTTCTTGTGGGGTCACCTTAAGAGCAAAGTGTACAGTAATCACCAGGCTACGATGGACGAACTGAAAGCAAGAATACGAGAGGAAAATGCCAGGATTCCTGTTAACATGCTAGGGCGTGTCATGCACAATGTTCCAAAGAGACTACAGGAATGTCTGCACAGAGAAGGTGGACACTTATGGGATGTTATCTTCAAGAATTAACTTATAACTATGTAATTCCACAATGGTATATCTGTACTATTGACTGGCATAAATATATGTTTATATAAATTGTGTATACTCAAACATTATTAGCTCTTCCGTCATTTCCCGTTTTTTTGAGTCATCCTGTACTTGCCCCAATAGTCAAGCATACATGCTTACACCACTAGGATATATCCATCATAAAATTTAATGTTATTTCTAAAATACCTATAAAATGTACAAAAATATCTAGTTTAGTTTTTGGTTTATGACTTTACATAATAACTTGAATAGCAATTAACTCTAATAGGTAATATACCATGTACTCCCCTATAGCGCCAATATTTCACTCAATTATATTGAATATTGGCTTGGAAGAATATTGCAAGTGTTCATTTTAAAAGGTAAATGTAAAATAAGGAGTGTGTAGTATGTAGAAAATATTACAATGTTTCACTAAAAAAATCTGTTTATCCAGAGCAAAAACGTAATAGGATTAGTGGTTGTGAAAATGAAGGAAGCCGGTGTATAGAATTTATAATCGGCTTACAGGGGGGGGGGGGGGGGGGAAGATATTTAGAGGAAGTTTTTCCTGCGTGCGGTTTCTCTTCGGAAACTGAAATATTTGTTTCTTTCTTTAAAATTATCTCAAACATTTTCATTCGGTTAGAAGTTCTTAAAATTTAGATCCTGTTTTTAATATCTGTTATGTGTTTTGCGATGATGAATAGCTTTTAATTCAGTCAATTGGAACTAGTTAAACATAATGAAACACCTGAAAAAAGTGTTCTATTTTTAACAAAACACATTTTTATTAATCTTAAAATAGAATTGTAAAACAAGATATTATAATTACTATTTTTGAAATGCTGATTTGGTTTAAAAATACAGAATATGTGGTATTTAAGGAAATGTAAGTGAAAATAATAACTATTTATCAATTACACTATAAACAAACGAAATATATTGCATTTCCTCCTCAATTATAAAACAAATATTTAAAAGAGTTTAGTTAATATAAATTGGAACTTTTTCCTTCTCATTTCATTGAAAGTGATTGAGAATTTATCTCTCACTAATTATGAATCATAACTTATATATATTATCTACATTTAAACTTAATAAAAATTACAACACTCTTAGACAAGTACAATCCAAATTATGTTAATTTTATTTTTTGAGAATCACTCTCAGCTGTTGTACACTGACGCTAAGGAGATATATGAAACGTGTACCTTGGAGAAAAGATAAACGTATTTAATTTTAGGGTGAATGTAAAAAAATTTAGGAAAGGCCCATTAGTAAATCCGCCTTAAGCTCAAAGTTTGAGCTTCCAATGAATATTATATAAAACTAAACGATGCAGATGACTTAATTCAAGTGCTTATTTATGTTGGATGGATCTACCCATCGAATCTCGTTCACTACCCGCTCTCCTTATTAATGTAGCGGACTAAACGTCAATATCATATTGGCTTACTGACTGGTAAAAGGGAGCTCAATTCTTGAATACCATCCAGGTGCTATGAGTAACTTCCCACTCTCTCTCACCATGCAAATGCCAGTAAAATTTATCTTATTCTACCTACTTCATCTCTACATTATTGATGTAGCCAAAGGTGCAAATAAAAAAATCATAATTCAATTTGGGTCAATTTTATAAAATCAATGAATCTAAGTCTTCATTGGTGATTTTCACAGATCACTCAGCCCAGTTAGAGAATTAATAAAACAGGTTCGTGGCTTCTAAGAAATGGGTGAAGCAATAAACTGAAAGTGTTTTAAGCAGTCGCAGTCGCATATTGACATGCCCTAATGTTCCTGAAGGTGAGAACAAGAGAAAATTATTATACATATGACCATCTGGTCACACCATGATAGTGGCCGAAATTTACTAACTATTATTGGAGTTTGGAATTTCGTGAAAGTTCTAGAACACAAAAAGACAGGTTAACGTAAGTAACATAAAAGTGGTAAACTAAATAAGGGCTTCTAAGACTCGTGCGGATACACTACTTTATGGGTGTCTGGGTGAGAGCCTCTCACTGACCACTATTTGCACATCTCGCTTATCCGAGCAGGTTTTGAAGCGTCGGTGGGTGGGACCCACCAGTGTCGATGATGTAGCTCCCTAGCCCCTGTAAAACAGAATTGGTGGCACTGGGAGGCCTGTCGTAGAAAGACTGCGACAACTTCTGGAAATGGTCTTTGATGGTGGACATCTCCAAATACCAATGTATAGTCACATTGCGAACTTACCAGAGGGCGTCCACACGATCCTCAAGCACCGGTCATGGAATGCCGGCATCCTCCTCATATATGTGTCCGCCAGAGGGACCCAAGCGGGAGACGCATCATAAAAGATCGGTCTGAGCTACTGCTTGTACAGTGTCAGTTTGGTGGAAGGGCATATTATTATATAAAGTAATGTTCTCACATAAAAATAAAGTTTAGAAAAAAATTTCTTGTTTATCTCAAGATATATTCCCCCCCTTCCCCCAAGACATGTAACATATTTATAATAGATTACTTTTCATATTTTTAATATGATAAATACTAAGACTTTTTTTAATCAGAATACTTGTTCGTGGATTTATAATTGATTATTAACATAAATAAAACTTAAGATAAGCCTTGTTAACCATCTATATCATTAGAAAGGTTTTTTTAACTACCTAAATACTTAATTTGAAGAGTTGAGAATATAACAGCATAATTCCTTTTTGTGTCAACCAGTAAATTATAGTTTATAGTAAGTTAGTCTTTTGTTGGCTTAGTCCAGTTGGCTCTTGTCCATTATATATTATACTCACATTATATGTGTAAGGCGCCGATGAGGAGGGCAAAGTTGACTTCTGTCTTGATATTTAAATATTGTTCTCAAACTGTGTTCATCTCTAAATATTTCTAAGCATCTTTCTATTCTATTATGCCTGTACTTATTTGAGCGCATATTTACTATCCCTTGTTAATTTTTTTATTTAAAAATGTACAAATAATAGAATTTAATAATGATCAATGGAGCTACTCCCGTATAATACGGAATTGCAAATTACATGGTGACAAGAGTTCAAATCCTGTCAGAGCGTACTGGGGTTGTATTTTTATAATTGGGTTTTCACTCTCCCTCCACTAATAAAATGTAGGTAAACTTCCGCTTAGCTCTATCTCGCTAATCGGTAATACATTAGTATAGTTAGTTCATTCACGTATATTTGAACGGGTATAGAAATGCGATCATAGAAAAAGTTAATTATAAATATATGAATGATAATAACAGGACTAAATCATCGCTAGGGAAATTGACTGCTACTTACAAATGTACTTTCTATTAAGAAGATATACATTTTATTTTAGAGCAAACCTTATTAAAACAGTAATATTTTCCTAGGATACCTTTCAATAGGTATACTATGTGTGGAAATAGGTTAAGACTATCTAGAACGAACATAATTTGTATTAATTTAATAATCAATTATTGCCATAGCTTTTTTTTTTGCTAACGTTATAGGATCTAGCTTAGGTCTTCACAAGCTTTTAGACTGTTAGAAGATGGAAGGGATTTAATTAAAAAGCCAGGTTTTACATAATAAGCTCTATAATTTTCAAATCACATACCGCTAGCTCTAGGGATACTTTATATAAATTAATCTAAAGTACCTACGGAATCTGTAAATAACCAACTGTAAGGTTAGAATTTTTTCTCAAGTGATAATAGATATAATACAATACCTAGACTCGCTCGATAGGAATAAAACATATAGCTTCTTGTATAATGTTAAGATATTTAAATGTTATCATCATCATAGTGGATAATGTGCTGTCACATATACTTGAATTTTAAAGTAAATAGTAATTAAGTCTAAAAAATATATTCATAATTTCGACCAAATTTAATTGTATTTAGTATTAAAATTTCAAATTTTTCTTGAAAATTGAATAAAATGGTTTTAATAGCAGTGGTTAAAATTATCCTACACTAGACTCGTTGCAGTATGACACCAAAGCCTATCATCAAATTATTTGAAAAATTAATATATATGTTTAAAATTTGCTATTTTACAATGTTATTTATAATTTAATGCTTCAAAATTATTTTAGACTCTTTTTTAATAAATTCAAAATAAAAATAATGGTTAATTATGTTATACATTATGTTTGTACTTAATAAAGCTACAAAATTACTTTTATTTAACTTAAGTAAAAATACCAACAGTTCATAAGTACAACTTTTCAACTTAAATTTTTTCAAATATGTTAATTTTATTATAGTTCAGAAAAAGCTAGCCCCCCAAATATATTAATAATTTAACTGTACAGTTTTGTATCAAGGTATCGAAAAAATATAGATCAACACACCCAAATAATTGAATAAATATTTTATGTTTTTAAAGTATTATTTTTAAGAAAATTATAGTTTTTCATTGAATTTATATGGACAATTATTATTTAATGTTATATATAAAATAATTTGTGTTATTATAACACTTGTAGTTACTGAAACTGTAGCAGTATTACTATATACGTTGTAGCAGCTCCTACAAAAGAATACAAGAATGTAAAGTCTAGTATGAAGAACCCATTTGCTGTGAATACTATCCTATTGGTCATCAGTTGTTGGGAGAAAAGCTTCAACTCCACAAGAGTATCCACACTCAAAGGCTGAGTTAGCAAAAACTTATGGACGATGTAGCCGGTTTTCTGAGACTCATAACTGGCAAGGTAGCAGGATGTGCAGATGATCATAAGGTTACCGATATGGACAGACACGTAGCAAAGAAGTGGGTAATATTCCGTGGACATCTACCATACCCTTCTCAGTGTTCGGTGGAACGTTCATTATCAGCATTGCAATATGAAAATACTTCACGACAGATGTAAAAGTATACGTCAACACGCAGAGGATTTGTAAACCATAGCTTGAGTTGAGAACATTGGAAATATCGCAAAGAGTAAGATGAGTTTGACGAAGAGCGTGTACCGCCATCGCCTCGGTGGACTGGTACTGCAGTGGATGTGTTGCCACCATGAAAGATGGCGTTAACTCGAAATCGGACAGGAAATTTACTGGCGGAGAGGGACGAACTTCATCCGGTGGTCTTGAATATCTTGGTTCTTCAGCCACTGGCGTGACACCGCGGTTGACCGCTAAGGATCTAGTAGGGTTGGATCTCAATCTTGGATTGTCTCCGACGTTCGCATAGGACTTCTGTATTATTATTGATAACATGTGATCGTTTAAAACACGAACTCTAGACCTTAGAATGAAAACCAAGCTGGCGAACTGAATGATCATGCAAGTACTTATAGCCTGCACTAACACTTTCAAAAGATTAGCTACCATGCTTTATTCCACTACCAAACTCACCAGAAAGCTCATAGCCTTGTCTAGCCGCAATTAGAAGAGAAAATAATAGTATTTCTACGGTCAATATTATACAAGTCCATGTATGAATACTCTGGTGTTTGCTTAAAAGATAATTATCAATCTCACTTAATAATCTAACTATCTGCTTAAATTTATTTCTATTGATGGTTATACATAGCACTAGAGATGAAAGAGTAGAGGCAGCTGCTAGACACTTCGTCATAGCTCGAGTTACGGTGTATGTGAACTTGTCACTGTCTTTTATGTTTATGATTATATTATATAAAGAAAATACTGTCCAAAATACTGATAAAGAAAATATGAAAAGTGTGTTGGTAAGACCCCACCTAGAAAGTCTTATTTTGGTGATTGACTTTTGCGTTCTTTGTTCCGTAATAATTTCTTTTTCTATAGTAAAAGGAGCTAATCCAAATATAAAAGAAATATAATATAATGGTCTTATCGCATCATATACGTCAGTTGGCTTGCATAGTACCATTGTTTATTTATTACTATGTCTGCGACGCTTTACACTCTCACTATAGTTCAATTAAATGCAGTTTTAGGCTTTAACTTACTAAAACATGAATGCAAATTTAATTCACTTCCAAGTATGTAATAGTAATTTATTCTTTTTTAAAATGTATTTGCTGTAAAATAATATTTATTTTCCATATTTAAATGTGTAGATTATTTGCATACTTTATATTATATTTATGTATAAATATGATAATATATTATCCAAATAGCACTGCTCAAGAAATGTAAACATATAAACTTGTAATAAGGGTGTTTATTTGATCAAAACGTCTATTTTGTTTGAAAAAAATGGCTTATTTTTACTAAAATTTTTTAAATATACTAGATATGTTTGTACACCTATTTAGCAACACTACAGGAAAACATAGATTTAGAACACAAGTTATAGAGTAATAGATCTACATTTTATTCTCCCTAAGTAGGCTAAATCAATTATAAGTTGTATTACACTTTAGCGTGTTTGTATCCACGCAACGAAACATAGTAATAAGTGTGTTGACGGCTAGCACAACTAGGGGGCTTGTATTGGACATCGATTATCTCTGGAGAAGATCTACCGGGGAGTAAGCGTCTATAAACCATTCTTATAAAACAATTTGGACAATTTTATAAACTTTATAATGATAAAGTTATAAAAAATAGAATACATATTTTTTAAAAATATACAGTTTAAGAAGAAATCTTAAATATATGACTACATTCAATTCGTCTAGAAATAATTCCGTGAGTATATTTTATTTTGAACAATAGTTTTATTATAATTTAAAAAAATGTGTACTGGACACTGGAATCCAATCCGCTACGTCTGATTTAGTGTGAAAATATTCTCTAATGAGCCTTATTTTTTAGCACAGTGTCTCACAGCCCATTCACTTTCTACTTATCTTTAATAGCGCTATTTTGTTATTGATTATAAAGGTTAAATTTAGAGGAAATGTACCCATATTGGACTGATAAAACCCCCTCATTATACCAGACTGGATTTAGAACCATCTTCTCTCCATCATCAGCAGTCCAGTTTATTGTGAGAGTAACGTCTTAGACAATTGGCCACCGTAGTAGGTAGTTATGAGGTTTTATTTTAGCATCGCGTCTTACAATCCGTTCGAGCTATACTCTATTAGTGTTAATACAGTGAGAATTATTATTCATAACCGAAAATTTTATTTCAGTATTAATAAATATTATGGACGTATAATATCATTGGCTAATCAGAACTCTTAGACACAACCATAGCGATTCATGCTCGATTTGTGAAATTTCACGTTTTTAATTGGTGAATAACTATAGCTGTGTTTCTTATAGCTCTAGATAAGTGGCCCAGCTCATATATATTTTATAATAGATATTGCCCTAGTGATTAAAACTGAATAGTTCAAAGCTATAAAGCGGAGCCATGGCAACAGAACCAAGGGAATTCACAAGCACAGGTGTCATATTTCACTATATTTTATACCATTTATAAATGTACCTTATGTTAATTTTGATGCATTGAACATTTTAACTATTGGCAAATGCTTGGTTTAATTGTTTGAGAGGGATTGAGAGCTTATCAACAAAGTAACCATGCGTATTCAGTTTCTAGTCTTAAACCTGGATATACCTACTAAAGGAGATTCAAACTTGAACCCCAGTTAAGAATATCCAATATTATTTATATAAATTACCCGTCACTATAACAAGGTTTTATCGTCATTACACATTATAATATTACATTTTAATAATAAACATTTTTACAAATATAAATTTAATTTTTATATTTTACTATTCTTTTATATATCCCAGGTGGTCTTAAATATAAATAAAGTTTAGTATTGAATGTTTTAAAATTTGTTGTTTTAGATTTAAACGTAGATCTGTTTTATCCTCAGCAGAGCTCACATTAATTATTCATAGTTTATCTTCTACGAAAGCCCATAAACACAACCATTCTATGTATGCATACATCATAGCTATACAAATTACTCGATCGCTAATGACAGTTTTATTGTGACAGCTTCCTCTAATAAACGAATAAGCACTATTTACTCGACAAACAGGCGCCAAAAAATATTGTACAAACATAAAGTAGACTTGGAAGCATGTAAAATACCAATTATATATATTATATATACAATATATTATTTGATAAATAAATCACATATTTGGGAATAAGTAGGTCATGTTGACTATAACCTTTCCTCACTTGTGGGATGAACAAATATAAACAGCAAGCTACTACCAAGGTATATTTTGGACAGGGGCTACGGAACAAGGCTGTGGGGGGCTTGAGTCCCCTTGTGTTTATCCTGAGGGGCTGGGATTATCTTAAACCCCCCCACCAATACTTCCCAAGTAAATTCAAGTCCTGTGTATAAAAACATACAACTGTGGCTATAAATTTTGTAGTTTTAAATAATGAAGACATAAATATATAATTAATTTAATAGAAAATTTAAATGACCTAATTTTGAAGTTTAAATTCTTTTCATACTAATAAAACTGTCTCACAAAAGTATGGTAGCTAGTACTAGGTCTATTTATGATTGCCTTAAATAAAAAACTACCAGATATTAAAGTCGAAGGGTAAAATTTATAGACACTCTTGATATAGATAAGAAAAAATTGATAACATTTCATAATTTTTTAGCTGTAAGTATAATTTGGACACGAGGTGGTTCTTCAAACACAGTTAAAGTTTTATATTTGCCATATATTTATCCAGCCTAGTAAAATAAAGAATCTGGTAGTTAATTAACAAACTTTCTTGTTGTGGTTTGATTAAAATATTTTATTATTTTTTAAATCTACGTTAAAACATTGTTGTGATATTATTTTGATTGTGTTCTATGCATGGCTTATACTAAAAATACTAAGTATTTAATCAACCTTTATCTAAAGGTTCATTAAGTTGCCTTCTACAATATGAGTCTTGATGGGGTTGATGTGTACACCTAGTTTACCATGAAAGCTTACATTCCATACTTCAACCGTTCAACTATGGTGTAACCTACAAGATTGAAACAGAGCATTAGAATAGTGAGGCTAGGTCTAGGGGTACAAACCCCCCACATACACCTAAAAGTTTCCATCTCTTTTAATGTTGATGGCAAAAGAGTGTCTAAGGAAGTAAGTTTGCAAAATTATTTATTTTAATCTTATTCTATTATCATATCTCTAGCGATTGTAGTTTACCATCTAAGAAAATTCTAATTTCAAAAATTGTTGGTGGAAGATCACTTTAAATAGCTTCTAAACGCATATAATTTTCAAAAAATTCTGTGCAATAATAATTCCAAATAGCTTCTGGAAGACCACTTTAAATATATTTTAGATGCATCTAATTTTATAATTTCATAGTAAAAAAATCAAGCAAAGAGTCATCTATATAGCTTTTTTTGAATATCCTAATTTAAAAAAATGCTGGAGGATAACCACTTTAAATGGCTTTAACTAGAGATTCTAATTTATGAAAAAAATTTGGTTTATCACTAGAGTAGAATCTCAATAATCTGACCTAAATGGGACCAACCCACTGTTGGATTACCAAATATTGGATATATGAAAATATGTGAAGGAAGAGGGGGAGGGGTGGAGAAACAAATACAAATTACTGTAAATAGAAGTGAAGAATAGGTATGAAATAAAGTTTGTTAGTAATTTATTACTCTACAGTACAAATATAATACTGTAATGTAATAAATTACAGAACTTTTATTTTATGTAAGCAAATCATTGGATTTAAAATTACTGTGGGGAGACCTGTAGTTAAATTCAACTTTTTGTTATAGTTCTGTACATGTATGCATGCACATACTGCACAACAATGTAGATTGCACATAATGAGGATATGTTGAATTAAACGGAATGTTGGATAACTAAAGGTTGGATAATCGAGACTCTACTGCACTTAAAATAGCTTTTAGGGGCACCCACTTGTCAAAAATGTACAGAAAGAGGACTATACTATAAATTGACTATAGGATTGTTGAAATTTATTTTAAATCAGGAGAAGGTCTACTAAAACTATCATTTAAAAGAGTCTAATTTTCAAAAACTGTCCACTTGAGGAACCTTTAAAAAAATCATGGGGAAGTCTACTATAAACTTCCTTTAAAAGAAATTAGTTTTCAAAAGCTCTCCACTTGAGGAGCAGCACAGATAATTTAAGAGTATACCAATATTCAAACATTAATTGAGGGGACGGGGTTAGTGGGGTGGATTAGAGAGAAATATAAAATTTCCTAAAAAACTGTTATTTCCCATCACCCTCCCTCTCAAACAAATATGGTTCCACTGCCACATTTTAAAATAAATTTCTTATTTCTCTGAAGTCTTAATATCATATCATAAAGTTACAATCTTGAACACTCCCAAAATTATATTCACCCAACACCCATGAGCCATCGGGTAGTCTGCCAAGATAAGAGTGCTACCGCTAAGGGTAAACTGAGTGTAAATGGAAAAGAGTGATAATCTGTAAAACTAAAGTAATTTGGTGTGACATAAAAAGTTAAGGAAAAGTCTTATAAATTATAAAATAACACTAAAATTTTCAATATTTTGCAATAATTTGTGAAATATGAAGTAAAAATCATTACCAATTGCAAACGATTAGTTTTTATCCCCAATTAATGTGATTTCTT
This sequence comes from Timema podura, assembly GCA_033556935.1. Classification (NCBI taxonomy): domain Eukaryota; kingdom Metazoa; phylum Arthropoda; class Insecta; order Phasmatodea; family Timematidae; genus Timema; species Timema podura. Next base: position 46,988,636 of record JAVRXN010000014.1, on the reverse strand, counting down.
GATTAAATTTTTGTCAAGAATATTATAGAAGGAAGTAAAAATTATGTAATTTTGTATGTAGCCTATAGCTTTTATTAAAAAATATTGGGAAAGCACATTATTTGTCTGGAAAATCTATGGAAGTAAGGTGTAGGCTTTATCAGTGCTTTTTAAATGTGTAAAAGACAAATTGTACTAAGAGAAATCACCTGGGCTTTAAATTTTAATCAGCCATTACCCTTGATAATATATTTTAAAGTGAAAGCACATCACAATATAGGTACAATGTTTAATAACTAGGCATAAGTTACATTATAATATGTCGGGTTATTATTAAGGACCTTAGTCTCTGATAGTTACATAAATTTCTAAAATTACATTAATATATGCATGCATGAAATCATATGGTCATCTGATTTTTTATAGGTATTTTGAGTGGTGTATGGACCGTAGGAAGGGGATATGGAGGAGGGAGTACATGAAGGGCATTGAATGAGATTTGGCAAATATTATTATATCTATTTCAAATCTATCAAAAGTGTGGTTGGATAAATAGTATGATGTTTTTCCAAGTTCTTTATTTGGACCAATATTTGTCGAGAGACCCCGAGGAGATTCAAAATGTGATAACAACAAAATACTTGTAATTGGTTGTTTTTCTTACCACTGAAAATGCCAACTATTTAAAACTATGTTTTTGCTTTAAGCTTTCAAAAGAAAATTCTATCTGTATGTGAGAGACTTTTCCTCAATTAGATATAGAAAGACAATTTGATATGTAAATATTTTCCTCCCGGGTGTTTTACACTTCCAGTTTCTTTAATATGTAATAATCTGGGGATAGCCCTGGTGCACACACACACACACACACACACACACACACATAAATGTAATAAATTATATTTATTTGGTTGTGTACACTAAACTCTAACCAAGCATTAAATAAACACCTCAATAGCGATTTTAAACGAATTGAGTTTCCTAAAATTTATCCACGAAAGAACCACTTTATTAGATTTGTAAGAAAAACTAATTTTCAAAACAATACCAGGGGAAGACAACTATAAATAGTCTAGAATCATTAAATTTTCAAAAGATTTTCAGGTGAGGAACAATTTAAATATCTTCTAGAAGACTGTAGATTAAAAAAAAAAATTGGGTGATAACAACTCCAAATAACCTCTAGGGGAGAATAATTTTATTAAATTTTTCGAAGGGAAGACCACTCTTTGAAGATTTTGAGGGCATCAACATTTTTGAAAATATCTGAAGGATGGCTTCTTATACCCCCTTTGGCTTGGGAGCCAAGACGGTCAAACTAAATTTTTAATTTTATTTGCTAAACACACTTATTAAACAATTAATGTTATACCACCACTGGATAGTATCATTACCTATCAAATAAAAATGTATAAGAGGCATACATATTTACTAAATTTTTCTGACCAGATAAAGGGTAAAACATTTTCTCTACCCACGTTCCTACTAAGTTGTTTCTATGCACAATGAAAAAGAAAGACATGCAAAAAAGTACTACCCATGAAAAATAAACCTCCTTCACAAAAGCTTCAAAAGTCATCCAGGGTCTAAAATTTTACCCGGTCTGGACCTTCGGACCCCTCTCAGTTGACTCCTCCCCCCACTTTCAAATATCTTCCAGAGCCCCTGATCTTATAAAATCATAATATATATTGATTACTATTTTATGGTCCTTGAAATATTTTTGATATAGTTCATAGACACATTTTGTTTCTAATGCAAAACTTAATACTCTAAATATCCTAACATATTGAAATTGTGACGAAAAACAAATTGTTTCGTGTTCACTAAACGAATCCATCCCTTATAATCCTCCCTAGGTAATGTAATTAGTATGTAAAATATACATAGTATACGTATAAGTATGTATATATAAAAAATAAATATATATATGTGTGTGTTTACGACTGTATTTTTAATAATTTTACAAGAGACGGTTATGAATATTATAATACAGAGGGTGTGACCGAAACAATTAGATGGTTAGTAACTTGAAAACAAACCCTTTAATAGACAAGTAAATATTCACTAGCTAAATAAAAACAAACTATATACTACAGTTTCTCACGTTATGAAGCTAATGTCACTCAGGTGAGTTCCACCGAACATCTGGCAAATCTAAGCACGTTGTCCATACCTTTCCTCAACATAGATCGTATAATTGTTTCCGCTCCACTCTGTATAAAATATTTAGGGTACAGTAATGTGAATTTTTTCAAGATAAATGTTATTTTTACGCTATATATAATATAAATAATATCTATTAAACTAAAAATATATTATGTATTAGCCTAGAAAAATATGTAAATACATATATATAAATAGTGTGAGATACAATATTATGTATTATCCTGGAAAAAAAAATATATATATATATATATACAAATAGTGTGAGATACAATTTTGGGGAACCCAATTAAATATCTATACGCTTATTTTGGTTGAAACGGTATTTTACCTAACATAATGAGTATGGTTTTCATAGAAAATAAATTATTTAAGAAAGTCAGCCCTAAGAAATCCATGTAGTCTATACAAAACAAGGTGGGATATGATATGTAAATTACAAAATATAATAAATAGACGGACGTATTAAATGAAAACTTGGCTAGATATTTACAAAGATAATTGAGATACTAGATGGAAGACCAGCCACATACATGGTACATGATAAGAGCCACTATATGTAAACCTAGACATGTATTAACTTATATACAACACAAAACTCGATACTATTTTGAAAGCAGGAGCAGCCCCCTGTCTTTTGAAACTTAGGGTTTGGCCAGACTGACAAGCGTGCAAGCGAGCGAGCATGTAACTAGCAGATTGCTCTCGTTAGTTGTTGACGAGGAGGCTACGAATTTTGGCTCAGTGAAACTAGGGTGGTTTTTGACAAATGATTTATTGTTGTGGTTTTCTCCTCCTCTCTCCACGCTAATGGTGATTCTTATTTGTAAAGGCCTACTTTGATAATATTGAAGTATTTTAACATATCAGTTATATATATATATATATATATACATATAAGTATGGTTTATTATATTAACAATTAAATTAGGCCTTTAGTAGCAAGTGTGCTAAACTTATCGATAGTAATAAAAATGTCAAAATGAGAAGTTTTCCTAGCGCTCAATGAACCAACATATAATAATATTGCCTAGCGCCTGTAAACTAGACTGTACCGGGTCAAGCTCGTGCGCTTGAAAAATAGAACCAGTTCTATCTTTCAAGCATGCGCGCTCCAGTCTGGCCACCTCTCATTACAAACAATGTATTCTATATTATATTTTAGTCTCTCACTCGCTCGCTCAGTCTGGCCATCCCCTTACTTTGATGAGCTACGATTTCCAATTTCTTAAACATAAAAAGATGTTACGTTGTATAGTCACCTCTAGCCTACTTTCTGTAAAATTGATAGATTTCATGGTCAGTTATATTCATTAAAAAGTACCTTGTTATTGCTAGCTATAAGATTGTATATATAAATTAGATTGGTTGGGTACTTTTAGATTATCAATTATATAACATGTATATTATGAAATTGTAATTCATTACATACTGTAGTTAAAAAATTTTTTGTACATTTTACGATTTATATTCCAGGAAAAGGTTATATATAAAATAAATTGATTGTTACTAAATAATTACGTTTATTTTGCTTGTTTTATATTATTTATTGTGTTTAGTAACATTTTTAAAAATTACTTAATTTAACTTGTCTAGGCTAGCTCTAAGATGTGTTTAGTATATTTTCCTTATACTTACTGAGGAAGTTTCCGATTTATTTCTTTATATTGCCAACTGTTACGAAAAATCCAGCACAGTAACTAATACTAAATATTGTATCTAGATTTACACAGTCATTGGATTCATTCTGGTTTGGTTAAAAGTTGAAAAAAAAAAGCTATATATTAATCTAAAGTTTAATATACCCTTCGTTCACACGGTCTATAAGATAGAGCTCTAATACATTGCGTGAATATAAGGCTGCTACCTTTCAGAGGCATGGAGTATATATTTTGAAACAATCCTCAAGCATTTTTTTAGATGTGAATATATATATATATTTTAATCCAAACAAATAAAATTAATTTCTTCAAAGCGTCTTTAAATCATGCATATTTTACTTCACTTTTGTTTGAAATACTAGGAGATCATTGTTAAAATTGATAGTTAAATGACCACTTCCGTTTCTTCTGTCTATGTGCATGTACTTAAGCGTTTATGACCTACCTAACGACTAAATTACGCATACGTGTGTATTAGAGTTACTCGCTTTTCTAAAAATCACCACGTTAATTGATGGTTAACACGGTAAAACGTATCTTGCTCTCAATTCATTTATTAATTAATTATAGAAGTAGAACCTTTATTTAAATGGAAACTAGAAGTAAATTAGGCCTACTTTTATCTCTTTCTTAAATAAAGAGTTGGTTGGATAAGAATTTAAATGAGTTTCTGGGTTCAGTAACACAGCTTACTTCAAGTTTTGTTTGGTGATTTTTATACTTACTTTCATTATACTTCCATTAATACAAGTTTTTATTTGAGCTATCTACACAGTTTTATTAATTTGTAAAAATATTTCATTTCCTTAAATGAAATAAGTACACATTACAAAGTACTAAGTTGTCATTCTCGAAATAGACTGGGTTTTTGATGTTGAGGATATCAAGGCTGAAATCATGGTTGGATCTAATAAGAGTGACATTTCCTAAATTATTTTCCACTATGCATCCAAGCAAATGAGGGAACTTTTATTTTATATTTAACCTTTCTCATCTCTTAAATATTAGTGTAATAGGTACAAATGTACAGAGGTGGATAGACTGAACGAGTAGTGAAACCCAATATAGAAACAAAATCAATCACAAGATTTTCTTCGAAATATAAGAATATTTGTTTAAATTTAATTTTAGTAAACTTATTAAAAATTATTTCTATTTATTGTATAGTTCTATGGATTACGATTTTTTATCCTCTTATTAATAAAATAATTAAAATAATTAACAAAAAGTTTTAGCAAACTTACCATTTGTAGCTTATATTGGATATAATGTAAATCCAAGTATTAATAAAACACATCCTTGTTTCATACTACTTGGATACAAACCCGGTATCATTCTGGTGCTGCATCCACTAATAAAACACTAATAGTGATATCTCATTTAAAAAATAGAACATCTCTAGAATGACATGTATTCCTTTTTGTATTGTCGTAATTAATGAATGAAGGAGTGAACTTTTCATTTTGGCTAATTACGTTTACTTTACTAATGATTTATTTGAGCGTCTAGCTCTCAGGAAGAAATCTAAACAAACATTGATTCATTAGTTAGTTATAACTGTTCGCCCTTTTTCTTTCTTTTGCAAACATTACTTATTTAATAAACCACTCTTTACATTACGCTAATGAACTCATTTTACAAACTTTCAAACATTTGAAATTGTTTGAATAACTAATAAAAGTTTTTTTGAAATTAAATATAAAAATTAGTTTTATCTCAAGGGCCTGTTTGTTTTTATATAGTTAATTAAATCAAGGGCTTGTTTGTTTTTACCTAGTTAATTGTAGAATTATATTAATTGATTTAAACTAACTTTGACACATACATTTTACTCAATCCAAGCCAAGAAATTTTCTTAATAATTTTTATCAAGCGATTTATATCAGAAGTGTTTTCTTATATAATATATATAAGAATAGATATACATTCAAATTAATATAAAGAGTATATTTATTTTGTTTCCTGTACTGTATAGTACTAAGTCAAGGATGTCTAAAATTTGCGAAATATAATAATGAGCTATAGCTATTGGAGCTATAAATTTAAAAAAATTAATAAATACAAGATTAAATTTGTTCTATAATATCATATGGCAATAAATATTTTTTTCAAACATCAAAATAGATGTTTGGATTTTAAATTATATCCAATCAATTTCGAGGTAGTAATAAATTAATTTTTTTCAACAAATCTTAGTATAATCATATCATATTCCTAAAAGGAATGATTATATAAAATTTATTCTTAAATCCTAATTATTCTATTATAATCTTGCCATTATGTCATAAATTATATAAATAATATTGCATTTAATTATTGTCATTTAAAAAAACAATTTTATAATGAAAAGATTAAAATAGTTCCTGAACAATACAAACTAGGAATTCAAATAAAATATACCTAATATGAAAGTAATGGCCGTATAGACTGAAGTTAAAAAATATCAACTAAACAAATTTCTGGTAAGATTGATAAAAACAAATGTGCTAAGAAATAAGTAAAACCAAGTTTTTTAAAATCTTACATGACATAATATCTTATGCTAGAACATGTTAAAACTATAAAATATGACTATCAAATATGATGTTAATAAGAAACAATAATTGTTGAACTATGAAAAATACTCTTAAGAAATTATATGAAGTTTTGCAATAAAACATTTAAAAATAATTATTGAAAAATGGGTGTCAAAGCTAGAACCATATATTAAAATTACCTATTGCTAATAATTTAACAAGATTTTTGTATGAAAAAAGCTTTCAGTTCATAAATAATTTCTGAAACCTATATTTATAAACAAATTGCATTATTGAATCTTTATATTATTCAATGTCACACAAGCAAACTAAAAATTATTGTGTAACCTTAGATTTTTTGGTTTTATGCAGTACTAACAACAAAAATATATATATCTTAAATAATTTATTTGAAAATCTTGAGAAGTATTTGCTATCTAGCTCAACTTTAATCAATTTTTGTTAATTTAAAGTGTATGTTGGAATATAAAAATGATTAAAAAGAGAGTTTATAGAATATTTTGGTGCCTTTTACTTTATAATGATTATTCATGTGCCTATTTTTGTTATTTTTATTTCCTATTTTTCTGTCTTTCTTTTAATTTACAGTGCCCATAAATCAATCCTTTTGCTATAATTATTGTGCATAGCAATTGACACACAGTGTATTGACTAGATTGTTGTGGTTAATATTACACTATTTCAGTAAATATATATTAAACTGTGTTCGATTAGTGTAATTTAAAATCATATATTTTTACAAATACAGAACATTTTTCGCTCCTAGGTTCTGCTATTGAGATATTTCACTTTAATTGTTTACTATTTCTATATTTTCAATGTTAAATAATAAAGTTTCAATAATAAAGCAACTGACTTGGAACCAGCGAGACGCCAACACTGACACAAGTCTGTCCTCCATGGGGTTATCAATATTTATAATGATGAATTTTTATATAAATCAACTTTATCCACTATGGTTTAGATCAATATTATTATGATTACTATAGTGTCAGAATAAACAAAAATATCTATAGATTATTTTGATTACTCAAATAAAACTCAAAATATTAATAGAATCTCTTTCTCAAATCATAGTTTTAATATTTATGTATTTTGTATGACTATTTTTCCAATGATATATTACACAAACTACACAAACATCATTGTTGGCCACGTAGTCTAAGGAAATGGATTACTATGACAAGAAAGATTAGGCTGAACTTTGAACAAGATTTTATTTAGGTATGTGTATCTACACACGTAATTTAATAGTGCACTCCTAAGCTAATCTGGGAGCTCCTCATTTAAACAAACTTTCTCATCCTTTCTCTTAGCCTAAGACCAAAACAATTTTTTTTCTTATTTAATTTTAAGATGTTCAATTTAATATATAAACAGTAAAGCTACTTGAATTAAAATTCGGGGAAAAAATAATCAAATTTTACTTGCTTAGGCCTAATTTAAGCTAGAATATTAATATTTTGGGTGAATTAGAAGATGAATGACTAACTATATTAACCGATAAACATTTAACAATAAACTAATATCAATGATTGATATGAGAAAAAAATTAACTCTTTCAGTGTTTTAGATTCAATATGTTATATTTCTCTAAGAGCTCCAAATCTAATAAATGTCTTAACTAACTAAAAAAAATCTTCTTTTCTTTTTCAAACCATAGTCAGTAATAAAATTCAGCTCTTATCATACAGATAAAATCAGTCCAAGAAATTAAAATAATTTTAATTCAATCTAATTTAATATTAAAAGTACTATACCTCAAGAAACATTATATTTTCAGTATTTGGTTCAAATATATTTTAATTAAAGCAACACTAGTAGATTATCAGGATTGGTTATATTTATATTAGAATAGAAACAGTAGCATAATTAATATCCTTAGTTATAATAAAACTATCAAGCTTTTTCCACCACGTCTTACCAACCTTTCGAATTATACCCAAATAGCAAGTTAGAAACTGTTAAATTTTTATAAATCTAAATTCAATTTAAGATATGTTAGTCAATTAGTACGTGTCTATTCTCAAATTTATTGTATTTATGTATTTACTATCTATAGGCCCAGTGTTTGAATAAATACCTGGACACGAATAGAACTTCATTCTTATTTTTTACCTTAAGCGAGACCATTTACTTACCAACTCTTCTAAATATCTCAATTTATTAATCATGATTTAAATAATTGTAGCAAATATCTTGTTAAATAAAAGTACAAAGCTAACACATTACTTCAGTGTTCCGTTAGTATTGAGTATCTATGTTGGTTAATTAGGGGACTGGATAGAGATAGAGATCTTTTTTGTAAGATCCAAGACTCGTTAGCCTTGCAACTAAAAGTTGTTTCGCTGGAACTAGTTAGAAATCTTTTGTCAGTTTTTGTAAAAAATCTTCTTCTCTTGCCTGTTTGTCTTTAGGAGTTTGCCGGAGATTGTAATCACAAGTTCTTGTAAGGGTTGTTGGGTTGAAAAGGGTTTTGGAATGTAAAGCAAGGTAGGGAGGGGTAAATAGCAGCATCTAAATCGTAGGTGGGAAATGGGTGCTATCGGATCACCTCGTTGTAAGGCGTTCACTGCCACTTCATTTTGTGTTTATCTACTTCTTGGTATCTAACAAAAGGGAATGTTTAAGACCTCTGGGACGGTGGATATTTGCCTTCCAGTATCTGGTCTTCCTTACAAGAGTTCCAAATTGTGTAATTAATTTTAAAACAAAGAGATTTAAAGTAAAAGCTGAATAATTAACTTGGGTAAGCTATTACTCAATGGATAGCTCGATACTGTTTAAAAATAGTCAATGCGATTAGTTCGTGAAATGATGTTTCAAAATAGGCCCTAAATTAAATTATAAGCATTTTATTATACGAGCAAAGTTTTCAATGTCTAAATATTCGTAACTGAAATTATATTTAAGTTTTACAAAATACTAACAAAATATATTTTTATACAATTTGTTTCACCTATTAATTTTTGAGAAGAAAATAAATAAAATCTTTACTAGTGTTTGGCTTATTAATTAATCTATAAGTTTTAAAAAATAAGATATTATTTTGGCTGTTTTTAAATTATCTTTTTACTAATTGACCGTGATGTTCACACACCCACTTGACTCACAAGTGAGAGATGGGGAGATTTAAGTAAACATATCCCTAATTTCTTAAGAGATAGGGGAAACGTTTATAGGAAATATCCCTTACTACTGTACATCCTTCCATTATTTGTCTTATGCCCCCATAATCACCCGTAAATCTGACAAAACAAAACTTACGCCTCCCTCCGAGTGCCCACCGGTGCAGATTATCACTTACTAAGAAAGTGAAATTCATTATAATCCATTTAAATTTTCTTGTAGAGAATATGAATTATCATTCATGAAATGACCAGAGCTTAGGTCTAAAAAATAACTTTGTTGATTGAATTACCTGTCCCCTAGAAAAAAAAGGCCACTCACATGTACTATTAAAATATGACAAAGAAAAAGTCCTTAAGCTCAATCAAATTGTTTTTGTTTTAAATAAATCTTATCTAGAAATTTGAATATCAATATGAAGATCAATAAATTATTAAAAATTTGTAACATCTTTATTGGTGGACTCTTAGGTTAGTGCATAGCAAACAAACTATGCATAGTCATTAAACCTAAAATATAAAAAATGTATACATAATTTAGTATCACTGTAAAGATGTTGGAATACATTTTCTTAAATATTTTTTACAAAGCTTAAAATTCTGGGTAATTTCTCTTGAATGCCTCTATTCTAAAGTATGAAATGTTGTTGCAATTGTATTAGAGGTATGTGAGGTATTTGAAACTTTAAATGGCACTAATTTTCAAAAGTCGGTAAAGATTATACATTCAATATACAAATAAGCTTCACTAGTAAATATAAATTTAAATATTTCTCTGTGTGATACATCGTACTTAATTTGTAATTCCTCTTTGTTTATAGCACCGTGACGTTCTGGGCGCCATCTTGTGGTAGTCTGGGGTGTGTTTTCTGGCTGGGTTGCCTAGGTCCATGTTAGAGGTAGAGTTAGTGAATATGGTGAGGGGAAGTGGTGGCTGACTTATTAGGTACTGTACGTTGGCGTTAAGGCGGAGAGTTGTCTACTTTGGAGTCTTCGTCGGATGTCGGCAAATTCCCAGTTCATTTGGTTACAGGTGATCGAGATGGAGGGTCGTTGACGGGGGATCTGAGGGTATGGCTAGAGAGGGGGGTTGAGGAACGGGCGCTACCTTTTATATCTGAGGAATAAAGGCAGCCGGCCATGGGCGCTACCTTTATAATTCGAGGAATAAAGGCAGCCGGCCATGGGCGCTACCTTTATATTCGAGGAATAAATGCAGCCGCCCATGGGCGCTACCTTCAAATTCGAGGAATAAAGGCAGCTGGCCATGGGTGCTACTTTCAAATTCAAGGAATAAAGGCAGCCGGCCATGGGTGCTACCTTTAAATTCGAGGAATAAAGGCAGCCGGCCATGGGTGCTACTTTCAAATTCAAGGAATAAAGGCAGCCGGCCAAGGGCGCTACCTTCAAAGTCGAGGAATAAAGGCAGCCGGCAAAGGGCGCTACCTTCGAATAGCTAGGAAAATATAAATTGGAAAGTGAAGATAACTTTTATTTGTACGTGAATATTTGTATTGTAAAACATCAATATATGTATGTGCAGTATAAAAACTGGAAACACAAGAAATACAGTAGAGATGTGTCATTCGCGAACGACTGGTTTTAATTGAACGGCTCCTCAAGGTGAACGAGTTGAACTAGTTGACCTTATCGACATGAACTAGTTCGAATTGAACGACACAAGACAATCGGAAAACTCTTCGGCTGAAAAAAGTTTTTCCCTTGTCAATAATGCCAAACAATAAGCAACATGTACTCACAGGTAAGAGATAGATGGTCTCTTAGAATTTAAGAAAAAGGCTACAAGAGAAAAATTTAAATGCTTCCTAAGAAACTCAAATATTTTAAAACTATCACGTGCTCTAAGGAAGCGCACCGCAACCTACAGCCCGCGGGCTGGATCCGTGGCGCTGACTTAGAGGCCTGGTTTGACGTAGACGGTTGGTTAATGTCTGAATTCACTTATATATGTATAATATCTACATCGTTGACAGTTTGCTAACTAAGTTTAAGGTGGCTTGATCAACTGATTGTATTGACCTATGAGGAAACTCACTTTTAACAGTAGGGTGTTTGGCTTTAAGTTGTCTCATTAAGTTCCCGGTAGAACCACAAGCTAAACTGATGAATTGTGAACAATACCCACACTTGGATTTTTTTGTCTTCAATTTCGGAAAAGTGATTCCAAAGTTTACTTTTTCTTAGTGGCATTTTATTTTTTTAAACAAATGTGCATTTAAATACAATTATACTACTTAATAAAGTACGTAGTTAATCATAATAAATAAAGTGCTACCTTTAATAAGTTTTAGATTTGATTCATGAGCATAAATAATACAATAATTAATTTGATAAACTTTAAAAACTCCTCCCTGAAAGCAGGCCTTTGATGTGAAGGGAATAGCTCATTTACACGATGTGTTTCTCCAAATGGTACCGGTAACTGATTGATTGAAAGTCGTAGGTCGGTCGCGAACGATGATCCACTTGCCGGTATCAGGTCGGTCGCGAACGATGATCCACTTGCCGGTATAAGGTCGGTCGCGAACGATGATCCACTTGCCGGTATAAGGTCGGTCGCGAACGATGATCCACTTGCCGGTATAAGGTCGGTCGCGAACGATGATCCACTTGCCGGTATAAGGTCGGTCGCGAACGATGATCCACTTGCCGGTATAAGGTCGGTCGCGAACGATGATCCACTTGCCGGTATAAGGTCGGTCGCGAACGATGAGCCACTTGCCGGTATCAGGTCGGTCGCGAACGATGAGCCACTTGCCGGTATAAGGTTGGTCGCGAACGATGATCCACTTGCCGGTATAAGGTCGGTCGCGAACGATGAGCTACTTGCCGGTATCAGGTCGGTCGCGAACGATGAGCCACTTGCCGGTATAAGGTCGGTCGCGAACGATGAGCTACTTGCCGGTATCAGGTCGGTCGCGAACAATGAGCTGCAAAACAAGTATTTGTTCGCGAATGACTGAACGATAAAAACGAAAGGCTCATTTCACTGAACTGAATCACTTTAACCCGTTTACAAGAGTGAGCCGTTCTGCCCATCTCTTGAATACAGTAAACACCAACCCCGAAGGAGTCTAATACTCGCGAGACTTAGAACAAGTGAAGTAACAATGGAGTAACATATGAAGCGCTGCTAATTGACGTTCTGTATGAAACAACTGAACAGAAATACAAAAAATGACTATACATTCTACAAGTTACTTACATAATAATAAGGGATAGCTTACCACGGAAATACATATACATTTGAACTATTTTAATAACATAATTACACTAGTATTTACAAAATTAGCCCTACTACTACGTGAAACTTCCCCAACCACTGAGGTGCTGTCTATAATTTGTTCTTAAATTTGCGTCCTCTGGGGGGGGTGGGTCTCGGTGGCTCACTTAGTAGTTTGTCGGTCACCAAATTATGATATGTAACATTCTTATTAATAATTAAAAAAAGTTGCCCAATCTAATTAAAATTTAAATTTGGTGCCGGGGAATATCTCTTATGATGAAAATATATTTATAACCATGAGAAAATTGGTGAACTGCCTTGTTTGATTGTAATGTACGTTATAATAACTACTAAATTGGAGGAAACTTAAACATATATAATTTGAAAATGATATTGATTAATAGTATTGTTTTAACCTTGCCTATAGACAGTCTGGTAAGGTTTTAAATGAAACATTTATATTATAATTTGTTAATATTTTAAATAACTTTGCTTATATTGATTCAATGTACATTACTTACCTAATATCACACTTGTCTGAAATTACAAAACGTTAAAAAAATAATCAAAAAATATTTTTATAACAATTTTTAATAAATTAAATTGACCCTACGAGACCGTTAATACGTTTCTACATTAATAAGAATATATTGACCAATTCTATCCAAATTAACCACTAAATTAAGAAAATGATAATATAAGAGAACAAATCGAAATTATGTAAAATATTTTTACATTAATATAATAAAACAAATAATATACAATACATCGTAAATAAAAAGAAATTTAACTTTGGAATTTTTTTCCCTATTTAAAAAAGTTTTAAAGGGTGTTAACGTGCGTTTTATAAGAGTTTTCAATATTTGTACTTTCGGTGAATTAAAGTTATATTTAATAACAATTAATATATACACTGAAATTGGTTTAGGGTGAGAGATAATAGTCACAACATATTATTTAAGTGATCTAGTTTCAAAAAAATTATCTCTGTAGTAATATTATAATTTAATAATTTTAACTAGTTAATGACTATACTGATCCGGCCACAAGCTTGAAACACTTGAATATGATTATGATTATAATGATGAGTTAATAAACTAAAGAAAATATACAAAACAATTTCTAAACAACCAAGTTTTCAAATATTGTAGTTATTTAAAAATGTATTTTCTGAATTTGTTTTCATATTTAATTAATAATTTATATAGAGTTAGTTGAAAAAGAAATACTGTCCTTATTTTATAAGTAACTACACAATATTTTCAAATAATATTGTTTGGCTGTGTAACATATACTGATTATAAAAACATATGATAGTCACAATAAATTAATTATTTGCTTTGCTAAATAGCTTTGATTTTATGTTGGTACATGCACGTTTATATAAAAGCTTGGCTAACCTGGTAAGTACTTGTATCACGTAAATATCTGTCTACGTTATAATTCAAAACATACCTGTAAGTTTAAATGAGAATGTTTAAAACAATGGATATCAGTACTTGTTGGGGTCTCTATTATTTTATTTTTATTTTATTTACACAGCTATAGATATTATTGAATCAACATGAGGACAATCCTATTTACATATTAAATACCAATATCTAGTCTGATAGGTCGGTTTTGGACTTAATAATAGACGGATAGAATGATTGATAGGTGTCATTGGGAAAACTACTTTTTTGGGTTTAAGAGATCATGTACAATCGACGTTCATTAAAATTTCCAATTAAAAAAATGTTTTATATTTTTGCCTTCCCTCCCCTAGGAGTCATGAGATATTAAAAAAAAACTGAGTAGCCATATGCTAGCCAGCTAGGATATCATAAGCTGGAATGGCCTTCTTGAATGATAAATTCATAATTGACATAATCATTTTATCCCTCTCAATGGCATTATATTATTCTAGTAGAAAATAATTGGTGTATTTATTATCTTTGTTTGGCTTAATAGAGTTATAATAGCAATAAAGGATTAGCTATTCGTACCCCGCATTCATGGCAATGATAAACAGGTGCTATGACCATTTACTTTTGTCTACTAGTGAATGGAAGTTTGCGGTTCAAATCTTGTCTGAGTTTATTAAGGGTATTTTTTATTCTCAAACTCTCTCTTTCCATGTGTGTATAGGAGTACATTAATTTAACTCATCACTACCATCATTTTCATTACTTCACTAGAGCTATAAAAAATTCGTTAACTCTTACGGGTAGTAATAAATAAATAGAAAATATATATATTTATCATAATATTACACATTAATCTTAGATATTTTTAAAAGTGGATAATATTTGGTTTTTTGCTCTGAAGTTACTTAGTGATCTACATTGGTGTGTTTACGAGAAATATTATGAGATAAATTATTCTTACTGTGATAACATACATAAACCAAACTACTTGGCAATATCCTGTCTTGTATATAAACATTTTCTCACTGCTATTAAGTATTCTTATCTTTTCCACGTCAATCACGTAAATTGCTTCTATCACGTCAAGTTGTTTGTTCAAATACGTGCTTTCAAGGATAAGTTGACATCAGTTTGTTTGACTGAGAGTTTTTTTGAGATAATTATAACCCACAATATTGATTATTATCACCTTCATTAACTATTACGAGGTAAAAAGCCTTTATATCAAATATAACAAATAAAATATGTTTATATTTTCATTTAAAATTTAAGCTACTCGTGGACATACAAGCAGGTAACAACGTGATTAGCTAGCTTGATTAGCTTAAATTTATAATAGTAATAAGTTTAATAAAAACTTAGTATTCCAATTTGTATTATATTAATCTTGGGCAGAGGACATTACATCCAAATAGCACTAGCTACAATTGGTAGTTATAACTCAGGTTAGAGAACAGTAATTAATGGGCTACACCAATGTATACTGTGACAGTTATATATTAGTTAATCAATATGTATAGAAAGATGAATCTTTCTTTTATATAACAAATAGGACAAACGCATGTGGATCAGCGTGAATATAAATTTATCTTCAATTAACGCTACAAATATATTTAAATATTTTTAGTGATGAAAACCAACAAGAGCTCTAAAGGAATTGTTACAACACTTCAGCCATTATATGTGATATCAAAAATATTTGGTTTGGCACCCTTCAATCTATTTGATGATATTAGTAGTGTTAAAGAGACCCATGTTAAACGGTTTGTAGCTTACCGAAAGACGTTATTTGAGCTTATTTGGAGCTCAGCAATATTTTTATGATACTGGTCCCATTTATTTTTTTATATATTTCAATCGACAGAACGGAAGTAACATTAATTTTGTATGTTCCATCCCACTTAGTGACGGTGTGTCTAGCAAGTGTCACATCATGTGTTGCTCTTATTTCCGGGTACGTCAACACCCGTAAGACATGGATAAATATCATCCAGAACATTTTACAAATAGATGAATTGTTGTCATCGTTCAGTTTATCCAGTGATATATACCAACACACAAGGAATTTGTTGTGTTTACAGCTCTGCACTTTTTTAGTAATTGTAGTGTTTTGTCATGGATATGTGTATTACTACTCATTTGATAAAGTATATATGCTTTCTTTGATCACCACACATATTGTAAAGACACTGATGGAATTGCAGTTCACACTTTTGTTTCAATCTTGAATGAAAGAACAGCATTGATAAACAAAATTTTATGACCTATTTAAAAAATAAAAATACATTAATACAATTTGAAAATGAACGTGGAAACGATAACAGCATCCCAGTAAACCGTCTAGTATTGCCTTATAACTTCTCTTTAGTTAAACCAGCCCAAGTTATTGGTGTTCCAAACAGGAGGTACAAACTGTCTACAAATGAACAACATGATTTAGAAGCTCCCTTCGATAGGGGGATATACAAACTCAGAAAATCCCAGCACCTTTTATTTGAGACAACTTTGATTTTAAATGACAACTATGGATTTCCGATTCTTGTTCTAACATCATATACATTTATGTCAGTCGTAAAGTATATATACATGATTGCTTTACATTTAAGTCATAAGAGTAGCTCACAAGTGAGTGTTGGGACAGCTCCACACCTGATTTCTCTAATTACAGCAGTGAGTATACATTTTAAGCAATCATTTCAAAACAAACTAATTTTAATTACAAATTAACCAAATTTATCAAATACGATCATTAATTAACTAAGTTTTTTAGTATGTCTAATGTTTATAAAGGAGTATTCATATGTATAATGAGTCAAGATGGACAGTGATACCAAACTAATTAAGTTGTATGAATTAATCCACAGTGAAATTAGATAAGACTACTATAAGTCAGAGACAAATAAATCAATTTATAGCTTTTTATCAAATTAATAATTGACCAAATAACTCTATTTACTAAGCACGATTTTTTAAATTTCATTATTTTGGGAATATGCACAATTGTACTTGTTTTAAATAAGTTATGGTTGGCTTGGTTACTTAAAAAAGTGTATTAGAAGTTAGTTAATAAATACTCATATTTTTATATAGCATTCTAATTTCACACTAATAAATATTATGTGATAATACCATTTCTAATTAATATAAAATTTCAAATTAACTAAAACAAATATATATATTAACATACATTCCAAATTAATATATTTTCTGATAAGTTCAAGCATTAATATTTCTTAAAGTAATACTGTTTCTATCTGTTTTAGGCTTGCTGCCACATGTGTGAAGTGCTTTATTTGACTCGCAGCTGCTCACAAGTAGTTCTTGAACAACAGTTGACAACACTTCTAGTCGACAAGTTACAAATGAACCATTCCTCAAAGTCTACCATTGGTAGAGAGATTCAACTTTTGTATCTACAACTGCAACATGAAAGAATAAAGTTCACAGCTTGTGGTTGCTTCAACATTGACTACACTTTTTCTATAACTTTTTTGCCTCAGCGGCTACCTACATTGTCATTTTGCTTCAATTCAAATGAAGCGACATTTACAATTCTAGGAGCAGGAAACTGTAAATGCGTTTTCAGAAAGCAATTTATAATAGTATATAAAACCACTATCATTATATATTTTACATGCAATATTCATTATTTTTTTTTTTATATGAGTGAAAAGTTAAAAATATATTCGTCCGGATGGGTTGCAGCCGAGGATAAGGGTGATGAATGGAAATATTACTGCGTGGGCTAGAAATAGCGTTTGGCTTGGGTTTTTTATGGTTTTATTATACTACTTTGCTCTATTACAAAATGTTATGTTGATAAGAAATATTAAAAAATATTCAAGAACTAATGGAATTACATAGGAGCTCGTAACAGAAAGAAGTATAGCAATAATGCTTAATTAATGGTCGACCCTAGACGTGTATCAACCCTGGTACCTTGGGTGCGACAGTAGCCACTTTCCAGCACACGTACTCGACGATCCAGCGTCCTAGTCACGTAGCTCCCAAAATGGCAGCGTGACCCTCCTTGCTTCGATGGTGAGTTGTCAGCCCTGTTAGCTCGAAAACATTACTACTTATTCAGCCTCTAGCCAGATATTACCTTGAGGAATGCTGACACTCTGTTATCGTTGTCAGAATATGTTCTATTGCTTAGTAACTAATCAAAACACCTTGCAATACTCGTTTTGTCATTCACAATCCACAACACAAAAAATTTAAAACAAACAAACGACTAAATGTATTGCCATAAGGCTACGTTAGTTTTTATTATATTTTGAAATGTTGGATATTCCTTTTTATATTATTATTAATCATTAATTAAATTATTGGTTCACAAATATATTTATAGCTATATACTTTTTAATAATTAAATTAATATGGGGAGAGTCATAGTTGTGTAAGAATTACATCATTATTTTGGGGGAAATACGTGAATAATCTAGCAAGTGCAGAGTTCAGGGTAT
>JAVRXN010000014.1:46762543-46960043 GCA_033556935.1 Timema podura | reverse complement strand
GAACCTATCCAAGAGACAAGCTGATTGTGGGATCATGTTTTGAAATCTGTAACCTGCTGCAGAAGAATACAATTGTTTCAATATTTTGCTGCAATCAAAAATATATTGCTCAATGGTTTAGTCAGCTGGTGATTTGGCGTTACTATTCAGATATTGAAATGGTAATTGCTTCTATAGGACAAGATCAAAATAGAAATGAGTGGCGACTCTTCATTGATTCATTAAAACATAGTATAAAAGCAATTCTTCTTCGTAATGTTACATATTTAATATCCTCCATACAATTTCTTACAACTTATGAAAACATTAATAATCGAATTGTCAATAAACATTTACAAGGCTTGTTGGAACTTTGCTGTAATTCTTAAAAAAAATTATGGAAATCTTGTTAGGCATGCAGTTAGGATGTGTAAGGTTTTACTGCTGTATTTGTAAACGGGATTGTCAAGCCATGTATAAGAACCACTCAGTAAAAATCGTACTAAACGTCAGAAACAGACCCCAGGGGGAAAAAAATGTTGTACGCAAAACTTTAGTCTATTCTGCAAAGTATTCTTACCAAAACCTAAAATAAAATCTTAGTTTAGTAAAAAAATTTGATAAAGCCTGATGGATTGCCCTGGTATTTTATATTACAACAGAAATTACATACTTGAGTGGGGCAAAGAAAAAAGAATGGATTTTTGTTGATCCACAGATAAGGAAAATTACCACAGATAAAAATCGATTCTTCTCTTAATTACTTTGGACTATCATCTTGGAAAGTTTTCAAAGATGTTATTAACAATTTATTGGGGAAAAAAAATTAAACAATCAAATACCAAGAAATGGTGGGAAGCTACTTCAGTCATTTGAAACACTGGATTGCTACGTGTTACTAAATACTTATTTTTTAACACTCACATTTGGAATTTTCTCAGAAAATCTTGTTGAAGGGAGTGACGAACATTGAGAGCGTTTTCCCCCAAAAAATGTATGGAAAATGGATAAATGATACCAATGAAAGTGGAGTAATAACATGCTGACGTGTTATTGTTGGTGTTTTGAGCCCTAACCTAAATACAAACGGAAATAATATGCTAAATTAAAAAATGTATAAATGGTATAAATTAATATCGGTTTCATATGTAAATAAAATATATAAGTTTTTTAATTACTTATGACTTTTTAAGCAAGAATGATAGAAATATTCTGAATACATATCTGTAAAAAGCTTTATTAAAAAAATTCAAAATAATGTATCATACACAAGGAAACAATTTTTCAAAAAATTGTATAGCATAGTAATCAGGCCATAGAATTTAAATATTACATTGATTTTTTACTTTAAAGAATATTCATTTTATGCTACTTACACATTTACTTCAAACAATTTATGATATCAAATAATAAAGTTTTTTAAATAAAAAAATACAAATCTATCAAATGTTGAATTTAGATAAACCAAATTTATATCATTCATATATAATAATAACATTTGTACACATACATATATAATACGCACATACATTGTCTATAATTTGAAAAAAAATTACCTAATAATGAATAATAAAGGAATCACAAAAGATATTTATTTTATTAATTCAAAACTAGCATTATTTATTATTTATGATATAATGTATTTGTCCTTAAATTAAGTAGATAAAATATTATAGAACTATCTATCTAGATGAAGATGAATTTGACTGATTTAATTAATCACGAAATAGTGAAAATCCTATAACAATATTTCCATATAGCTTGTATATTTACCAATGATTATATAAACAAAGTTAAATTAGTTAATATATTTATAGTACATTCATTTACACTTTATATATTAACTAATAATTATGATAACCATTTTAAAATATTAACATTCGTAACTGTAGTTAGTAAAATATTATCTTTTGTCATATCATAATATTATGATCGTCAGATAAGTTAAATAAAATAAAACTCAAAGACTAATGAAATATCTTTGAATAAATCAATAGTCCCCAAATAACATAGCTGAATGAAAATTTATTCTTTTAATGTTGCATAAATAATTAAAATGTGATTTTCATAGTGAGCGCGTTATTTGAAATCTGGAAACTCATGTTACCAAAATGACTAAAAAAATAATAAGATTATATTTAAAAAAAATTTTTTAGCACTGCGTCTTACTACCGTTCGGGTTATACGCTTAAGTACTAATTACACTAATGGATAGGAATTGGAAGGTTGAATATAGGGAAGTGAACCGCATTTGCGTGGAGGGAGAGTGGAAAACCATTTAGGAAAAACCACCCCAGTTCACCCGACCTAGATTCGAACCTCGATCTCCCCATCCTCGGTGGCCTGACTCAACACGACAGGCGCGTTAGCAACTACGCCACCGAGGTGGGTTTTATAATCTTAATCAATTTAATAATAATGTATAAAGATAATCCAGTTATTCAAATGGTATTATTATTTGAAGTTTTTTTATCACCTTTTAATTAAACACTCAAAAAAACCGATTCATGTAATGTCAAAATTTAATGACTTTTAACTAATATTGGTAGTTGAAAGTAGGCTGCCTTTTTAAAAAATCAGGGTTTATCAGAGTAAAATACATATCAATGACTGCATCTTTATTAAATTAAGATCCAAGACCATTTAATTTAAATGAATTTAGTTGTGATCTTAAAATATTTTATTAAGGTTCTATATTATGCATTTATTCATTGCTTAGAAGGCCGAACCAATAGTTTAAAGAATAAACTCGGTTCCTAAAACACATTATTTGTTAGACAAATAATTAAAATTAAACAAGAATAAAACCAATAAATACATAAAACCGTAACCACTCAAATAAATTATCAAAATACTATAGTTATAGTGCGCAGACTATTAAAAAATATTTAACGGAATTCCTGAATAATTCTCAAGTCCTACGATCCTTATGTTTGACCAAGGACATTATATCTGGACAGGACAATTGGTTCATTTTACATTAAAAGTGTTGTATATAGTTTAACATTGCTTCTATATCTTAAGCATTTGCAATTTTCTAAATAAAAATCATCTTCTTCAATCAAGTAAATTGTTTAATAAGTTGTATAGTAGCACCTAACTCAACTGAAGGTTGAGTTTGTTGGTCAGTTGGCCTCAATTTGTACGATACTTTTAGTGTTTATTATAAACCTTAACGTATAATTCATTATTGATTCATACCTTTTACTTCATGTAAATGAGACGTTTTGAAGTTTCTGATTATGACTGAAAGTTAATTTGTATGTGATAATAATACATGACGCAGTCGGTAGTGTCTGCAGTGAATTATCTGTGTTTCAAATTTGTGGATACGACTATCTCGTCCTGGAAAGAAGCAGTTATTAATATGGAGTTTAATAAACCAAAGTCGTTTAATCTTGCTGGAGATTCGGCGAAGAATTTCTATGAATTTCAGGAAGAAGTTCTAGAAAATTTTGAGGCGACAGAGACTAGAACAAAATCTGCGGGCGTGAAAATAGCCAGGCTAAGAAACCTATTAGGACGAAATGCTGTCCGACACTATAAAATCTTAGCTACCATCAAACCTGAAGAAGAAAGAATAAATGGTAGATTGCCTTTTTTTAATCTCACTGTATTCCGAAGAATAATGGAACCATCCTTGTGTTCAAATTTTAACAGGAAACAATGTCTCGGTGAACCGTTTGAAAACTTATACGCAGAACTCATAGCTCTTGCCACGCCTTGTGAATTTGGTGACCAGGAGGATAAGTTGCTGCGTGCACAAATAATATTGGGCCTGAGCTCAGTCAATAAAACAACACCTTCTTAGGGAGGACACTAACCTAAACAAAGTTGTGGAATGTTGCAAATCAGTGGAGCTATCAGACCAAACTTGATAATCATTGAAGATGAATGGGATCCTCACAAAGTGATATGTTTAAGTGTAGTAGAAAAACAACCACCCCTAACCCTCCCGAGTGCAGAATTGGTGCCACCTTCAGAAAACAAGACATTCAAGAAATTGGAACCATTTACAGCAGACTGAACCTTTACTTCCTGACCCCAAAGAAAATCTTGGTGTGTCAAGAAACAAGTTTAGTGAAAAGTTTTTTAAAAAAGCGTGTTATCGATGTGGTTATGAACATTAAAACCGGCCATGCCCACTATTAATAAGCGATGTAATCGATGCTGAGGTATGAACCATTTTGCCAGAAATTGTGTTGCCATAAATAATTTTTCTAGTGGTCGTAGTGCTTTTGAACTAGGAGCTATGAACGCTGATAGTAATTTTGCTAACCAGACCTTAAATGTGGCGAGTGTAATTATTTTTATCAATTTCAAGATACTGATGGTTACTCTTTGCCCCCTGTTTCAGGTTTTTCAGATATAGGTTCTCTTTCAATTATAAATTCTGTAAATACCAATCGTCATTGGTGCATATAATTATTATTTAACCTCAAACCTGTACTTTTCAAATTAGACACAATAGCAGATGTTAACATCCTTCAAGGTCTTTGCAGTCCATAGGACCCAATTATAGTTCTAGGCCAAGTGCTCCTAAAACTCATATTGAAGCTTTTGGAGGTTTTGAGATTGCACCTGTTGGTGAAATTTGTCTTCCTGTTGTCTATTAAATCAAAGCACATAGCTTATTGTTTACAATTGTCAATTCAGTTAAAGCCGTACCCTTACTTAGACTTTCATCTTGTGTGAATCTCAATCTCATTTAAAAAAAATTGTTGGGGTTCTCAATGCCCAGAGTAAACCTGATTTTCACAATTTCTGGAATTCAAACCAGGATGTTTTTAATGGAATTGGATATTTTCCAGAGTTTCTTAATTAAAATTTAAAAAGGTGCAATATCTAAAAGAATCCCAGCCCGCAGAGTTCCCCTAAAAATAGTAAGTAAACTTAAGCTGCATTTAGATGATCTTGAACAGCGTGGCATTATTGAATGTTGTGAAGCCGGTGAATGGGTAAACAATCTAGTAATTGTAGAGAAACCTAAAACAGGGGTCATAAGGCTGTGCATAGATCCAAAGGATATTAACGAAAATTTGGTTCGAGATTATGTGTTGATTCCCACTCTCGAGGAGATTAGTTCCAAAATGGGCAATAAAAAATATTTTTGTGTATTTGATGTAAAAGATGAGTTTTACCAAGTTAAATTTAGTAAAGAATCGGCTATTTTATATACATTCAGCACCCCCTTTGGATGTTATCGGTTTTTATGTTCCCCAAAAACAACATAATATTAACCCGGAAAAAGTTCAATTATTTGTGGATGAAGTTAAATTTTTAGGTTTGGAATTTGATAAGGATGGAATTCGTCCTGATGATACTATGGTTCAGGCAATTCAGGACATATAAGTACCTGTTCAAGGAAGGATTTGCAGTGTATTTTGGGAAAAGTCAATTACCTAAGACCATTTTTGCCCCACCTGTCTGATATTTGCACCCCACTCCGCGAACTTCTGAAAAAAGATTACATGTTGTCTTGGAATTACTCCCACAGTAAGCAGTTAGAGCTTTTGAAAAGTCTATAGCACAGCATGCCTTGTTGACATCTTTTGACCCCTTCAAAACCATCAACATACATGCGGACAGAAGTCAATATGCCCTTGGGGCCACTTTAAAGCAAGATGGCAAGCCCATTTTATATGCTTCACGATCGCTCACCGCCACTGAGCAAAATTATGCTCAGGTGGAAAAAGAGTTGGTTGCAGTCTCATTTGCATTCAAAACGTTCCATAACTTCGTGTATGATCATGAAGCTGTAACTATTCATTCAGATCATCAGCCACTCACCTCCATCATTGTAAAAACTATTGGTAAAATTACTAATAATCGCCTCCACCACCCTAGGCTGAAAATATTACCCTATTCATTCACACTCAAATATTTAGCAGGCATATACATGCATATAGCGGATTTATGATCCCGAAATTGTATAAATATTCCTTCATCTGTAGATGAAAGTATATACAACAAAGTACGTGTTATAGGGACAACCTCCGATGTTCAACCATCCTTACTTGCAAATTACAAGGAAAATACAGATGTGGATTCTGTTTTGAACAAATTCTTTAATTATTACATTAAAAGTTGGCCTAAGTTATTGTCATCAGATATCTCAGAGCTGAATCACTATTTTGACCTGAGAAAAGACATCACAGTCCATGATGGGCTTCTTTACTATGATGATTGTCTATTAGTTCCATTTAAACTGATGTGTTTCACCATTGAGATCCTTCATGCAACTCACCTCAGTTTTGAAAAAGTCAAGGCTCAAGCGTCTCACAGCTTCTATTGGCCAGGAATCAACTCTGATTTGAAAAATTCTATACTGGCGTGCCCAACATGAAATAAATTTCAACGGTCTAAAATAAACGACCTGATGCAACCTCATGACATTTCTGATTTACTCTTTGTTAAGGCTGCTACTGATTTTGTGGATTATAGTGGCGATAGCTATCTAATTATTGTGGACTACCATTCGTGGTGGATTGAAGCTGAGAAGGTCCCGAGTAAGTCTGCTTCCACTGCTATAAGTAAGCTCAAACCAATCTTTGCGCGTTTTGAGATTCCCAAACAATTCATGTTGGACAACCAACCTTTTGACTCATATGAATTCAAAGTATTTGCTCAATCACAGAATATTGAATTAATAACCTCCAGTCCTCACTATCCTGCAGCAATGGTTTGGCTGAGAAAGTGGTTGGAATGTTAATTTGATGTTAAAAAATGCGCAATATGACCGTGGAGAATTTCCACTTCTCCCTATGGATTATAGAAATAGCTTAGTGGCAGGGCTCCCGTATTCACCTGCTCAGCTTCTTCAAAGTCGCACCCTCAATTTTATACAGTCAGTACAGGATTGCGCTTGACGCCAGAAATAATTATTGATGACGTGGTGACTGTGAAAGTAGGGCAATCGTTACATTATGACAAAACTGCTCGATTCTGTGAGCATTTTTTTTAACCCTGAGTAGTATGTATTTATTTAGAATAACAAGCTGCGATTTTGGGAAGAGGGTAGTGTGGTTAAGATATTTAAAAACAGATTATATCTGGTGTGTATAAAAGGAAAACTTTATAGACAAAGTTCACTTCATATTAGAACTAGACACTCTGGTAATGACATTTCCTGTGAAGATCATGATAGGGTGAGGAGCTTTGGTGATGAAATGGGTGAGCTTGAAAGATTAAAAGTAACCCCATCATCCTCTCCTAATAACAAGCCAGGGGACATGAAAGCCTCAACTTCTCAGTCTCATAATTCAGAAACGAATACTATGCCTCTTGGAGATAATCTGCCTAATGTGGTTACAAGGTCTGGTAGAGTTGTCCACCCACCAAAACGCCTTGACATAAAATTCTGTATTGGGGAAGGCAAGAAAAAAAAGAGAGGAATGTTTAATAAGTGGTATAGTAGCACCTAACTCAGTTGAAGGTTGAGTTTGTTGGTCAGTTGGCCTCACTGTGTACGATACTTTTAGTGTTTGTTCTAACATAGATTTATTTTATAACCTTCATGTATAATTTTTTGTTCATTCATAGGTTGTACTTTATGTAAATGAAATGTCTTGAAATTGCCGATATGTCTGAAAGTTAATTTGTATGTGATAATAAAACCAAACTACTTATTCATAACATTATTCTTGTTAGAGTTACTTCATAGATTATTTAAAATAATAAAAATGGAAGCTTTTTTTCAAAGAATATTTATACTTCTACGATATTTATTGATAAAAAATAATATTAAGTGTTTCGCTTTGTGACATACTTTTTATATACTTAAAAGAACACAAACATTTTCTCGAATATATCACAGTAATGGTGAATTAGCATTATGCTATTTTAAAACTTTGTTTCATGAAAGATCAGACTCAGGTCATGCATGACAGAAACTTATTTTGGTGTAATTACCTCACGTATCTTAAACTCTAAAAAATACATTTAAATATATATAAGGCTAGATATGGAAATGTGTTATAAGAGAAAAGTACTCTCTGAGAGCGTGTGAATTTTCCATTGGATACTTGGTTTAAAAAATGTCCTATGAATTATAAAACAGTGTAGCTCGAATGCACAGTGAGAAATGATTACTACATAGTATATATGATTATATGAATACATACTTTAAATATTATATATATTATATAGTCATAGTGTCTACACTTATTTCTTTATTTATATTTATTAAAATACATCATATATAATATGGTAAATAAAATGTGTAACATATAATATATACTTATAGTATAAGAAATTATATAATATAGTATATAAAATATACAATATATTATATATTATATACACACAATATAGTATATAAGATATAAATAATATACAATTTATACATTTTTCTATAGTAAATATGTTATTTTATAAATTTATTATAAATATATTACTTTTCTATATAGTATAGTTCATAGTATAAATATTTCGTAATATAAATATTTTATATTATATTATTAATAATTTATGTTTATATTATATTAATGATAAATATTATAAATCAAACTTACCTATCAAATATAATATTTATATCAAATAATATATATTTGAAGTAAAGTATAATTATTACTTTTTAAATTTATATAATATATAATGAATTTATAATACATTTAATAAAATAAATAATGTAAACAGTATTATATACAGTAAGAACTATATATACAATAATATGTATTATATGTTGTAAACCCCCCACCCAAACCCTAAAACTTAACAAATGTGAGATAATGTAAGGGCGTACAAAAATTACGTTTGTAATTATTGTGTAGAACGCCATCTAAGGTATGTCGATATTCACGCTCACTAACCCCGGGATGGGACAATAAAATACAGTGAAAAATCTATGGAATATGCTCTCTTGGAAACTAAACAATGGTCTAAATATATATATATATTGTATGTCGTCTATATAACGACAAATGTTAATAGATTATGTAAGAATATAAATGCAAATATTTGTTTGAATCAGACTTAGAATAATTACAATTGAACAGACAATAGATAATTGTAAATGTTTAATATTCATATATATTTAAAGTCTTTCAAAAACAAGATAAGTAATTTTTGGAGAAATTTATCTGTAGTAATCAAGATGGGTCCAGAAGGGACGCTAATGAAAATCAATATGGATTACTTTTTTTCATTTATAGAAAGTTTGTTAAGTAAGGAAGTATTAGCCCTTAAATACCATATTCTTTAATGGAGAAATGTTCACAAA
The DNA here is from genome assembly GCA_033556935.1 of Timema podura. Classification (NCBI taxonomy): domain Eukaryota; kingdom Metazoa; phylum Arthropoda; class Insecta; order Phasmatodea; family Timematidae; genus Timema; species Timema podura. Next base: position 46,950,844 of record JAVRXN010000014.1, on the reverse strand, counting down.
AAATAGTTCTATTATAACACTTTCATTACTAATGAATATGAAGTTATCCTCTCTCTACAAAAGTTAATACATTATTTGGATACGAAATCATCGCTTAGATTCTGCCGTAATAATTGAAGATTAGCAAAATAAAAATGCTTACCAAAATTGTAGATTGTGTCAATAATACCTTCGTAGGGTCATAAGAAGAATGCACTTAGGACTTTCAAAATATGTCATCCTCCAATATAATGTTTCTTGTCGTGGTCTTTAGGATGAATAAGGTATTTATATGAATATTCTCCCCCCGATTTATTTAAATCCATCATTTTTTTTTAGAACTCCCCGTTGCATTAAGGAAGGGTCTTCCCCAATTAAAATGTTATATAGATATAAATCACTAACTTACATATTAATTTAGATTTACAAATGACGAAAAGTTTTAAGAAATACTTTAAACATAACCAATTTTACTACCATAATATTAACTAACCTACCTAACTATAAATTAAGATTTACAAATGCCGAAAAGATCTTAAATTGTTGTAACCATAGAAAACAATATTAAAATATCCATACACTCATAGAACGAGAAAATTTAAATAAAAATATATGTCAACAAAAATGATCCAACTCAATTTTTGTTAGCTTAGTCGAGGTTTCTTTCATATTGGAACAAGTCTATGAATGCATTGGGAATTAAAAGACCATCCTGATCTCATACAAAGCTTCAAGGTACAAAGCTTGAACCGGTTGGTAAAAAGAATTACGTTAGTTACAATAATGAATTTTAAAACTGAAAAAAAAATTAAATTCACAGTCATTTTTATTATAATAATCACATTGAAAGATAAGAGAAACCTACCCATTAATAAATATAAATATTAAAATTAAAACTAAAGTAGAGCGACTCGTTCTGCTCTTGGATGCATTTAGTGAAACAATCTGTCTCCATAGCCATTGTTTGGAAGAATTGTGTTTTTATTTTACAATATGTATAGTCTAAACCAGTATTGTGTACTCGTTAGGGGTTTGAACACCCATGTTAGTTACAATGTACAGTTATATAGAAATTGAGATGTTAGGTGTATAAAGGGCAATTCTTCAAAACTGTTGTTTTGAGAAATCAACGTCCAAAGTTTTCCCACTTTAGCAAAACAAAGTATTTCCCAATATAAAACTTATTATATTAAAAATACTATTTTCATTTATTTATTTAGCACCGCGTCTTACTACCCGTTCGGGTTATACGCTTAAGTACTAATTACTCTAATGGATTAGGAATTGGGAAGTTTGAATTTATAGGAAGTGAACCCGCATTTACGTGGAGGGAGAGTGGAAAACCATTTAGGAAAAACCACCCCAGTTCACCCGACCGAGATTCGAACCTCGATATCCCCGTCCTCGGCGGTCGAGCTCAACACGACTAGCGCGTTAGCCAACTACGCCACCAAGGCGGGTAAAAAATACTATTGAAGAATCATTTATGTATCAGTTAGTTGTATTTTAAATAATATTCAGGTCATAAAATATATAAATAATGAAGGAAATAATAACTAAATTGATTGCCCTTATTCCATAAATCATGAATCTGAGTATAATAAAACTAATTGTTTCTTTCATTTATTTTTATTCTACCAGTAATAATTTTAAAAATCTTTTATATATGTGTAGGCTTGTTTATCAACAATATTGTAAGCAATAAACACAATGAAACAAAAAGTCTAGGTTTAAATCTTAGCCTTGAGTTCAAGCCTACAGGGTTTGAAAAAAACATTCTCTTGGAACCACAACTTTACCTCTTCACTTAACAATTCAAGCAAAGAACTTAAGTCACTGATTTTGATGCACTTTGGATCCACATCTCCAGTTATAGACTCCATTTATTTTAAGTATGACCCACTATTCATAATGGTAAAAGGCACGTTCAATAGGGTGGAATGAAAACAGGGGTTAAAACACTTATTTTTAAACTAAGTTTTCTAATAGGGTGCAAAAGTTGCCTTATAGGATAAGTTTTAATACTGCAAAATTTTGAAGCTCTATGAAAATGTTTTGAGGTGCCGCACGAACCTTAAAAAATGAACTTTTAGGTAAAATAACTCAAATTTTCAAAAATTGTTTTTGGACTATAATTTTTATTTTAAACACTTTAAATAATATTGATGACAAATATAAAAGCATATTTTTCATTTAAACCGTTGAAAGTTTTCCAAGAAGATATTTATTTTAGTGTAATATATTTGTTAATATATCAAATTTTGGTGATTTTTAATGAAATTTTAATGGATACAATTATACTATCCAAAACAGATATAAATATTTTACTTGTGGATATATATGTGCTATAAAAGCAATATACATTCACTACAGGATAAAATTTGTTACTGTATATAAGTATATTATATTAAAAATATTCAACAGAATAAGAAAAAATTTCACTAACTTTTTTTTTTGTTAAAGAATAACATTGTCATTTTACTTTTATATTGAATTGTTCCATAGTTTCAAATATTGGTATCAATTTCTGCGATTCTATTTTCACTTTTAAAAATCCATCTCTTGTGAGGCCCCCACATATGGCCAATGATGATTCAGTAACTAAATTCACCATCCTTTCAACGACTTGCGTATGACACGGATAAAGGGGAAAGTCCACTCACTGTTGTAAGATCTTTATTAGCTTGTGCTTTACCAGTGTTAGTCACAATTCCATCACATCCTTCAGTAGTTATGTCTATGGGTCAGTTATTAACATTAAAAAACAACACAATGCTATCCTTAATATCCTAGAACGTGGTGCCACATATCCCAAATATTTCGATCCAGGCTCTTCAATAAGTGACACATGTTCTTCTACAACGGTTTTCCTGTGATATTTGCTTCCTATCTTTTCCTATACTAAAGTTTTGTCTCGCCTTCCATCAAAATAAAGTCCTTTGTTAGTTGTTGTAGTGCTTTCATTATGACCTTCTATGCAATTTTTTTTCGATTCTTTGACCTTTATATTCTAATCTTCATTCTAACAATTAATTTACTTTTGTCCTCTTCACAAATGAGGCCACTATCCTGAAGAACTGCACTTGCAATTGCTGCATCAGCTCTATTAGAAAAACCAGTTCGATCACATACTGAATTTACAGAAATAAATTTCATGCGCATTTGCGAACTTAGTGTTGCAATCTGATAAGATTTTGAAGCCACAACATCATTTGCTTCTAATTTCATGTATTAATCATATTCTTTATTTTTCTCATCTACGACACATTTTCCATCCAATCCATTCTTTTTCAGTATTTTTTGTTCCTTATAATTTATTTCTCTCTCCAATACTTTAAGTTATTTTAATGCTAGATTTCTAGATACTGCAACATCAACTGCACTAAATACTATTTTTTTCAAGTCGTTCTTTGGTCTTTTAAAATTATTTGCTCTAAATTCGGAACCTTCTTTTCTTTCTCACATTTAAAAAGCGCAAAATTTAGACATTTGTAAGCAGCGATATCAAAAAGAAGTTTACTCTCATCCTTTAATAAATCAAATTTGATTCAAAAGCTTTAGTTACCATTCTATTTTTTGATCTGAAAATATTTCTCTACCTATCATGATGTTTTCTAATCATCTGCAAGATAATAGTGTGGGATACGACAGGAATAGAAGCTCTTGACCACAACTTTTATATTTTTTCTACCAATATTTCTGATATTTCACTTACGGTAGGTTCCTTATAAGCACTCTCTGTTTTTAGCCCATGTCTTATATTAAGATAACACTTCATTACATCTTCATAAATCAGTAGTAATATTTTACTAAGGTCTTTAGGATGGACAAAAATGGAGCACTAGTGTATTGGTGGAGTCTGTACTGTTTTCGACATTACCGTTTTTACTTTATTGTTACAAGATATACACAAAAGAAAATAACACTGTTGTCTATACAGCATAAAACCCGAATGGTTAGTAACACGCAGTGCTAAATTAATAATAAAATAAACTATAGTCTATAACACAAAAAGAAAAACTAGATAAAAAAACAACTCAAATGAGACAGTTTCACACTAGAATTGTAGTACCACATCACAACATGAAGCTCAGAAAGCCACCGACTGCCTATTAAGTGACGCTTGTCACAGCTTGTTCAAGGTCACACTATACCTCAGCTATGTTATTACTTGTCACTTTCTGCCTGATATTGATGGAACGAAGAATATCACAATTCAATATTTAAGTAAAAATAAATTAATAACAAAAAATTTCAAAAATCTTAAAGATGTGCAAAAACCACAAAAAGTAAAAATTTCAAACTATTTGTGGGACCTCAAATAATTATTTGTTTGATTTGATTTTTTTGTCAATTGACAACAATAGTCAAACGTTTATTTTTATCTTCATTAGAAATTTTTGTTCAAAAAAATTATTGTCTTCAGAAATCTACCAAAAAAATGAAAAAAATCATAAATGTATTAAACTTCAACCCGTTTGCGGCATCTCAAAAACTTTTCTGATTGCTTTGATGTTTTAGTCAGTTCATAACATTAGTAAAAGGCAAGTTTATATCGCTATTAGACATTTTAATTTAAATAAACATTTTTTCATTCCACCCTAACGTTCAACTTAAGGTAAGTTTGTCATGATAAAACACAATTTTTAGTGTTGTTTACTATTGTATAACTCTGTATCACCCAATTTATACTTCTGATTAGTGTTTATTTCAGCATAAATGCTTCTAGCACTGTGCCTCAATTTTTTTAGCAAAATATTTGCGTGGATAACTTAAAATGTTCCTGGATTTTCTGCACACATTCAGTATATTATTAACTTTCTTGCAAGCAGTGAGCCAAATCATTTATGGAAAGGGGGCTATATTCTCTTTTAAAATATCTTCTTTTTCGACCTAACTCCTCCTTATATATAAATTATTTATTTCATTTACATTATATTTATATAAATTATACGTAAATAATATATACATAAACAATTATGTATATTATTATATACATACTTGAAATAATATATTTTATACAAAACATAATATATATTAATGTAGGGAATTTATATTAATAATATATATAAAAAATTATTAAATATATATTATAAATACATGTAATTTACATTGAAATATATAAAATATATGCTCATAATATATTATAAAATACATTATCATGTAAGCTAGATATATTTATTATATAAAACTAAAATTATATATAATAGATAATTATATACACTAGGTTTTAATATATATATAAATATATATAATATTTTATATAATATTAAACGTAATATTTTACATAATATTAGTATATAAGTTAATATTAAGCATACTATAATATAAAATAATTACATATTAGTATTATATAGCATATATAAATGTACATATAATTATATATAAATAAAAATATATGTTAATATTTTTATATATTTATTAATGTATATGTCAATATTATCTACTATATATCCAAATACAAAACAACATTATAAAGAGTGGTAACTGCAATGGATTGTATTGACTTAACCAGGAATATTCACAATACAGTATGGAACAATTTGAGGAAACGATAACTGATTGGTAATTTTTTTTATAGTGGTTTGAGCTTGATGGTATTCATTTAAAATAAATTTGTACTCAAAATAAAATAAGAAATATTTAATAAATAGTGTAGTTCTATTTATTTCTTATTAGAATAAAATAAACTATTTTAGTATTTTAAAATGAATGTTTAATTTATATGTATACACAAACTATATATGAATACATGAACTTATAAATGTACACATTTATAAATAATAAATATATATAAATGTGTACTATTTAGTTATGCAAAATACATATTTTATTGTAAGAACCAAATTTAAGTATGAGTTTATCAAAAGAAAGCATCGCAGATATTATTAGAAGATATACCAAATCACGTTCTGCTTATTGTTATTACTAGCGTTATAAATATAAATGTAAGAAACTATAAATGATGAGAAATGCTATTCAATGCTAGTTTTATCATTTTATTAACAAATCATTTCACATTTTTTTAAATACTCGTTTATGAATTATAAATATCTTATTTACTATCCAATATAGTACTGAGAGGGGGGGGGGAGCATTGATTGTATTTTTTTATTAATAATATTTTAGTTGATAATTGAAGTTTTAACAAAATTTATAACACATTAAACAGTAATTTTCTTCTCAAAATAATATGATTTTAGAATAATATTATGTAAAAGATTATTACTGTTTATTAGGAACGGAGCTACCAATGATTCACCACAGGTAAAAAATCAAAACAAAGTTCTGGATATGTAATTGATAACATTTATTTCAGTTTGAGAGTTACCAGGCGTTTAAATAGTAATTAATGTAAACCATGATTGGTATTGATGTGTGAAACTAAAGGATATTTTAGGGGGATACAAAAGGAATGTGTTGATGTAAAAATACTGGGTTTCCTGGTGGTGGAAATATTTCCTTCCCCCCAAAAATATGATAGAAATCATTGGGGCAAGTCATCAACACGTGTCATTAGTTGCAGGAAAACACGAACAGCTCGTGATACTGACACCATGTTACATACATGTGTAGTGATCAAGGAATGTTTGATTGAACTCTGACCCACATGCACAAAAACTTTTATTTCCAGCAGTACATAAGGACTACAAGTGTGTTTCAAAATTGTGTCCAACATACTCAAAGAAACTATTTCAATGCAAAAGTACGTCTTCTTAAATCTATAAAAAAATTCTTGACACCGTCACACCAGCCCTTAGAACTTTCAACCAAGTCTTCTACGCTGACCCCAGAACATTTCATAAACCAGTGATTCTCTATTTCCCCATAACAACGAATCCATATGAGTCAGAATGGCCACTGACTTCTGCTTGCATGTTTTGATTGGTCAAGGAGGACTTGCCCCTTCGGCTTCTCTCATATATTTGGGGTGGGGAAGGAAGGATTTTCACCAAAAGTTTGTCCAACATCAATTCACTCATTTTGAATGCCCTACATTTTTGAGTTTCGAACATCAATTACAAAGCACAGTTTATAAATAACAAATAATATAATAGTTATGCTAGATAAATTAAAAACTAAAGAAACCTTTATTAAATCTTTTTTAGTAATTTATATATAGTGGGTCACTAAAACGTGATATATATATTGATATAAAAATATTGTTTAAAATCGTTCACTAAAAATTGATATCTTAATTTTAATGTTGAAAATTGGAATTTAATTTTAAAATATAAAATATTTTAAGCTTAAATTAGTATTTCATGATTTTGAATTTGAGTATAAGATCAACTTACCAGTGTTAAGAACTATATTTTACGTTTGTGTTTTTAGTATTTTTATTCATCATAATAAGAAGTATACACTGTCTTTCTTACACCTATTACTCAATCCAAACCAATAATTTGGGATGATCCAGGGAGACATTTTGGTCTGCTCACTAGTGCCAGCTGTAAAAAAATACACACTTTACAGAGTAAGGAAAGAAATTAAACAACATGTTTAGTATAGATATCGTATATATATTTTTATTAATTATAATAAAACGGATAAGAAGAATTTTTGGTGTCAGACATGGGATTGAATCTAGAGGTCTCCGAATAAGGTTTAATGGCAAGTCTACGTTCTGCTGGCCATGGACTAACGAGTTCTATAAGATCAAAGAGTTACTTTTAAAGATGAACATTTGAACATTATAACTAATAAATCATATCTCTTCAATGCTAAATTTTAGTGACATAAATGTTGGTGGGTGATCGTGGTCTTCTATAAAAATTAGAGTTTGGTTAGTGTACGATACTAAACTCAAGTATAAACATTATAATAACCTTTGAAAATGTATAGGCATGAATGCCAAATATATTTGAATTTAAATTACGTATTTCAAACTCTTTGAATTCATTTTAACATATTTATTCTGATGAAGTTGTTATTGAATATTAATCTTCCTCAGAATATTTCTAAACTATGCTATGGTTAACACAAAAGAAGGCAATAGCTCTAGTTCCAGTCATTGGTGGATATGTATAAATTGTTTGGGTTTTTACTGTTTCTCTTGAGACAATCAAGGTGGACGGAAATGATCTCACTGCCAATTTAAATCATTGTACTCAAGTACATTTCAGGCAGAGTGTCAAAGTCTAATTTTATATCAGTGAATGTAATACAAAGAGGAAAATAGTTCACAAGTTCATTAAATGATAATAAATGCTCTTGAAATAAAAATTAAAAATGGCCAATCAACGTAACTAATCATTTAACTTTCAATTGAACAAATAATACTTCTTTGCAACAAACCCAGCTCTATAAATACAGATATCGATGAATATTGTGTCAGTGTACTCTGAAGTTTTAACAGAGACTTCAACCAGATTCTTCACCAAGATGAAGATTATTTGTGTGACTCTTCTGGCGATACAGCTGGCTATTGGAGCTTCTAGTCAAGGGTAAAATAACCATTTTTAGATTATTTAATTTTTACATGATGTCCTACTTCTGTTACGGACAATATTAACTAACCACAACAAGTGGATAGGAAAGAGTAATGTATAGTTTTAAGATATGGAATCTGCATAAAGAGCTTGGTAAAACACTAATAAAAAACTACCCACAATACACGCTACCAGAATTCAATCCATGACTTTAGAGTCATCGGAATACAAACAATAAATGTCCCGATTAATTTACTTAACCACGAGTGCTGTTAAATAAATATAAAACCTACTTTGATTTTTCATGGCAACTTAATGAAAATAATTAAGATCCAAACATAGAATATTAGCATTTTTATTTGACAAATCATTTATGAGAATAATAGAATAAGAGAAGCCTCTTTAGAAGTGTGAGAATTATATATGTAATCAGTGAGGTTCCGAGGAAGTGAAAAGAAGGGATCTACAAGAAGTGATATTTAACAATAATGACGTACTCAGAGGAATCGTGGGTAGTGAAGATTCAGAATAAATAGATAGTCAAGCATGTAGAATAAGTATAGGAATGACAAGAATTGATAGGTTGAGAAATAAAAGATTAAGGAGGAGCCAATGCAGGTAAGGATAGAGAAGGCATGAATAAGGTGTTATGTTCATGTGAGTATAATGCAGAAGAAATAGGAAAGAGATAGTAGATATTAAATTGGTGGTTCGGAGGGGAAGAGGTAGACCAAGGGAGAGGTGACTAAAGGGAGTGCAAAGAGTTTGGAGAAGAGAGGAGAAGACTGGGTTATTGTGGAGTAAGAGAGGTGGTTAGGTGGTAGAATGCGTTGGAAAATCTCATGTTTCAAACTGACCTGGACAGTGACTGGAAACGTTTCATGATGATGGTGATGATGATTATCATTATAATTATCCAGAATACTCTATAAAATATACACCATTGTTAAGTCCAAAGCCAAATTTTTAAGATAAAACTAATAATATACTAACATATTCGATATGTTCATTCTTTGCTTCTTAAGAATGAATAACAATGAACTATTATCACATTTATTTAGTATTGTCTACTTCATGGGATTTATAGATTAAAAAATTATGTGTATGTCTAATGGACAGGATAATTAAAGTTATCTTAGCTCAGTGGATATCACTCATTGAACATTCATCTTGATACAGGAAATTTGAAGCTGACGGTTACATGGAAGAGCTTCTAGCATCAACCAAATCATTTCTTGAAGAATACGATGGAAGCGCTACTTTAGGAGACATTGATCAACCAGTTGATGTGGAGGTTTGTAGCTTATAATCATATCAAGTACCATTTATATTTGTATTTAAATGTTCATCCACTTAAATAAATTCAAAGTTCTTTTTCCTTAAGAGCCAAGTTAAAGTTAAGGTTGCAAACCATTCAAGAAAATGTCCTAATATTTACAGGTTTTATAACAAAATCCTTTTTTGATCAAAAATTTGTATTGAGTCAACAGAAACAGTTAGTTTATTTTTCTACAATAAGTTAGTTATCTGGAGAGTTTTTAATATAAAATGAAGAGTTTGTGTGTATGTATTTCATGAGTGTTGCGCGATATCCACCTCAAGCAGAGGTCTGAAATTTAAATGTTGGTAGCCCCTGTGAACGACAATGTGTATTTCAAAGCAAGAGTTTTGAAATTTTGAATAGTACCGTATTATTATGGATAATTAAATAAATGGTACGGCGCACCGCACAGACTTTCTCTCTCTTTCTATAAACTCACAAGATTTCTGAATAGAATAATGTACATTGTATCATCACCACTCCACATAAGAACACGCATAAAATAATATACAATGATATAGAATCAATGAGAAAAGAGGCGCATCTTTGTCCACCTAAGAACATTTCAAACAGTTTAATGTCTTCCACAAGGGTCAACACTTCGTAATAAAATTTTGATTTATGGTTAAAATTTTAACATTTCATAAGGTGTTGCAGATATTCAAGTCATCACATTGATATTTAATTATTCATTTATACATTTTGACCAATAAAAAATGTAAATACTGACTATTGAGTCCAAAATGGAGATAGATAATTGCTGTGCAAAAATTTCTCCTAAGAGCTTTAAGGAAAATAACATACTTTTTTAGATACTTATATTTACTTACTCTATGGCATTGGAGAATTATTTCGTTAAGACTTAAGTAGTATATTTTTACAACTAAAGCTCACAAAATTGTATTAATATATTTGCAAATATCTTAGAAACTGTTGCTTTTATAAAAATATAAGTCAAGTAAAAGTTTTTTATTTCTATTAGTCCTACAATTTTGCAATGATAAGTTGTTTAGTTTCTCAAAGGGATAGAGAGAGTAGAGAAGATAAAAGGGTAAGAGGGTAAAAAAAATTAGAGGGTAAAAAGGAAAATTAATTTTAGGTACAATTTGAGTATAATTTTAGAATAAATAAAATGAAAACTTTTAAAAGTTGTAAATAAAAACAAAAAGGGCAAAATGGGTTATATAAATAAAAAGGGTAAACGGAGTAAAAAGGTTAAACGAGGTAGGTGCAGTAAAAACTTCTAAAATACTTTTATTGGATCCAACTACATCCTTTTAACAAAACAATTATTTATGATGTGATACTTTTCTTTCTTTTTTAACAGCATCAACAGTTGAAGTTTCAAAATATTTTGTTTATTTTACATTTTCAAAAGAAAAGTCATCTTTCAAATAAATTCAGATTATTTCTCTGTTTTGATATTGGTTATTAGTCAGCCTAATTTCATGGTTTATATTACAACGTAAACCAAATAAGGATCAATATTAAAACATAATACATTTTTGGCTACTATTCCCTATGGTTTATTTTGCATACTAAAACTATCAAGGTTACTTAATAAATATCCCGTGAGAAAAAGGGTACATGAGCTGAATGAAGAGTGTGTATGGCCCTCATAGTTATTATTAGATAACTATCTGACACACAGGTCTGAAATCTAAAAATTAGTATTTCCTGTGCAAGACCATATACACCTTGTAGCAGGAATTTTAAAATCTGGAATTGATTTTATATTAATTTAAAATTGGGTTGGAAGAAATAAAATTAATTCATTTGTTTTTTGTTAGTTGGAAGAAAATAAAAGCTTTTCCAAGGGTAACCATGCAATCTGTTGCATTCTATTGCAAGATTACCCTTGGCAAAGCTATTATTTATTTTATTTATTGCATGGTTACCATTGGCAATGCCAAGTATTTCTACTTGATACTATAATGCAGTTTTTAAACATGGAGGCTTTATATAAAAATATGGCTTGTGCCAAATTAATTCGGTTGGTTTCAACAGAGTTCTTTTTATTTGACAACCTTATATTTTGAGATTATTAAAATAAAAAAATAATTAAAATGTAACATTTGCTCATTTTATACGAAGCATTTTTGAGGAGCTATGAGACTAGGTTCTAGATTTAGTCTTCCTTTAACAAGTGCAGCAATGTTTTGATAGCGTCACAACATTATATATATAAATTTATACATAGCGAAGCTCACTTCTAGTTATCTATAATAAATAAATATATAAGAGCTTTATAGATATTAAAACTCATTGATAGTTCTCAAATACCTTAATTTTAAATAAATATTGAGGATATAAAATTTATATATATTTATATACGTCTATATAATATGATCTTAACATTGTATGTAAATATTTGTGTGTATCTTTTAAAATATTCATAAAAAATTAAAAATTGTGTTATGCAAACTTATTGCGCTCTAATTTATGTCATTAGTAAAAAATGGACATTAATTTAAACAAGTATATATGCATTGGTTTCTTACTAATAATACAAATTACGGACACTAATAAGCATAAATCACAATTATTTTAATGTATTTATTTGATGAACCATTTAAGGAAGGAACGTACGATATCTATCTGAAGAACGGTCACATCAAGTCTCTTGGAAATATTAGCGTTGGGAAAGCCTCATACATTGATCAACCCGTTTACAGAGTGGCCTCATCTTTCTTAATCGGGAAAGTTGTGGTGAGTTAACAATAAGTATTTAACAAGTTTATTAGTGAGTAAATATATAATGTGAACTGTTTAATTTTATTGTCTTATAAATTACGAAGTTTTAATTCTATAGGCTAAAAGCTATATTTTAGGTATTTAAAAAATAAGAAACCTAGGTTTTTTTATATTAATATTAATCTTATATTTTAAAAAGTATACTAACTTTGTTAAGATGAGTGAATTCAATACAACTAAAAATAATATACGTGTTTTATTTGCAGTAGCAAAGCAAATTATTTTTCTCTTAATTATAACATATACATGAGTGCTAATGCTAGTGTTTACTAAAAATAGACTTATTTATAATTTTAATATATTATAAAAAAATATAAATTATGTTTAATTCCAATTTAAATTGAAAATAATTTTTTAATAAAAATATTAAAATAAATTAGGCTAAATTTAAATTGTTTTAATTGTTTTTCTTTATTATTTGATTTATTTTAGCTTTCAAATGCTCACTTGGTTCATTGACTACAAGTAGTTTATAATAAATTATACATAATCTTTTTCTTAACAGCTCACGTGTGATTACCAGTTGCAAGACATTCAAGGAAGGGTTTATAAGGGATCTCTTGAGGTTGAATTAGAAAATATTCAGGCTTCTGTTCAAGTCCGCTCTTATGAAGATAATAGTGTGTACATTACAGATTTAGAGAAATATTCCGTCAGTGATCTAGGGTGAGTGATATATTAATATTAATATTATGATCTGGAGATACATACACTCTTAGTATTTCACAGCTTATTGTTTGCATGATGTCCAGATGAACCATTATTTATTTGATTAACTATTGGTACATATCTAGCCATCAAAAATTAGATAAATAAATTATGATAATATATGATGGATTAAATAGCCAAGTTATTATATCTGTAATTACTGCTATAGCCACATCTAAACATAATATTTTCTAAATTGATAAATGATACTTAAACACGAGATTTGAACCCGGACTTTGACTTGGTACGTCACTCCAACCATTGAGTTATCCAAGAATTTTTCCATATCGAGGGTTATTCTTCACTCATACTCATATTTTAGACAATATAATATGATTTATGTGCAGCTATATGGGTGATTATCAAATATAATAGCTTGGCTATTTTATCCATTATGATTTGCGCATTCTTACAATTTGTCATTGTACAAAAGGTAGGATAAAGCCTTCCCGAGCCACACATGGCTTCGTTATCTGATAGCTTGCTATTTTACTTTATCACACATTTGTAGTTGATGATTTCCCCACGTTCATAACAGACTCTCAATTGAAATATGACTGAAGAATGAACCTGGGCATGGGACTTTTCCTGGATATCTCAGTGGTTATAATATTATCGTATTAAGCCAAAGCTCCCATGTTTGATTATGATGTCCAGGTTTCATTTTCAAATTTAGATTATATATAAATATATTTAATAATTTATAAAATTATTTATATTGTGAAATACTACGCATAGTTTTAATTATAACTATAATACTTGTATAATTTGAGATGGTTCTCTGGATTTTTAAAATAAATAATGATTTTGTCAAAATATTGATATTTAGATATATTTTTAAATGGATTGTTTGAGTTGGATATATGTTTATTGGTGAGAATATGGGTGAATATTTAAAGGTATGTTAGGATGCTTTTGCTTAAAACTTTAAAAAAATATAATTCTTTTTGACTCCGTGATGTCAACATTAAATATATTATAACGTAAACACTTCATAGGTATGCAATAAATAAAATAAGATTCAATATCATATGGATTTATAAATATATAATTGAAAAATCTGGTAAATGCTAAAAATTCTTATAAAGTGATTCTTATTTTAATCTGGCCGATATATCCATTGATCATGATAAAATAAAAAGGAATAACTTGTTGCTATTGGGAGTGTCATTATTTTATACACTTTAATATATGAAGATTGTTTTTGAATGATTATTTGATTTTAATACGATATATATATTAATCTTTTAACTCATCATACAATTAGTATTTAAACCGTATAGTCTTCCAGAGTAATAATTTTGGAACTACCAAAGATTAAAAATGTGTCAATATTATTTTATTTTCTTAACACCATTATTTCACAAATCATAAATAAATATACATATGATTTATATCCCAAATCATATTTATATATGTAGTTTTTATTAGTATATATTATACATACATAATTATGTATTATATATTAATATATATTGTACATAATAATATTTATTATTATATATTATACATATATAATAATATATAAGATATATATATGATATATTATTATATTTATATATATTTTATAGATACTTATATATATTATTTATATTTATATATATATAAATATATGATTTGGGATGGAAATCATATTATTTATTTATTTGTGATATGTGAAATAATGATACCAAGAAAATTCAATAATATTGACACATTTTTAATTTTTGGTAGTTCCAAGCTTATTAATTTATATATTATATATTTGGAATAGAAATCATATATGTGGAAATAGGAATAGAAATCATATATATACTTTTAGAATAGAAATTATGTATATGATCTCTATTACAAATCTTCATGGACAAAAAAGTTTAATTTCGCCTTAATTATTTATCCTTTTTTAAGATATATTTTAATCATTCTAAACTATTTAAAGGAATCACTGCTATTAGTGTACGATATTTTAAAAATATAAAATCATCCAAGTGTATATATTTTTAATAGATCATTTAAATTATAGGTAATTATTTAATATTATGAATAATGTTTCTTAGATAAGATTTGCAAAAAAGTTCATTTATAAAATAAATACAAAGTCTAGATTATTGAATAAACTGAATTGTGTTTGCAGGATATTGTTAAAAATCAGTTGTAGTATCGATAGAAAAAATTATAATTTGTTTGTCATGTTGACTTAGATAACTTTAAACATGTTTTATATAATAAACTTTTTTGAATTTTGGTTTGGAATCATATAAAGGTGTCAATTTTTATGGTGTTTATTACTCTGATGGTTTTGTTTCTTGTGGGTGTTCTAGGAGTGAAACCGGTGTAAAATTCTCCGATCAATCATTACCAGATACTATAGGTCTCCAAATCGAGAGGGTTTTCCAGCTACATTATAACCTTCTGTTGCCGAGCAGATTGTTAACGTTTTGGCAGATCGAATCAGTGAGGCTATCAAAGTGGTTAGCTTCGAAAATACGTGCAGTAGGCTTTGTCACATTAACAATGCCACTTTACTTGTGCCTAGTTAGTAAACAATAAGATAAATTCATTTGTACTTAATTTGTTTTGAGTTTAAAATAAGTTTTCATACGAATGATATTTTCAATAAATGTTCAAACTAATATCTTTTGTCACCAAAAATTGTATATTATATTAAATATGTAAAAAGTGTATTTGTTAAAGTAGGCTATTATTTTTCTTTTTATTATATTTTAAGATACTCGTTTGAAAGTTTTGCTATGAGAATATATTTTCTACTAATTTAGTAAAAATACCTAAACAAATAAACTTATTTTTATTTCTATAGGAGAGTTTCTAAAAAGCTATTGATTAATTTATAAAATACTTATTATAAGTTAAATTGTTTGTAATGAACATTTTATTAAATTCCGTGAAAGAGTTCAAGGATAAACTTTAATCCACTAAACGATACCGTTAAATAAATAAATAAATAAATAATTGGTGTAAAGAACTACAATTAGTATATTAACTTAAATAGAGATACGGTATCCCCATGATTTTAGTTTGATTTAGTATCAGTAACGGCACTGATCAAATACTTTCTATTAATAACTAAAATTAAATGAATAATAGGATGTAATTATTATATTAAATTAAAAATTACGTGATTTTTTAATTATATTATTTGTTTAATATTGTTTAAATTTAAAATATTGTATTGATAAATAAAATAAAATAAGAAGTAAAAAATCATAGAAAATAAAGAAATCATGTAATTCTCCTATTTAACTAAATTAACTAATTTTAATAACAATTTCAGAATCATTATTAACTTGTTCTCAACGATATATTTTTTTAACACATGCTCATCTTAATTTGAGACTTAGAAATGTTTAAAACATTCAAATTTAGATATTTTATAAATCTAATCAATTTTCAATGGAAAATATTTGTACCCACTCTGAATGAATAAAATCAAATTTGTAAAAACAAATTTTTTGAGTAAATGGATCATTTATATGATAACCATGATGAAGGAATAATCTTATATAAATAAGTATAGTTGTATATTTATATATGGAAACATTCAAAGAATATAGACTATAATTTTATGATTTTCTTCGGTCTTAAACTCTTATGTTGGTTGGCAGCAGCCCCATATTCTTACCTTCTATCTTTCTCTTTCAATTTTTGATAGTTCTAACAACAAGCTTCTTGCCTCACTTGTTAAATTAATTTATTATAACCTATTATATTAATCATACTGGAATCAACGAGTAAGTTAAACCTTAATAATCATAATCGAACTTAAAGGCCGCATTACAGTAGCAGATTGCATCGCTGCTTTCTGACATCGTTTTGCAGCACTGTGAGCTGACAAATCTGGGTTACCTATTACAGTATTACACACAAGCTGCATTCTGACGAATGATCATCTTGCCGCTCAGTGGAGAGGGAGTATTTTATCGTCCGCACTTGGTTATGCTGGTTCAGTTTGTGCTAAGATGTCTCGTCAACAACAAGAATATGAAGAGCTGCTTATATTGTAGGTACTACCAAAGTTTGAAATTTCGTAGTGTTGTAAAACGTAGAATTGAGCGTGTGTGGAGTCGAAATTTAGTGTTAAACGGAACACTGTGTCACATACTGTGACGATTTTACCTGAATTAGATGTGATGACTTCGGAAATACCTACGTATGAATGAGGACACCTTTCAAGCATCTTTTGTCTATAGTCTCTCAGCGATTAACCAAGCAAGATACCGTTATAATAAAATGGCGATCCTCTGGTCTGGTACTACCTTATCTCGAACAGGTGAGCGCATGCGCAGATACAACATTCGACAATTTGTAAGGCAGAAAGCAGTCGTCCACTCATAAAATATTAAACTCGTTTGATATTTACGCTGCCAGCTTTCTGCTACGAGCACCGATCATTTAGGTATATTATATGATCATCTTGCAGCGCTGCAAAACGACGTCAGAAAGCAGCGCTGCAACCTGATCCGTATAATGCGGCCTTTATGTATTAAAAGAGGGTTGATAAAATACTTTATCAAGACCGCTAGATTGAGAAACTCGTATTTTTGAAGTGTGATTTTGTTGATTTAACATAGAGACTTTCTCGCTCCTTCGTTTAAAAATTTAGACAGTTACATTTTGTCCACCCAATAACATAACAAACAATTTTATGTTTTCAAAGTACTCCAATGAATACTTTATATGTTTGCTTATATATTGGTGATTATTGTTTGGATGATTGGAGCCCAGACATGAAGAGATATGCCATAACATTGAAACCTGTCGTGAATTTGGTTAACCATTCTGTCAATCATCCAATAATAAGGAGAAGAGACTAATTACGCCAGATGAGAAATACTTATTTTTGTATCTCATAGTTTAGTTATTCATTTTTATTGGCTACAAGATTTTAATTAATTAACTTTCAACATATATATTATTATCTCCATATATTTAGATTTGACTTGTATATTCAAGCAACTTGTTTTCAATGGCAATAAAATCAGCTTTCTCATTAAAAAATCAATTGCGGTTTAAATATAATTTTATGATTTTATCAATCAAATTATCAATGATTATTTAATTTATTTTCTTGCAGTGCATCAAATGGCCACTGATTAGTATCATTTTATATTTTTATAGTATAGTTCTAATTTTCTTTATGTTTTAAGCTTTAATGCTCCATATTAAATATCAGAACCTCATCTTTTTTACCTATAATATTATTCATATTGTAATTTTTGACAATTATTATAAGAAATTGTTTTG
The DNA here is from genome assembly GCA_033556935.1 of Timema podura. Lineage (NCBI taxonomy): Eukaryota > Metazoa > Arthropoda > Insecta > Phasmatodea > Timematidae > Timema > Timema podura. The sequence goes on along the minus strand of JAVRXN010000014.1, from coordinate 46,932,409 downwards.
TTGTTTGAATACTTGTTTTAGCGGCTAGTACCTAAAACAAGTTTTTTCTTTCTTTGAGAATCATATAGTAATTATATTAAACAAAATATTTCATAACTTAAATTCTTAGAGTTAGAGCTTATTTACAAACTACTTGAATATCAAGTTTTAAAAGGTGCTAATTAATGCTTTTAAGATCATCGTTGCTCCCTTACACTTAATACTCCACTCAAACCTGAGAGTTTCCCTTCAATAGTCAGCTCGTTTATGTTAGCTCTCATCTGATAGTAACAGACTATACTATCAATGACGGGGAGATAAGGGTTCGAATAGTAATCGGGTGTATTAAGGGTGGTTTTTCTAAAATGGTTTAATATTCTCCCTCTACACAATTATGGGTACACTTCCTATAAATAAAACCCTACTAGTTCCTAGAACCATTAGCGTAATTAGTCCATAGTTATTCAGTACTTCTTCCAACTTGTTCAGGCTATACGGCTCTGTACTGAGATCACCCACTATTAGGAGAAGTTGACAACATTTTCGCAAACACACGACGGTTGCTCAGTCAGTATGGCTCGATTGTGGTTGCGGATAGAGTTTTTTTCTAGTTTTCACTATCCTTTCCTTTGCCCACACCTTTAGTTTGACTATCGACCTTTGCGATACGTTATTTGTTTATTGTGGTCCTTAATACTTTATTTTTCACTAGCAATCCCGCACGGCGTTGCCCATGACCCACTGTGGTAGAAGAATTATATAAGCCAGAAGGTGAAATTCTGTTCTTCCGCGATGAGGATAATATAGTTCAGAGTGAACTATAGGAGAATGTTTATATGTACCATAATATTTCCTATTTCAACAGCCTTTATTACTAATTATTGGGGATAGTGATGAAAAAGATACAAATTAAAGATAATGTAACCACATTTGCTTGGAGGAAAGTTGGGAAACGTGTCTCAATATTCCCGGAAGGACTAGAACCCTGTTTCAACCATCACTGAAAATGGACCATATGAGAAAATTTTTGTCCGCATGACTACCGATGCAGTGTAATATAAATTATTTACCGTATTTCCTAGAAAATATTTATTTTACTTTGTAATTCTGTTTAATATAAGATATTAAATATTTTATTTGCGAATGTTTCAAGCAGATATCACACTAGTCTATAATCTATTATTAATTTGGGGTTTTCTTTTTTAAGTTTAATTAATAATGTTTTTACTACGATGAGATTATCAACAACTCACAGACCCGCCCCATTGGCGTAGTTAGCTAACGCGCTAGTTTCCTGTTTAGCTCGACTGATGTGGACGGGGAGATCGAGTTTCTAGTCTCGCTCGGATGAACTAGGGTGGTTTTCCTAAATGGTTTCCCACTCTCCCTCCACGCAAATGCGGTTTCACTTCGTCTAACTTCAACCTTTCCCATTCTTAACCTTTAGAGTAATTAGTACTTAGAGGCGTATTACCCGAACGCGTATTAAGACGCGGTGCCAAAAACAAATAAAAAACCAACTCTCAACAATTGCTTTAAACACTCTTTCCTTGTCATATTGATTAAAATTGACTATATAATGATTATTTGAGAAACAGTGAAGTTTTTCTGGCATTCAAACATATTAATAAATAGTTCGTTCTGTGTGTGCTAGCTGGCTGTGAATGTCCACGTATAGCGTATAGTAGTTAAATGGCAGTTGTCTAAAAGGTGGGTTGGATCACATTATTCACTTTATCAAGTAAGCACTAGAAAAAACTGACAGTTTCTAATGCAGCTAACATTCATACATCTTCTGAAAATTTATGTTTTGCAGTAAATCAACAGTTATTACGCCTTTTTAGTTAATTTCAAGACAAATAAATTAAGTATTTTGTAGTCTGCACTACTACTTATTTGTAAAAATATCATACACTCCTCAAATAAATATTGGCTACATATTTATTATTATTATTTATTATATTATTTATTATTATTACTATTATTATTACTACTATTACTACTACTACTACAGTAAATGCTTTCTAAACCAAGAATCCTACAAGAGCAAGATTTACAGATTTATTTTACAATAAGATATTGAGACAGATTAGCTCAATCGATAGCATGATTGTCTACTGAGCTAAGGTACACCAGGTTCAATTCCTTACATCGTGAAACTTTTATTTTTAGTAAAATATTTGTTTCCCATTCTAAACTGATGAGCTAATGGACGTGGATGTTGTGTCTTTTCAAGTTTTAAAATAGTATCAAAGTAGTGTGCTGATTTTATAATTCTGTTCAGAAAGAGCATGCCAGATACCCCAAATAAATTTATAAAATGAAACCTTAGGATGCCACGCGTCTCTCTAAGTGAGATAGATTATTACTTATTGAAGAAAATTAAGAAAACTAAGGTGTACTCATTTATATTAAATATAACTTTAGCTTTATCTAGGAACCAAAATAGTTAGTAAAACAAACATTCAGCAATATTTCTATGGCTTAATAATATGCGTTGTTTGGCTAGTTTTCATTCTTTACACATCTTTAAAGTATGCATTATTACAGATCAAGTATGCACTCGTGCAGGTATTTGGAATTAATACCTAGGCTCAACCATCCTCTTCTCGTTTATGCGGTCCTGCTCCGTTGAAATTTGTCAGCAGGCAGCATTCCTGAGTAAAAGTACTTAGTGAGAGTAATATAGTAATACTTCGATTAGTATTATTTGTATATAAATAAAACCATTTTTACTGTAAAAAATTATGTTTTTAAATATTCCATTTTTTCCAGTGTTTTTCCAACTTTTAAAATTCCGTCTATGAGACTTTTTTTTTGAAAAATTATAATAAAATATATATATATCTATTTTATTAAAATATTTTATATGTATATATATTTGAAATCCTCATGGTAAAAGCTTTTTAAAAGTAACCGCATAATTGGCTAAAACTAATAATAATAAAACGTAAACTTACTTTTAATGAATCCCAAATTCCATTATTCGTTTTTTTTTCAAAATTGTTACCAACCCATTCCATGTTGGCTCGCTAGCACTTAATGCAACCCAAGCTTTGGCTTTATATGTTTAACCATTCAAATGATCTGTGTAGGACCGAATAAAGATATATAACGTGAGTTTTTCATAATGGTTCCATTCTTGGTACGGAACCCAAAAAATGATTGTGACTTGGAGTGTAACCTACGTGTGTTTATTTTTTTAATTCTATCATAATTTGTATAGTTTATGAGTATTTTAAATTCATTTGTAATAATGACTAAGCTAAAATAAATAGACTACACGTTGCTATGAATAATTAGTAGTAGCTTAAACCATTAATTTTCGTCCATATTTTTATTTTATCAGATACATATTCGACACAATTTAACTTAGAAAGACCTACAATCAGTTATAATAATAATATGACAATTAAGTTATAATAATTATGATTGTGTCTAAAAAATTAACAAAAATATTTCGAAACATTTTATTTATAGAGATTGATATCTAGGATCTAACTATTAGTTCAAACCCAGCCGAGCTTGATGAATTTTTCTTGAGCGTTAAAAATACGTACACAACTTCATTCTGAGGGAAGTAAAGTCGTAGGTACCAAGTCGATTGTGACATTTAAAATAACCCTGGAAGTGTGTGAAAATACTTTCCCGGCAGAATTGGAAGGCCCTCTCGCTATCAATCATGGAAATTCTCGTTTGATGATATAATCACTTGGTGCATAAAGTGCATGTTAGATAACTCTAATAAATAAAATAATATACTTTTATTTATAAATTACTTATAGGCTAAGGCTCTCTCACAGTGAAGTAATAACCATAAATAACTTGTTTGGCTAGCAAGTTTTGTATATTGTGTATATTAATTTATCAAAAAATAATGTTTCTTTACTTTGGCCTTATTTATCGTCCGGGCATTACATATTACTATATTGGTGTAGTCAGGAGTAATGTAGCGTTACTAGCAAACTTACCCACACGTGATTAGGTTAGATTTGGTTATAGTAGGAAATTATTTAATAAAAACCTCCCTTAGTACACTAGACCGGGTTTCACCCTGCATCCCAGGGCTCTAGGTCTTGAAACGCTTGAGCGTAAAAATAGGTGACGTCAGACTAGTGACTAGCCAGGCAGTTCTCCCCAGCCAAACACCTTGCGAGACAGGTATTGTCTGTCAAGTAGGGCAGAGATTAACAACACATGACACTAATGGCACGCAAAGACAAGTCCAACCTTAAGGTAAACGTAGATTAATAAAATAAAATCTATTAGATCAGAAAACAAATAGATCAGCTATTTCGGTCATCTTCACTTGCTGCTAAAATCTGAATAACTTTGTTCATCTCCTATTCCAATCTCCAAATAGGCCTTTTTTTTACTGTCCACGATGGGGAAAGAGGGCAGTAGTCAGGTAAGGTTTGAGCTTTTGGGCTATAGCTACAGTAAAAGGCCAACAGCATAGAATGTAGATAGTGGTATGACAGAAAATAATATTGGCTACCCCAGGTCCCCCAATTTTGAAACTTACTAAAAAAAACTCGCTACTCATGATCTCGCAAATCACAGGCTGTACCAAACCAGAATTAATTTTGAAAGGTTGCTAATCTCGTGTGAGTCAGTGTGGCGTTTTTTCGCTTGCGAATGAGTTTTCAATCTGACAACACTGTAAAACCTTGTCGTACCAGAGAATTAAAGCGATGGTATGCCACAATCAAACATTATGCAAGATGCATTCCTGAAAGTTAACACTATTATTGTATTGAGTGCACCATATAATTCAATTTGTTTGGTTTTATTAGAAAACCATCTTCCATTTGAATGCATCTAAGTTTATTGTCTCAAAAATTTCTCGGGTTATTAAGTATGAGTTAAACGTTCACAATATTTCATATATTCTTTAGTTCACTTGATAGAGTTCTTGTCTGAAGCTCAGAAGTTCATTAGATCATTTCCAATTAGAATACAATGTTTTAATTTTATTTCGGAATAAAAATCACTTTTTAATAATTTTAATTTGAAAAATTATTTTATATTCACAACTATTTTTAAAACATTAATACTTACTAAATGTGTTTACTACTGGAATAATAATTAGCTTTATTAGCCTTATTTTTTAAATGTGTACATTTTTAATATCATAAACCCAATAATTTAATTTTTAATAATCACCTACTTACTAAATTTCAAAATTAACGTACTGATTTTAATTTACTACCTTGTTAAATTATTTTTAAATAAGAATTTTGTGGTATTTTACGTATGCTCTAACACCTTATATGCTTCTTAACAACAATTTCAAAACAATTATATTCTAATTAATACAATAATTTAAAATAAAAGTTTTTTTAGTATGATAAATAAAAAAAAATTGAATTTCCAGAACTCTATATCATAGGATAGCACGTTACAACTTCAACCAAACTGACGGTTAAAGAAATTGAACAGAAATTAAGAAATATTTTATAATTTCACACAAACAAATGTTTTTATTTAAGTATTGAACAGTGTTCCAAGCAATCTTATCTTTTCCTTCTGTAAAGATATTTTGTAAAATAGAAGGATTATCTCAACAAAATCACTTCAGAAGATTGCAATTGAAAGGGGGATGGAGTCCGAAACCGAAAGTAGCGGTAGCGGGTTGGCCTGTGAAACCACATAGCAGGATTGTTCACTGTACTCATTTCACGGCATCGACTAATAAGCACTGAAGGCCAAACAAATCAAACTAAAAAATATAAAATTTAATAAGAAGACTATATACGTATAGCAATATTCAGCCGCTTCGGTTAGTCACATGTTTAAGTGCTACTCTCACTATAAACTAGACTGACAATGACCGGAGATCCAGGTTCGATCCCAGTCGGTTTCACTGATAGGTATTTTTCCGAAATGGTTTTCAACTCTCCCTCCACGAAAATATAGCACACTTCTTGTAAATTGAGCCTTCTCACATTAACACATTAGAGTAAATAGTACACAGACGTAAAGCCCGAATGGGTGCTGTGTGGCGCTTGATATATATATATATATATATATTATATATATATGTGTGTGTGTCGTATATGTGTGTGTGTGTGTGTGTGTGTGTGTGTGTACGTGTGTAATTTGATTCTGAACCTACATCATGTGGAATTATTTAAACTACATTATACTATATTGCTCCCTTAAAAAAGGAATAAGCACATTTAAAGTGTTCATGCCATAGTAATGAGCGAGAAATATTTTCAAAAAGTTTAAACGTAAAATTATAAAATCATGCGGCTTAAAGTAACAATTTAGCGTGAAGAGCCCTACCTATAAATCAATGTAGGCTTCCATCAATAAATTCTTACATATTTACTAATAGAGGTAGTATATGTGTGGTGATTAAATTTATTAGTAAGTTGTTCCCACCTCCTTGGTATCAAACCTATCCTTAAGCTTATGAACACAATTTTACCCACTATATTGTAATGTATGGAATTGGGAAATTGATATTGAGGATTAAGATCTGCTTATACAGACCAGCTAAGTGGAGCCAACCTTTGAGCTAAATAAAGACACACTTCTGTTTTATAAGATAAATAATATATAAACGCAAGCAATCAATTAATATATAAATATATCATATTACACCTGTTTAAATATCATTCCATTCTAGTCCAGTTTGTCGATGATGGGGAAGTTAGGACTAGAATCTCAGCCGAGCCTATTAAGGGTGTTTATTCCTAATTGTTTCGAACCTTTCCTCCATGTAAATATGGATACATCCACATTCAATTCATCCTACTTTACCATAACTCACTAGCGTATTAATATGCGTATAGCCCAGGTGGGTAGTAAAATAGGGTTGTTAATTTTCTTTGATATAAAATATATTTTAAAATATTTTCTTTGCTATATTATCCCTTTCATTGTAGCACGGAAAATTGCAATATAATAAATTGTCTACGCTTCTTTGAATATCTTTGAAAATAATATATTTTAGTTTTCATTACAATCTCTGAAACTTCAAACAAACAGAGTGTAGTGAATATAATATTATATTCTAGTTTGGCAATGAAAAGTATAACAAGTGTAAAACTAAAGAGCAATAACATATGAACAAAGTTTATAGTATTGCACTTTACGTGTATATTGTCTATTATTTTTAAATCAATTGACATTTAAAAATTAAATTTTTACAATCCACACCCACGACCTCACTAACGATATAGTTTGTTTTAAAATATGATCATTCAAATAAAAATATTTCTACTATCCTCAGAATATTGTAAACGCCACACTTTTTATTGCCAGGCCTAACGAACATCACCTGAAGATATATCCAACGCCACGCCTTCAACTTCCACTAGATCTCACTAACCAACTCCACTACCACCAGGGCTCATTTTGCTGCAAACCGGCAAATTATGTCATCCTTGTCAGGCCACCATTTCACCGGGAACTCTCAGCCCAATCATATTGATATATAAAATCTAAAATTGAATGAATGAAATTCATACAGATATTAATCACAGCACAACAATGAACTAAAATGAACCGTAAATATTAGGCAACAGAAAATAATATCCTGTTGGAACTTCTTCAGGACTCACTCCAAAACACCTGATTTATCATGCTAAAACATGCCTGGATTAATATACTACCAAATTAGAAAAACTAAAACGCAATCGGTTAAAAGGTTCCAGAGATATATACAAATGTCCTGCTGACATTTCACCGGGTCTCACACCAAAATGTCCGATTATAATTACTATTCTAAAAAAGCCTGGATAAATACTCTACAGACTAATAAAAACTACATGACAGTAATTGTGTGGTTCCATGAATGTATACAAACAATCGGCTGGCCCTTCACCAGGACTCCACACAAAACACCTGATTGTACACAAATAATACTAAAACCTGCCTGGATATTGGTCCAATATAAAAGGAAAACCGTACCCACTCGGTTAAGTGGTTCAGAGATCCTAAGTTACAGATATAAATAAATCCAGCCGTATATATAACGGAAAATCAAACCCTGACTTATATATGTGAGAACCTCCCCTAGCAGACATCTGATGAATAAAATAAATGCATCGCAATCAGTTATGAAGTTCCAGGTATATTTGTCTATAGATAGCATTCTTAAAAACCGTACAGATCTATAATAATTTTTTTACTTAAAGATATTTACATTCCAACCGTTAAAAAAGCAGAGATATCATTTAAAGTAATTTTAATTCGTAAAACAAAATATACAAGATTTCTCCTTGCTTTTCAATTATTAAAACCTATAAACTCTGATATTGTAATAACAGTTGCCTATAATATGGCCTGATTTATTGTTTGGATTTCCAGAATTGACTTACTATATCAATCAGGTTAAAAAAAGAAAAGAGTTAATCTAATACATTAAATTTATTAAAAAATTAATAATCAACGTAAATTTTAATAAACCACAATTTTTCTCAATCAAGGTATTTTCAAAACTTTTTACTAATAGTTATATTGTGGCTGTTTAACATTAAATAAAGTATGTAATCTAACTAAGTTCCCACAAAATATATAGAGTCATAATAACTTTGAAGAAACAAATAATTCACTTTTATAACTGAAATATTTCCAATGGATAAGATTTTATCAAATATAATTTTTTATCTAACATAGAAATATTTTATATAAAATATTTTAAATCAGGATTAGGACCCTTAAATTATAATATTTTATTTAACTCAGCTATTACAAAAATGTAAAAATCTTTTAGAGTTAATTTGTTATTTGCGTTACATGTGTGGAATAATTAATCATTAATAAATTTAAAATTAGATAAACATAGTAAAGAATATTCTTAAAAGGGGGAGACTTGCTTTATGGTACCATGTAAAAACCAATCAATGTGGGTAGCAGTGCCAAAATAATGTTGACGTGGTTAAATATTTAATACTAAAAAAATGCCAGCCCGTATGTTAATGAGAGCAAACATAACTAACTAAGTATGTAACTAATAATTATTATTGATTTTATCATGATCAAAAAATAAAGTAAAATTAATTCAGTAAATCAAACCATTTGAGCATCGCTAAAAGACATAGCCCCTCCCACATCACTCTTTCCCAACAGTCAAGAAATAATTTTAAGGACTTAAGGCCTTCTCTAACTTAGGCCTTGGGCGTAGCTAGGCAAACATTTTGAAGTCATGTGGTGGCGGTATAGCATACCACGTGGGCTGAGCCAATAAGTAGCTACCTTTCAATATAACGGAGTGTACTTGCATTAAAACCGGTAAATTTGTTAATTCTTAAAAATACTCTCTTCTTATATAATATACTTCAATTTTCTGGTTTAAATTAAAGGATGGGTATTTGGGAAGTGAAATTATGTAGTTTTTAATCTATTAAATTGATATATTCAGTTTAAAATGTTTTGATTGTACTTTATTTAGATAAACATTATTATTTTGAAGATAATCAATATTTCAAAATATAATTATCAATTTTTCAATGTTTAATTACTTTGAATACCTCACTAAGATAAAATTTATCAAATGTTAACTAATTGACTCAATTGAAATATCAAAAGATTTAAAGCATACATAAACTAATTTAGAAATTTAAACATATTAGTCTATTTATATATTATCGTTAGCCCACTTATGTTGATAGTGCGTATGGTAGCTATAACTTCAGACTAATTGAATGTATTTTTTTAAAATACTGTAAATATTTTTAAATCAGTTTCCTAATTATTATCATCTAAAAATGAATAATCTATATTTATTAATACATAACTTACACTATAAATTTAAGCATTAAAAATTTAATTTATTTATATAAGTCAATTTAAAACTTTAAAAAATACTATAGGATTAATGTATTTGAAAAAGTTATAAAGTTTTGTTCGTAAACGATTCTTCACTCATCTATTTTCCTTGGAGGTATACTTTTATCAGCTATAAATCTGACTGTAGTCAGACTGCCCCCGCTATATTTTATATAACTGACCATTTTTTCGATAATTCACGAGTGTGGGCGAATAAGATCGATTGTTTACGCCTCTCGAAGCAAGATTTTAGAGAAGATTGTTGTATCACTTGCAGCTTAAAGAAGCCTTGTTGTATCTCGTATTGTAAAACGATATTTGTCAGTCGTATATCTTTCTTAGAATCGTTCATAATATTACAAATATCTTGTATATGCTTCAGGATAGGATGGAAACCACGTTTAGATTATTGGATGCTGTATTAGAACTTTTGAATTGATTGAAAAACAGATTATATATACATATATATTTATTTTTATCGTTTTTTATTACTATAATTTCAGAATAAAAATAAAATTAAGTTAATTGTATTAATGTAGCTTTACAAAAGTAAGCTTTTAACCCCTTAGACCGAACTAAGAATTAGCATCAACTCTACTTAACTATTACCTTGGTTCAAATATTTTCTACTATTTAAGACAATATTTATGTTTATTTTTATACGTTTTAGCTTTCAAACCTATTTTTAAAGGTATCGGGTCGCTAAGGATACCTAGATGGACTTTAAAAAAATGCACAATCATGGAAGAAAGATGGGAAAAAGATCCTTCATACCCCCTACCAAGATGTGAACCTTAAACTTTCGTCAGTAAAAATTTAGTCCATTGCAGAATAACGTCTTAGACAGTGGCTAATGTATGTACATGATAGGAAAGCAAGTATATACTTGATGTTCATTACTAGACTAATTATTTTAAAAGTGGTTAATCCAAGTCACAGGCAAAAATAAATTTATAAATGTTCTTGGCATAATTGAGGAATAATTAAAAAATAAATACAGTGTATAGATATCAATGTTCTTCACGGGATATGGGCTATAATATAGTTAAATTCATATCGACGTTTTGTAAAATAAATATTATTAGAAGAGATGGCCAATAATTGCAGTGAACATGTTACTGTCAACTCAAACCATTCTGCTATCAAAAACACACGTACATATTTTATGTTATATAACTTGCACAGCACAAATATGTATGTCTCAGTGTAAACTGTGTTGCCATCTTAACCCAAATACTCCAGGTAGAATCTCCAAATTAAATATTAAAAATTTCGAATAAATTAGATCTAAGTGAGATCTGTCAGAACCACAAAACCGGCTCACGTCATTTTATCCTGATACACAGAAAACAATAATGTATAACTGTTTTGTTTACTCTACTGTGTTTATCAATAATATTTCAAACTAGTAATACATTATATCTAAATATAGAGGGCCCCCACACACTAAGTTTTCATAGGTCATTGGTTTGGATGTTGAGTATACAAGTATTATTATTTTAATCAGCCTTGCGAAATTACAATAACTGCAATTTGTCTGAGCTATGTCGGTATACGTAAACCACACAAGAATTTAATATTTATAATAGAAGATATAATTGATACGAATCTCTTATCGCATTAGTAGACTCGTGTAATAAGTGTCTCGTTAGCCCAATCTGGTTTGGGAATGGGAATCAAGGCTGTATATAAGTTACTGAATGAATATAACAATCCTTCAACGGGAGTGAAGATACATTTTCTCCAAAATCAGCCCTCCTCATTTCTATTCAATGAGTGTAGTTAAATGTAGATGTCCCGTTTGTTGGGTGCTGTTACCTCTCTACGCAAACAGGATCGTTTCTTTAGTAAATCTCCGACCAAGACACCTCGGCTGGCCCAGCTCAGGTCAACTTGCATGGTAGAATTCGCCCACCAGGTTAAAACAAGGACAGGCCCGGGTAAGAAACCAGCACCTCCCAGGAGTGGGTAAGAAAAGAGAAGGGATAGCAGAAAGTGTTTTCCTTTTCCTCCTTGTTAGTGTATATATTATGTGTAGTTAAACATAGATATAAATGTAATACGCGTGAATCATGTTGTCTTGTAACACATTGACAGATTTATTGTAAATACTTGCAAGTTCTAAGAGATGAGTGTTTCAGGGCACGTTTCCACTGAGTTGACATTGGTGATCAACGGATAATTAGCGTATGCTGGTTCAACAAGCAGGAGCTCCGGAACAGGGCCTAATGGGGACTTAAGCCCCCTGTTTTAATCTTGGGGGCTTTTACTATCTTAACCAATACTTCACAAGTTAGTTCAAAACCTATTTATAATACATTCATCTGCAACCACCAATTGGTATTTTAAGTAATAAAGACATACATTTACAATTAATTTAATAGAAATTGAAATGCCATAATTTTGAAGTCAATTTTTCTCACACAAGGAAAAACTCTTTCATAACAATTTAGTGACCAACATTCGGTCTAATTGTGACTACCTTAAATATAAACAATACCAGAATAATAAAACCAAAGGGTAATATTTATTGACTTTTTTGCTACCGATAAGAAAAAATTGAAAAATCAAATTCAGAGTTGAATTGTATGTTTAATTTTAGCACGAGATGGATTTTCAACACTGTTCGAATATTTTATCCACACTAGAAAATTAAAAACCTGGATTCAATAAAATTAATACAAGTTGTTGTTTTGATTTGAATAAAATGTTTTATTAATTTTAAACCTACGCTAAATATTGATGTTATAATATATTTGATTGTGTATTCATTGTTTGTAAGAAAAATACTAGTTATTTAATCAACCCATGTTTAAAGGTCCATTAAGTTGCCTTCCACAACATGAGCCCTGACCGGGTTTGGGACTTACACTTAGCTTACCCTGAAAGGTAGCAGGCTTACCTTGCATGGTTCAACTATAACATAGATTGTATGATATAAGTATAGCATGGGAGTAGCGAGGGGGTAATAATGGAGTTGAGACTATTAAAAATAAAAATATTTTAGTTGAAATATATTTTTATAAGACCAACAGTTTGAAAACTATAAGTAAATATATATATATATATATATATAGAGAGTAATACTTTGAAACGATTGTTGAAATTGATTGTTATGCTCTGTGGTGAGGAGATATTCCTATTTTCTCAAATTTTCTTTGACAGTATATAATATAGGAGAATCAAATATCTGAAGCAATTATTTATGCTTTTTAGTGAGAAATTCTCCATCCAGATATATTCTGAAAATTGAAAATGACACCTGGACACGGGAATCGAACCCGGGACCTTTGGATTAGTACGCCCATGCTCTAGCCCTGAGCCATCCAAGAATCGTCCATGCCCAGGGTCATTCTTCATTATAATAATTGTACAAGTGGCAGCATTAAGCCATCTACCGAGTCGAAAGTGGCTTCGTTATCTTATAGCTCGTGATTTTAATAAAATCACACATTTGTAGCCGACGATTTCTGCACGTCCATATAGACTCTGCCTTAAGATATGAGTGAAGAATTACCCTGGACATGGGACGATTCCTGGATAGCTCAGTGGTGAGAGTATTGGCGTAGTAATCCTAAGGTCCTGGGTTCAATCCTGTGTGCAGGTATCATTTTCTAATTTTCAGAAGTGTAGAGCCTATTTATGTTCTTTGGTAGAATCTAGTGCTTTAATTTATATTATGTATTTGCAATAATTTATATTATTTCGTTCCTATCTTAAAAGTTAAAAGTAAATTTCCCCATGTTTAGGTAAAGAAGAGAGAAAGTCTGTGTGGTGCACCACTATACCATTTATTTACAAACATACCGTTACAAAAAAAATATAGAGAAAACCTGACGGAAATCAATGCTATTATCTTTCCATGCCATATTACCATAGGTCAGAGAGATGGAAATAACGTAAGCTTCAGAGAGGAAGGGGAAGGGGGAACACGAATGCTAAGATGAGGATGTTACTCAACACACACTAGAGTGTGCATTGTAAAGGTTATTGCTAATTGATTTTTGTTCCTGTGAAATTAGAAATGTTTCACTTCTTAAGATCCTTCAATGTTATCCGTAAATTTACAATAATAAAGTAGGGTAGGTAAAAAATACCCTAGTTTAAAGAAAGTTTTCCCACATTTGCAAGGATGTAATGAGAAATCACAAGTAAAAACACCTAAGTTCACGTAACCGGGATTCAACTTAAATTTGTAGCACAGGTCTCTAATAAAATAAAATAAAAAAAAATAAAAAATTTTAAGTGTGTTCGTTAAAGAAATTTGGTAAAGGACTTTGAATGCATAAGGTTGTAGAATTCAAATAATTATTTTAAAATTCATTGTTTATCATTTGTATAGTAGAGGCAATAAAGGTTACCTATTTAATATTTATTCTATATATAAATAATCCATTCTTTAATATAAAATGTTTCTTTTTGCAGATATATTATTATATAGATAATATACGTATTATATATTCTGTTTATTATATGTTATAATTTAAAATATAATACGTGTTTTATTATAAAATATTACAATTTATATACAAGATATTATATGTATAGTAATATTTTGACTAGTCAAATTTTTTTTTATTAGGATATGAAAGTCCTGAGGAAAATGGTCATATTCATTTTTTTTTGTCAAATAAATATAAACTTTTAGATAAATTTTGTTTTCAAACTTAATTCTAATATGGCAAGGCTTTATTGTTAATTTATGATAAATAGGTTATTATAGTTTGAAATTATTTATAGTTACAAGTACAATTGTGTAACTATATAGGGTGGCGTAGGTAGCAAGATGTTTCAGGCCCATGCTCAAAATAGGGCCCACCACGCAGGTCCACCCGCCCAAAATTAATTTGTTAAGAGATGAATGTGTTGTCTTTCAAGCCTATTTTTGTTTCGTAAAGATCTCATTATTAAATCAAAAATTACTCAATAGTCACTTAATTGTGCATAATTTAAAAAATTTAAAATTCAATAGAAACAGCTGAAAAGTAATTTTCAAAACTTTATTAAAAACTATTTAGGAAGCACAATGCAACAAGAAAGGCTGCAGAGTTTAACTATGTTGTCTGTTGAGTGGGCTACTACTCGTAATTTGGCATTGGAGGAAATTATAGATTATTTCACAGAGATCAATATTTGTTTAGACTCTATAAGTGTTAATATTGATATTTGACTATAGATTTGTTATTTTGTTAATATTATTTTATTCGATTCAGATTAAATTTTCTATACATTATAGGCCTATTGAAACTTTTCAGCAACAATTTTATCAACTGTATGCCTGTATAATAATGCACTGAGGTTGGATTTTTTTCTAAATCGATTTCCACTCTTATATCTCCACGCAAATATGGGTGCAATTCCTCTAAACTCAACCAACTAGAGTGGTTAGTACATTGGCGTGTAGCCTGTCGGGTAGTAAAATATTGAGATGAAAACAAATACCTGTATGCCTAGAGAACTAAGTATTATAAAAGAAGTTCAATAATAAATGTCAATTAATTTTTTATAATCCATCTATAACTACACATAAGATTTGGAGGTTGGGGGAACTTTATTTTTTCTTACTGGGACCCACCACGAGTTCATTACTACCTAGTTACGCCTTTGTACATGTTACAAGTTAATGTTGGTAAAGCTACTTTTACAATGAATATTTAAATATTAATGATAATTAGTATCTGGCTGATGTAGTATGAGAATTAATAGTAAAAGTAAAAAACAAAATTTCTTATTTATGTTTTATAAGTATACGTCAAACCCCCTCCCTTTTTAAGGCGTTTAACAATATTCAAGTTTGGACCGAACCTCTGACACCCAATTTTCTACGTCCATGAAAGAAAGGTTTAAAAAAAAGAAAAGAAAATTATGTTAGTTAATAATATATTACTATTAGCATTATTATCATTTGTATGTTGATATTTTCCATTAAAAGTGATGTAGCGTTTAATGCTATTAAGTTACAAAAAAAGAAACTAAGTCCACAACTAAACAAGAACGAAACAAAACAAGTGTAGGCTTACCACCGCCCGATTATACTGTGTTGTGGCATCACGTCTCCAACCACACCTCCGCGCACTATAAACTGTGTTCTAAGACTAACTGAGTCGAGCTGGAGGCACCAGGCGTCGCTGGGAATGCCGGGAAAATGTGTGACGTATGTGCTAGAAAGAAACTCATGTTCTGTGGAAAGTTTTGGTCTAGGTGCTTCTCCATCATTCCCTTGCCTTCGAGTCGTTCTCTCTCTCTGTCATGTGATGTCTTTTCCTTTGTTTTTGCTTCCCCCTCATCCCCTCTCTGAGCGAGTAAACGAGCGTATATATTGACGTGAGAGCTCAAGAACGTCACTCTACCATTATTTCACTCAAAGGGTACTAATTTATTTTATTGTATTTATTACAGCATCATCCAACGGTTTCACCTATTCACTGTTTTCACCTTCATATCATGAGGATAAGGGCTAGCGACTGCTGCCTGTAACTCACAAAGCATAATTAGCCCTTTCTAGGATGACCCAGGTTGACGTTTCTGTCAATTTGGATATTCCTAGTCGGGCAACAGCCGTACGGCTGGAACGTCACTCTTGTCTTGATTTACTCCGAGAACACATCTAGGTGTTCAGTATTAGAAAAGGTAAAAATTCCCTTTCGGACTATGTATTGCAAAATTATATTTCGGCCTAAACTTTATTTTTAAAATCTACAAATCAGTTAAAATGGAACTTAGAATTTTTTATGGTTGTTTGGCAAGCGTAGAGACCGTCTTTTGGGTCGCGTTCAGTAAATTGATGTTATGAAATGAAACGAAATGATAACCTTTTTAAATGTAAAATTTACGGTCTGTTCGACTTGAGAACATTTATTGTCAAACTCTATTACTTTAAGGTTTTTCTTTGTTGTTGAGATAGATAGAAAACTTAGACTTGGGAACATTTATTGCCAAACACTAATACTTTAAAGTCTTTTCTTTGTTGTTGTACGAGACGTCTATTCTTTTGAGACAGATTGAAAACTTAAAGGATTATCAAAAGTTTAAAATATATTTATCCCCTTTTGGATAATTTATGTAATTATCAAACTTTAAATTTCTAATATTATATATTTGTGGCTATACAAGTTGAGAAGCCTAATTTATATTTTTTGAAAACTTAAATCATTGTTGAATGTTTACTATATATATTTTTTTATTCATCTTTGGCAACATATTGTGATATCAAATTGTAATGACTTTTGCAGGCTTTACCTATTGTTATCAAATTTGAGGCATCGGCGTTATAATGGATAGCAAGTTTTTGGATTGTTAACTAATTCTAATAATATTTCATGTATATTTCTTTTTCCCTTTTGGGATCATATCCTAATATCTTATTCATATATAAATAAAATAATCAAAGATATTGAAGCCTTTTCTTGTGTCGTAATGTTGACCTCTGAGAATTTCATCTAACTCCTTTTTTTATGAGAAAATCTGTTGAGTGGCTTCGGGATGACAGAACACAATGAACCATTTTGGCCCATTTGTTTTGTATAGTCCTTCGGCTCCTCTGCAAATTTATGTTCCTTTTTTTTACTTGTATATTGTTGCACACCAACCTTAGTTTCTGGGGTAAATTAAGGAGTTGCGCTACAGTGATAACATGACTTGACGTATGAATATTTTTGAGAAAACTAAGCAACCATTGTGACTTTCAGATACTGTCCTATCACCCCCTAATAACTTGGGTTAAGTCAGACGCTGAGGAAATGATCTACATTCTGCGGTGTGTCTGTTGATAATTTTATATTCAGTGGTACTTTGTGAAGATGAAATGGGAAGGGGAGGGTAGATAGGGTGGGGTACTACTTCCAATTTCGTCCACCCTCTCTCCTCCGGTTGAAAGCGTCTTCCTATAGTTTGTTTCACTCCTCTCTGATATACTCGAGTTTGAAGCTGAAAGATGGTTTGCATCAAATTCCAAATAGGTTCTATAACCATCTATTATTTTTAAATGTTTAAGGGACACCCCTAATACCTTTTGACGGCATTCCAATTTCAAACAATTTCCTTTGGCTTCGATTCAAGCCCCTGAAAACTCCTCAAAAATACACTTTTTTACAAACTAACTCACCCGATATTAATGATGTTTCACCGACATTTTTGTTAGTCATCACAATGGTATTTTTTTCATTGTGACTTTCTACCCGTTTGAGTTGTACACATGCATTAATCAAACTAATGAGCTAGGAATGAGGAAGGTAAATTTTAGATGGAAAGTAGACACATTTGCGTGGATTGAGAGTGTAGAACAGTTTTTTGGCAAAATACCCCCAATTCATCCGACCGGAATTTGAACCTGGATCTTCCCTTCACCATCCATCCAGGCTAATAGTGTGTGCTACCCGCTTCAGACGCCGAGCGGTCTAATGCGTCACTCTCGTGCTAGACTTACCTGCTAAGACGAGCAGATCAGGGTTCCATTCCAGTTGGGTGTATTGAGGTGGTTTTTCCTAAATAGTTTTCCACTATTACCTCATGCAAATGCGGGTTCACCTCCTCTTATTTTAACCTTGCAAATTCCTAGCACATTAGAAAACAATTAAAGTACTGCGTCTTACTACCCGTTTGGGTTACATACTTAAGTCTAATTACGCTAGTTGGTTAGGAATTGTAGAATTAGTTCAGAGAATGACCCTCATTGTGTGGAGTGAAGTGAAAAACATTTAGGTAAGTCTACCTCAGTTCACCTGACAGAGGTTCAAACTCAATCTCTTGTCCTGGCAGTCCAGCTCAACACGAACTAGTGCGTTAAATAACTACGCCACTTAAGCGGGTTAACATATAGAGTATTAGTACATAAGTGAAACCTGAACGGTATAGACACAGTGTTAAATAATAATTAAAACTATTAATAGTTTAGCACGGTCTTACTACCCATCGAGTTATACCTAGACTAAGTTTAAACTCTAATCTGATTTAGGATCCTCGAGGGTTGCAATCTTAGTAACCGAAGCTAAACCATTTGCGTAAATAACATGCACTTAAAATGTGTTAAATAATATAGCCAGTTCTATCACTAGTTGTAACTAATCTCTCGCCGGGTCAGTAAACACAGTGTTAAAAATAAATAATTAAAATGTGTGTTTGGAATAGTTTCAGGGAAAAGCACTGAGAGTGAAGCGTTGGACCATCTGATCTCCGATGCGAGTCATAATAATTATAGACTTACAGTTGTATAACTGTCAAATAAATTTCATTGTTTGGATTTAGAAAAGACTCACACTCAAACTATTTCAAGTCAAACGAAAAATGTTTTCTTCTACAAAGTATGCAATCAATATAAATTAAACCAGACTACTGCTTATTTAATTTCACCTTTAAAAAAAAAAGCATTCAAAGTGTTCCTAGTGCAACTTTTGAAAAATGATTGCTTTTTAATAAAAGCCGCACTCTAGTCTTTCTATCCCCTTTCCCAGTCAAGAAACTTGACCACTGTAAACAACAGATTAGCTCTTTCCCCCTTCACGCTTTCAAATCAAATTTGACAAATATGACAACATTGCAACTTTAGCTTAGTGTCGTTTGAACAGTCCAAATAGTTCCATAAATTGACGTTTTTAGGAGTTGGACTGATAACGCTTCTCTAGTTTTACAAAGTAGTCCTTTCACTTTGTACTTATGTATTATTTTTTTGGGAACATGTTGATTTAGTTTTTGTGACCAATTTATTACAAAGGGATGTTCTTAACCATGCTATTAATGATGATTATGACACAGAACACAATAGTCTTTTGAAATTCGTAATCAAAGGCATAGTTTATTTGTAAGAAAAATTTTAATTTACTGGTTCATTAAGTAATAAATTTTAAAATTAAAAATACACTGTTCAAGTCAAGCACACAATGTATTACTACTCTTATTTCTTTAGTCACCTTTTCTTACTAGCCACTCTGGTTACACACATATATAAGATACTAACTATAGTAATTTGTTAGGCATTGGAAAGGTTGAATTTAGAGGAACTTTAGCATTAATTGTTTGGACGGAGGGTTGAAAACCACTTTGTAAAACCACGCTAAGTACATTCGACCATAATAAAACCTTGATATCCCCATATTCAGCAGTCTAAGATATAGCGAGAGTGGTGCCTCAGACAATGCGGCCACCGAGGTGGGTAAGTGATTAATTAGTCATATAAACTTATATATTAATATAATAAAATTATATTTCAATATATACCAATCTACTAATTTGACTATTTTCCAATCAAACCAAATAGTCAATTTTTTCAGTAATCACATGACCTTAGTCATTAGGAACACTTTGTTACATGTATCATTTTCACATGAAAACTGGCCTACTAAGTTACTTTCATTATATCTACCTAATTATACCCCACATCATACACATCACTTAGCTCTCTACTACAGGAGACTACACACATAAACTGATAAGTTAGAGCTCAAAGCAGACGGAGACTTCCAAAACTTTACATGACTCTCAAAACATCTCTATGGATACAAAACCACCCATAATTTCTCGGTAATTTTATTAAAAATCTGTCTTCAATAAGTTTAAATCATTTGTTAATAAAACATTCCTTACTTTATTTAAAAGATTTTAGACGTTATTAGGAGTAAGAAGAAATTAATGATTCTTCGTAAGGAGTATAAGAGTATACAATTAAAGGAGAGCATTATTTCGAAATATTTAGGGCAGCAGTGATCTTGGAAAATTGGAATCTAGAAAACCTGGGTGATTTTATTTTATTTAATGGTGAAGGTTGTTTCAAAGATTTCAAGTTGCACAACTGCGACCAAGTTGACCGAACTAATGGATTTCTGATTTATTTTATGGCTTTCTCACCAACCTACCTGATGACCATCTCCATCTCTAAACATATATGGTGGTGAGACTTGGTGTCTCTTTCCTAAGCCTAACATAGCTTAACCTAGCTTAGCCTAACACATATCACCCTTTTAGTTTCAAGCCTGGAAAAAATAGTGTAAGGAATCGTGGAATATTTGAAATAAATGGTACGGCGCACCGCACAGACTTTCTCTCTCTTTCTATAAACTCGTAAGATTTCTGAACGGAATAGTGTACATTGTATCATCACCACTCCACATAAGAACACGCATAAAATAATATACAATGATATAGAATAAATGAGAAAAGAGGCGCATCTTTGTCCACCTAAGAGCATTTCAAACAGTTTAATGGCTTCCACAAGGGTCAACACTTCGTATTAAAATTTCGATTTCTGGTTAAAATTTTAACATTTTATAAGATGTTGCAGATCTTCAAGTCATCGCATTGATATTTAATTATTCATTTATACATTTTGACCAATAAAAAATGTAAATATTGACTATTGAGTCTAAAATGGAGATAGATCATTGCTATGCAAACATTTCTCCTAAGAGATTTAAGGAAAAATAACATAATTTTTTAGATACTTATATTTAATTACTCTATGGCATTGGAGAATTATTGCGTTAAGACTTAAGTAGTATATGTTTACAACTAAAGCTCACAAAATTGTATTAATATATTTGCAAGTATCTCAGAAACTGCTGCTTTTATAAAAATATATGTCAAATAAAAGTTTTTTATTTCTAATAGTCCTACAATTTTGCAATGATAAGTTGTTTAGTTTCTCAAATAGTTGTGGAGATACGGAAATTAACGCTTCTGTAATGTACCCTAAAAATCATTTTCATAGGAAAATGAAAATAGCCAGTTTATTTATAATCTTAATCAACGCCTAGATACGAATTTTAATCAAAATCGTTTGAGCAAACTTTGAGAAAACCAAATTTTTCTCTTTTTGGCCTTCAGTAAACTACCCTTAATTTTAAGTTTTTATAGACAAACAGACAGACCGCATTGCAAAGACTATTTTTTAGGGTTCGGGGGGTCATGAGACGTCGACATCCATCAACATTTCAGGTTAGTTTTTTTTTACGGTCGCAATACTTAAACTTTAATGTCCAAAAAGTTAAAAAAATTCATATAATTGCGTATAGATTGAAAGTTATTGATTTTATAAAAATATGTTTCGGATAAAATATCTGTATTATAATTATATATATACATATTTGTAATGCTAAGTAATTTCATATCTCAAATAGTTTCGGAGCTATTTAAAAAAATGTTAATTTACGCATCAGACCGGATCACTTAAAGCCATTTTGCCGAAATATTGAGGGTAGCCATTTTGCTTGGAATATTTATTAATGTTTATAAATGAAATTTAATCAAAATCGTTAGAGCCTATTTTGAGAAAATCGACTTTTTCTCTTTTTGCCCTTCAGTAAACTACCCTTAATTTTAAGTTTTAATAGACACACAGACAGACGGCATTGCAAAGACTATTTTTTAGGGTTCGGGGGGTCATGAGACGTCGAAATCCATCAACATTTCAGGTTAGTTTTTTTTACGATCGCAATACTTAAGCTTTAATGTCCAAAAAGCTAAAAATATATATATATAATTGCGTATAGATTGAAAATTATTGATTTTATAAAAATATGTTTCGAATAAAATATTTGTATTATAAATATATATACATATTTGTAATGCTAAGTAATTTCATATCTAAATAGTTTCGCAGCTATTATAAAAAATGTTAATTTACTCATCAGACCGGAGCCCTTAAAGCCATTTTGCCGAAATATTGAGAGTAGCCATTTTGTTTGGAATATTTTGTATAGTTCATAAATAATATTTAATCAAAATCGTTTGAGCCGATTTTGAGAAAATCGACTTTTTCTCTATTTTCCCTTCAGTAAACTACCCTTACTTTTAGGGGTAGATATCCAATTCCAAAAACCCCTCGGGGCAACCCTATGAAAACCCTAGATATCAAGTTTCAGCTCAATCGGTAAAATAGTTTAGGCTCTAGTTGGAGGTACAGACAGACAGACAGACTGACAGACAGACAGACGGAAATTCAAAAACCACTTTTTTGGATTCAGGAAGTCATGAAACGTCAAAATTCATCAAAATCTCGAGTTCGATTTTTTGACGATCACCATACTTTCTCTACCTGTAAGATAGAGAGAAAGTAATAAACAAATTGATGCCCCACCTCCACACCCACCGTTGCTAGTGGAAGAGAAGAAAAAAAATTAATCGCAAAATGTCACTCTTAAACGTTGGTCGCAACTGTCCTTGGTGACAATTAGCCGGTTACTAATTCAAAGCTGGCTCTGAAAGAGAGAGAACGCTAGGAGTTATATTACTGTACCTGACCTGACACAACTAATCATTTCCGAAATAGTCAAAAATTGCATTGATAGTAATAATGATTTCACTAGAACTATAATAAAGAAAGCTATTTAAATTAAGATAAAATGTTTTGAGAAGTTAAAAATGTCAAAAATGTAAAATAAATTGGTCATTACAATCAACGGCTCTCTTACATTACGGTTTAGCGATATCTTACAAGGGCCTAAATAAATATTAGCCTACCTCTTTAATATGTGTGTCTGTATTGACAAAACAACTCTGGCTTTAATCCCTCAGCGAAAATATTTTTAGAATAATTAGAGGCTTTGTAATAGATATAGTATTGAGAATAGCACTAACGTTAAGAAATCTTGAATAATAATAATTTATATACAGTGGTGGTTCGTGAATAAATTCTAGGAAGGGTGCTCTCTTAAAAATTGTCAAATTAGGTTGACATCAGCTTACCCAATATCAACCTTACACCATCCTATATTTAGCTGAAAAATTACACTATAAAAAGTATAAAATAGATAAAATTAGTAAAATATATAAAAGGTAATTATATATAAAAGTATAACAACTCACTTGTTTCGAAGTCGAAGATTGTACACACAATACAACTGAATGACAGATAGCCGAGCAGCAGACCACACATGAGCTCAGCCCGAGAAACTTAACTTGGTCAAAGAAAGTGACATCAGGTTGTCATGGAAACCACTCTGTGACCTATGTAGAGTTTAGGAGCGTTGCTGGGTCAGCCTGACTAAGGCGCTTGTTAACATAGGAGCGCTTTATGTCACCTGTTGACGCTATTATGGTTTTGCTAATTTCCTCAATAAAATGGGAAGAGGGTATCACGATTTTTTAAATTAATTTATGTTTTTCACTATGTAACATTTGTCACATGTTACATCGTACTACCCCCCATATTAAGGGTCACGCAAAGGTTTTCCTCAAGAGTCATACTACCCTCTCCATATGAAATCTCAATATTAATAAACTTCCTGCAGTAGTAAGCTTCTCTATTGTAGTCCTATGTAGACTCAGTCTATATTTAGAACGATATTAAACAAGAATAAACTCTCCCACAATCGTAAATTGTTCATGTACTTACCACTTGTATCTCTTCTGGCTAGAACAACCTTCAAGACTGGATTACACACCTCACGTCCTAAATCGATGAACGGGTAGATCGAGCCACCATTTGCCAACAACTGAGGTTCCGAGCCGATAAATTAAATCGATACTTTCGGAACTATACGAGAACAATAACTAACTTAAACTATCCTGGGCCCTGGCGTGTAAGACGAAACCAACCACCAACACATCGCGTGGTGTCTGTAAGTCACCAACACCAGTCAAACAGATCTCTAACACCAATACAACTTGTGTTGGAGACAGCCCGCCAATCCTAGCCTGATCAAGGACTACGATCTCGTCTGCATGTTTCAAAAATGACCGTTGGAAGCCCCCGACCAATGTGAACATCCCTCCCGTTCCAACCCTAAGCGACTAGAAACATTATTTAAACCTTGCGGTTCTTAAACTTAGCAACTATTATTTATCAACGCCTTCAAGAGAAGTCATATCTTAAAATTTTACATCCATCGCCGTCTGGAGAAATCTTGCCCTGGACTTAGACAATTTACAGGATGATGATGTATTGTTTTATTTTTTTATCAAAGGTAATATAATAGACTTGAATTATAGCTAATTCAATTTTGAATTAATGTATTGTAATTTTTTAGTATAAGCCAAAATAAGCGTAAATTATTTACTAATTTTTCTTTATAAAACTAAATTTAATTATGAGACAGTTAATTCGTTTTGCCGCCACTTGGGCGCTAGTGTCAGTGAAGTCACGCAAAATATTAGATTGCCCCATTTATTAATTTGTTTCGTTAAAAGTATTTAATTTACATTGACAGGTTTGTTCATTAAGTAAATGTAAATTCCTCCTTTTTTTGTATAATGTTTTCATATTTAATTGTTGTTTGAATTAACTTAAAGTTTAGCTGATTGTTTTATTTAGACTAAATAATTTTCCAAATTATTTAATTGGACTAACTTATGGTTTAACTAGTCTTTATGTTTATCATATTTTTGTTTGTTAACAAATAGAGTTCTTGTTAACGACCTTCGTGTGTCAAAACTTAATGGTCCCATGGGAGTTTGATTTAATGCCGGAATACCAAACTCTCGTGTTCATATAAATATCTGTGTGATATTTAATTTAATCTTTAACTCTGTCTGTATTCAATGTAGTGAAGCAGACACTTTGGTAACAATTTCAAGATGCACATTAGGCTCTTTTTTGTATTTGAATAAATATCTGTCTAGATAATTTGAAAGTAATGATTAGTTTAAATAGTCAAACATTTATGGTTATTTTGTCAATATTCACTGTTGTGAAACTGACAGTGTAGTTTGGTCGATTTGTTGTCTCTTCAAGACTGAGCTATTAGACTTAATCAAATGGTTTGATCTGAGAAAACATTCACATATTGAAACTGCGCTTTACAATAATTGATATGACTTTCAACATACTTCCGATGGATTTTTGTTGTTATCTTGAATAAAACATTCATATTATTATTTAATTGTTGCTAATGTCTTGCTTTATTGGTCATATATCTAATGTTAGCTTACCCCACCTACCTTTTAGTCTAGTGTGGCCGTAGCTAAGAGCCTTACCTTACTTATTTTAAGGTTAATTTAAGATCTACAGATATAAATCTTTAACTTTGCATATGTAATCATGAGAAACTCAATAGATGTACTTCAGCCTTTTTTTCTAGCCAACAGTTGGAACGTATTTGTTTTCAATGATTATATTAGTTGTGGCTACGGGAATGTCAGGAAATTATAAAACCAGGAAATATATAAATTTAAGTCCTGGCTCAGGCCCTGCTATTTAGGATAAAGAAAATCAATAAATTTTAGGCTTATTTTTGTATCCTTTTGCATATATTACGCATTTTACGCCTTAGACTATGTGAACAATTGTATGGAGAAATCCAGAAACTCAATTATGAATTTACATGTAGTTTATTGACCTATGCACACTGAAAAATTACATCTTGGTTTGGGTAATGGTTCAAATTATTAATATATATTTTTTATCAATTAGAGAATTTCTTAAATATGCAACAAAACCAAAAAAGTTAATCTTACCTGTATGTATAAACGCATGTTTGTCTATCTCTGCCTTTGCCTGGATCCAAAATAGTTTGATAAGATATAATTAGGTGGACTGGTTATTATTAACTAAAGATAGGGATAGGAGGTTTATTATGAATTTACGGCAGTGAACGTTTGAGCTCCCAGTACAATAGATACAGTACTTACGGACGTGTTTTTTTTTTTTGACATTATCCTTTAAATTAAAAGGTACCTTGTTTAATGAGTGAATTTTGGAATTTTTTTAATTACATTTTATTATAACGTCTTACTACCCGTTCTGAATATAAATATATGTACTAATTACTAATCGTTAAGATACTAGCAAGATTGAATTAAATTAAGTTTATACCCACCTTCGTGAGAAGATAGATAGAACAGGAGACCATTTAGGAAAAACCACCGTCAGTACACACGACCGAGCTCGAACCGGATTCTCCTGTCATGGCAATGCAATCTATAGTAAGTGTAACACGTTAGATCATGGGTCAGCATTAGGTCAATCTCATAACAATTTTCACTCGATTGCTTAATAAAACTAATGGTCGGAAAAGTCAGGCTTACCATGCATTATTTCACTATGGTATAGCTTATAAGATAGGGCCATAGTGTAATATATCAAGGTAAGACTGCTACCTTTCAAGATAAAGTGCGTGTACATTTTATTAATTTTACATAATGTGGAGACATAATAATGGGGGAAATATTAAATTAAAGGAATAAATATAAGATGTATAGAAAAAAAGAATTTAATGTAGGGTGATCGCAGAACATTGATAAATGTAAAAATCGATCAGGGAACAAAAAGAGATGTTCGACCCCTGTCTTAAATCATGGGCCACTGAAGATATTATGGCATTAATGATTTTGTTTAAAATTGATATCTATTTATTTATTATGTCTTTATTTTGCAACATTTTGGCGAAGTTAAGGCTAGTTTGCTTTGTCTTACACTTCACCAATTAAACTAAACATGCTTATAATAACAATAATGAACATATAATGATGGTCTAAAATTTTGAATATAATCGTTAGATTACATACATCCATTCATAAAATTACTCCAGCATTTACTTATACACAGTTTTATTTGAAATGTTTAAAAAGCATGAGATTCTTTTAGAAATAATAATCAGTTTGACTGTGGTTTTGAAAGCAGCCAACCCAGTCAAGTTCCTTACTGTGGGAGGAAGCGCATTCCACGCCCGTGGCGCTGCGACTTTTGAATGAACGGGAATAAGATTCAGATTTGTGAGTATTTATGGAACTTTCAACCTTGAAAATAGCACTATAAAGTCTTTGGAGGGGGGGGGGTAAATATTAGTTTAAGGGTAAATAGTTTACAGATGAGTGATATTTAAGAGCTCAAGGCTTTCCCAAAGTGAAGTTGATTAAAATTTGTATCGTGGGAGAACTTCATATTATAAATAAAAATGTAAATCCTTTTACGGTAAAAATAATTCATTTAAGCGTGACCAACCCTCCTCATAAACCACGATACTAACAGGGGTGGACCACTTAACAAGCGTGTTTACAAGAATTCATATTTATAATAAGTGGGATGCTTGCTAATATTCTTATCTACCAGCTTGCAGTGGGTGTATGTTTATCTTTAAAGGATTGCTCAATACTAGTTCAATATTAGGCAAGGAACTCACTGACTTATTTTTGACGTCCATTACGACCAAACCGGATCTAATATTAAGTAAAAACTGACATTCAAAGTTATATTAGGGAAGTAGATCCACTAGTATATAGCCACAACAATTTAAGTTACGAAGAGTTCCGCGAGGACGCGCACTTACACTAAAGAACATACGAATAGACACTTCTCTCAGGACCTACGGAGGTGTCATAGGAACTATAGAATTGAATGGTAACACATTACACACACTACCAGGAAATAATGTACTAAATAAATAATCAGACTTTCTATGAAACTCTATATTTCATTATATTGCGGTAGTTTTAATTATATAATGGAACATAGACTAGTATATAGTCACAATTGCAGACAGTAAAATGAGACATAGCTTAACAATAAAATACAGTGGACACATCCATTGAATGTAACCTCTTACAAACTAGACACTAGAAGTGTTTTCCCTGTTGACTTTTATCGATGTTAAGATAATGTTTATGACCAAGACGATACCAAAGCTTGGTTCGGTAACCCTTTCCATTAACAGTCAAAACAGTGGGGTTACGTCCATTTAGTCGAGAAATTGGGGGAGCTGAATTGTATCCCTCGGAAAGGTATCCTTTCCGACAGTTTTGTTTATAAACTGCTTTTGTGAAAAACTGGAACTGTACCCACCTGAATTATACCCCAAAACTGGAATTGTTATCCCCTCAGAAAGGTATCCTTTCCGACAGTTTTGTAATAAACTCCTTTTGTGAAAAACTGGAATTGTACCCACCTGAATTATACCCCCAAAACTGGAATTGTATCCCCTCGGAAAGGTATCCATTCCGAACAGATTTTGTAATAAACTGCTTTTGTGAAAAGCTGGAATTGTACCCACCTGAATTATACCCCCAAAAACTGAATTGTATCCCCTCGGAAAGGTATCCTTTCCGACAGTTTTGTAATAAACTCCTTTTGTGAAAAACTGGAATTGTATCCCCAAATGGCTGACTTGAGGTTTAACAGAAGGAACGTTTAACGTAAAAGCTTTGTCACACTTCTTGTAGAGGGCAACAGAATGGAATCTTCTTCACTTACTACTTGTATACTAGAGTGAAGCCAAATCAGTATGTTAATTCAATAAAATTATTTAAATAAGTTTAAGTAATTATTTGAAATTCGTAGACTCCTATAAAGCTGCCAAGATTACATAGAATATGAAAAAGTATAGCGTTTTAGATTATTTCTGTGCTTCAGAATATTTTCTTAAACATGAAGTATTCATTCCCTTTAAAGATTGCAGTGCATACTAGAACATTAATTTGTAACCTTATTTAACTTGTAAGATTTTTTTCAGGTCAATATATTTTAGAGCATGTATCGATTTCTATAATTTTAAAGAAACAAATCTTTAAATTTTATTTTCCACCAGACTTTAACCACTATGTTAAAAAATGAATATTGAAAATCTAGCTTAAATTTATTCAATTATAGTGAGAAATGAGACATTTTGATGAATTCTGGCAAGAATTTATTAATGTGAATTGGCAGCACTGCTTATCTCACTTCCTATGCTCAGTGAGTTCTAGTGATGGGAAGAATCGAGTAACAGTAGTCGACTACACCTTTTCTGTATCGTAATCGGTTGAACTCGATTCTTCCAGAAATACTCAAGTAAAAGTAGTTGGGCCCTGTTCTTCTTTTAGTTGCTCCTTTTCTTTATCTTCAGATATAATACACAATATTGATTGGTATGTTTAACGTGTTATATTAATAAAAAATCTTTTTTCCCATATAGTTCATTTTTCAGTCATACTCTTATCAGCGAAGATTTAGAACAACATTCAATCACCCATCCGACATTTTATCAATAATACATCTCTGACCATATCGGGAATGGAACTCAGGACACCTAGCCTGGTTACCACACACTCTACTAATTGTGGTAGTGTTGAATTTATACTAGGTGACTCGTTAAAGATTCGAGCCCCAACCTGATTACTAACGGTGACAGTATAACGAGTGTAATAATCCTTAGACCGATCGACCCCCTAGTGGGGTTAACAGATTTCTTCATTCGGAAGTAAATAAATGGTATGATAGGCTATTTATTGTGGCTGCGCATAAAATAACTTTGAAAATTTAATATTGCCTCGGCAATTGCAGCACAACCCAGTCTATTGAACTATACGAACGAAGAATATATTATTAATTTGATGTGAATGATAAGAGCTGACATAACTCTTCAGTGTTCAACGTCACAACTGTCTAAGTGTGACACGCTCTTCAAGACCGGGTATGGTGCCAGTTAAGACAAACACTCTGCAACTTAAAAACACCACCATACATAAATTAATATGTTTCGCAAATAAACTTGAACTATTATTTTAATATCAAAAACATAATATAGGTAGACTCATTTAAAATCAAAATAAAAAAGTTTATTACAAGACAACTTTTTTATGTTTTCCTATAAACATTTTAAGAGATATGCAAGTTATTTAATTGGTTCCAAATACCAGGTAAGATTTCGCAGGCGATGTTCACCACAATATTACAACCACCATAAAATTACTGTCTTTCCCACACTAGTGGAAATATACTTATGGCGTGATATTTATATGTAGACTTTTGAAGCTTGGAGACAATGTTAATTTTTCATAATTTGGGTGAAAAAGGTGGTTTAAGAATCAGTTTTTTTAGTATATATTGCTTTCAGTAGATGCATCATGAATGTTGTATAATAAATAATGGGTGCTTATTTCGTATAAATAATTGTGTTCATTCTTGAGCTACACAATTGCAACTCCGTTGGGTTATAAAAAAGGATAGTGTTAACGGAAAAACCAATGAGATAGAAATAGACGTAAGTGTCCATAAGCGCATTTACTGCAATTTAAGAGCGAAACGACCTATTGGTATTTATTATTTGGTACATACATTTATAATGGTATTGTACATATTAATGATATTTAGATATTTTAGTAACCATTCATCACACGAAATATAATATATCCTGACATATATTAAAAATTCGCAAAAAATTGTAAAGTATAACACAATGTTTTTATCAAGCACGTATTAAGAGAAAGAGAAATACCCGAAGGTTTCTATCTTTCTCATACATTGTAAAACAAACGACATTTCAAAAATTTCAGACAGAAACATTTGAAATCAAATTGCCCATTGGCTATTTTGATCTGTGTAAAACTAGGCTTATTGAACCTACTATTTTTCATCCTTAGCTTAAATTAAATAGTTTGACCATGTCTAATTATCTAGAATTGACATCTACAACGTTGATCTAGCCCATTTTAAAATCGTTGTAGATGTAAAATCTAGATAATTTATGTATGGTGGTGTTTTTAAGTTGCAGAGTGTTTGTCTTAACTGGCACATACCCGGTCTTGAAGAGCGTGTCACACTTAGACAGTTGTGTCGTTGAACACTGAAGAGTTATGTCAGCTCTTATCATTCACATCAAAATTAATAATATATTCTTCGTTCGTATAGTTCAATAGACTGGGTTGTGCTGCAATTGCCGAGGCAATATTAAATTTTCAAAGTTATTTTATGCGCAGCCACAATAAATGCGACTATCATACCATTTATTTACTTCCGAATGAAGAAATCTGTTACCCCACTAGGGGGTCGATCGGTCTAAGGATATTACACTCGTTATACTGTCACCGTTAGTAATCAGGTTGGGGCTCGAATCTTTAACGAGTCACCTAGTATAAATTCAACACTACCACAATTAGTAGAGTGTGTGGTAACCAGGCTAGGTGTCCTGAGTTCCATTCCCGATATGGTCAGAGATGTATTATTGATAAAATGTCGGATGGGGATTGAATGTTGTTCTAAATCTTGCGCTGATAAGAGTATGACTGAAAAATGAACTATATGGGAAAAAAGATTTTTTATTAATATAACACGTTAAACATACCAATCAATATTGTGTATTATATCTGAAGATAAAGAAAAGGAGCAACTAAAAGAAGAACAGGGCCCAACTACTTTTACTTGAGTATTTCTGGAAGAATCGAGTTCAACCGATTACGACATAGAAAAGGTGTAGTCGACTACTGTTACTCGATTCTTCCCATCACTAGAACTCACTGAGCATAAGAAGTGAGATAAGCAGTGCTGCCAATTCACATTAATAAAATTCTTGCCAGAATTCATCAAAATGTCTCATTTCTCACTATAATTGAATAAATTTAAGCTAGATTTTCAATATTCATTTTTTAACATAGTGGTTAAAGTCTGGTGGAAAATAAAATTTAAAGATTTGTTTCTTTAAAATTATAGAAATCGATACATGCTCTAAAATATATTGACCTGAAAAAAATCTTACAAGTTAAATAAGGTTACAAATTAATGTTCTAGTATGCACTGCAATCTTTAAAGGGAATGAATACTTCATGTTTAAGAAAATACTTCTGAAGCACAGAAATAATCAAAAACGCTATACTTTTTAATATTCTATGTAATCTTGGCAGCTTTATAGGAGTCTACGAATTTCAAATAATTACTTAAACTTATTTAAATAATTTTATTGAATTAACATACTGATTTGGCTTCACTCTAGTATACAAGTAGTAAGTGAAGAAGATTCCATTCTGTTGCCCTCTACAAGAAGTGTGACAAAGCTTTTACGTTAAACGTTCCTTCTGTTAAACCTCAAGTTAGCCATTTGGGGATACAATTCCAGTTTTTCACAAAAGGAGCTTATTACAAAACTGAAGGAAAGGATACCTTTCAGAGGGGATACAATTCCAGTTTTTGGGGGTATAATTCAGGTGGGTACAATTCCAGCGTTTCACAAAAGCAGTTTATTACAAAACTTTCGGAAAATATACCTTTCCGAGGAGATACAATTCCAGTTTTGGGGGTATAATTCAGGTGGGTACAATTCCAGTTTTTCACAAAAGGTGTTTATTACAAAACTGTCGGAAAGGATACCTTTCCGAGGGGATACAATTCAGTCCCCTCGAGAAATTGTGCTCCGATTTCAAAATAGAATCGCTTCTTATGTTGGATTCAAAACAGTATAACTTCGTAGTAAATATGTTTTAAGTTTTTGTAAATTAAAATGGACTGCTATTACTAGCTAGAAATACATGACAGTAAGTAGTTAACATAAAAAAGTTTATGTATGGATATAAGAGAGAATTACCATTGTAGCATTGGGCAACAATGAAGTGGACAGAGACTGGGTATTTACCCCATTGCACCACAATCTAGCACCGATAAAGAACGCCAACCCGAGCGAATGTGTATCACGACTGCGTGCATCAGAGGGCTAATTTAGACTGAACGTCTGTGTATTGTGAAAATGCCAAAGAACTTGATTTGCTAAGAGCTCAAGCAATTAGGACACTTCACTCGACCATGTTCGGGGATTATCTCGAAGCCCAAAATGACTGTTTGGAAGCTATTGTGTCATCCGCGGGTTTGTTCCACAGTGTTCCATATGTTCTTACCCACCTTGTTTCCCGTCTTCTCTTTCTCTGGGTGGTATCGTATAAATAGTGGTGGTATGGCATCCTGCCGCCACTCTTGGACTTGATCGGATTGGGAGCGGGAGAAGCTCTAGCTACTATTATTATAAAATGTAAGACCAAAATTTACTTTTTCGGCTTCGTTAATATTTCCTCCTTTATTTTGTAAATATTTTCTTAGTCAAAATTCTTTTTCGGCCATTTTTTTTTATGATATAATTGAAAATACGCTAGTGATCTTTTCAAAATAATTTGTTGCATAACCGAGACATTTATATCGATGATAGATCTTTTGCAAGTTCATAAAACAAGATCGACTATAAACTTAGGATAATAACGATATGTTGTTGTCGACTATAGAATCGATCTTAAATCTCATATATTTTGTATTATTCTGTCACTTGGATAATAAATTTGAATATAATCATGGGGACATCAAATTCACTAAAAATAATTGATTGCTCTTTTATCTTTGGCTTTTCAACATTAACCTTTGTAATTAATTACTATTACGGGAAACTGGTATAATTTTATTAAGGAACATTTAGGTTTAAAAAAAATTAGGGATAAGTATCCTGTGGCTTGTTAAATTGTGATATAAGTTTTTATTTTGTCTAAGTGTTAAGGAAGAATATATTTTGATAATCTTCTAGTTATGAAGAACTTATTTGTTTATACATTTTGCCTCTTGTTACTTTTCCACTCAACACTTATTTCTGAGATTTTATTTTGTGAGCTAACGCTTTTTCTCACTTGTTAGCTAGTTTTCAATGATGGCAATGTAATTAAATTATTGATGTTTTCAATAATATCAATACTTGTAGGCTTTCTCTAAATATTTATATATATATATATATAACTTACATACGTTGATGATGTCTAAGATTTATCGTAAACTTCAATTTTATCATATTATACAAATTATTTATTTTCTTAAAGGGTTGAATCCCTGTTAAATAAATATCTACTTGGAACTATATTTTTGCTCTTATTCGTAATTCTAAGCCACCATACCCTAGGTATTTTATTTTATGCTGTGTTATTTATGAAGTACTTTTTGATTAACTATTTCAGGAATTTATTATCATTCTGTTAACGATCTCTTGGGATAGACCGTTCTCATATTTAATTTTCCGCAATGGGTGGGAGTTGCGGGGTCTGTGTTTTGGATGTTTGGACACAGACAATCAAAACAAAGAACTCCTTGCACTTGCTCCTATTGCCCCTCACCCCTTTATTTTATGCCCGTTTATGTATTTTTTTTGTACTCCCGTTTTTTCCTTAGTCTTGTTAGGGAGGTTACATCATATGATCATGGCCTAATTAAAGTACGTTATACGTACTTCATATTTCTTAAGATTATTTTTGGGGAGATTTGTTTAGCTTGATATGTTGTGTAAATATTAGGACTGGTCAAAACAAGCACCAATTTAATTAAGGATAAAATTAAATAGCTCATTTTCCGTCAATTTTCAGTACAGGCAGTTTCAGCTACCAGCTTTTAAATCATTCTAACTCAACCACCATTTATATTTAAGATAATAATTAAAAATCGTTTTCACGGTTCACCCTGGTCAGAACGTCTCACCTAATGATTCTAATACATATATAGTGTGTTGTCCCCATGACGACCAATTATATTAGTTTATGTAAGAATATAAATGCAAATAAGTTTATAATTCAGATTTAGATTAATTAAAAGTAAATGGTCCATAAATAGTTTTAAATGTTTAATATTGAAATATATTTAAAGTCTTTCGAAAACAAAATATATAATATTTAGAGAAATTTCGTCTGCAGTTATCAAGATTGGTCCAGACGGGACGTTTGTGAAAATCAATATGTGTTCCCTTTTGTTCATTTATAGAAAATTTCTAAGATACGAGATGACTAGCCGTTAGATGTATGCACTTTTCTATATTGGATAAATGTTTACAATAAATATTTAATATATATAAACTTGTATTACAAATGAATGTAAAGTTATTCTCTCTCCACAAATTTGATAGGTTGTTTGAATACAAAACTCTTGCTTAGAGTCTGTCATAATCGTTGAAGATATCAAAATAAAATAGCTTACAGAAATTGAAATTTGTTTCGATAATATCTTTGTATGTTCATTTAAAAAAATGCACTTAGTACTTTACAAATAGGTCCCGCTAAAATATTAGTGTTTTTTACCGTGGTCTTATGGATATAACCAGTTGTTTAAATCCACCACTCTTTAAAACAAATTTAGTTAATGTACCTGTTGCATTGTGGGATTGTCTTCCCCAATTAAAACCTTCATAGAAATAATATTCACTAACGTACCTACTAATTTAGGTTTATAAATGACTGAATGTTTTAAAAAATGTCTTAACTAATTTTATTACCAAAATATTAACTTATTTACATATAAATTTAAATTCATAAATGCGGAAAAATTCTCTAAATATCTTAAGCAAAACAAACTATATTACAAGATGTAAAATATATTTTATATATATTATATATTATAATATAGTAAAAATTAATGATGTTTTATTAAAAAAATGTTGTTAATATATAACTAGTATTTTATGTATATCATATATTTATATTTATTATATAAAACAAATATCAGCCGTATATATTATAGATATATAACTTTTTTACTATATATATATATATACATATACATATATTTACAAATAGTATTATATATAATATTTTACATACTATTATATACAATAATTTACATAATACTATATATACAAATATTATATAGTATTTATATATAAATAAACATATACATTTAAATAAATTCATATTTTATAATATTTATTGATATAAATTAAAATATAATTTAGTATATATATAAAGAAATCAAAATTATAAAGAGAGGTAAATTCAAGGCACTGTATTGGCTTTACTTGTAATATGTGCTATATAGTATGGATTAAATTGTAAAATAAACTGCAGCAAAAACTGGTTAAGTAAGATAAATATAAAATTATTTAAAATATGTGTATACCTATGCATATATCCCTTATGTATATATAACTTTATAGGAATATACATTATACATATTTTTAGAATTTTTATAAGATTTTAAATTATTTATACATTTATAAATGTTTAGTTATGTAAAATATATTTTTTATTTTAATAACCAAACTTAAGTATTGAGTTTATCAAAAGATAGCATCGTACATATTATTATAAGCTACATCAAATCAGGTTGAATATTTTGATTACTAGCGTTATGAATTTAAAAGTAGGAAACTATCAATTATGAGAAATGCTATCCTATGCTATGCTATGCTTGTTTTATTATTATATTACCAAGTCATTTCATTCATATATAGAAGTTTTTTTTATTAAATACTCATTATGAATATTAAATTATATTATTTGCAATCGATGAAAGTACTGTAGGGCAGGGGCGGGGGTAAGGGGGGTTTGAATGATCGTACCTTTTATTGATTTATTTTAGTTGATAATTGGAGTTTAAACAAAATGTATATCACATCAGACAATAATTTTTTGACAAAATAAAATTGATTTTAGATAGTTATATTGTAAAATATTACTACTGTTAATTTGAATGAACTACCACCACAAGTAGAAGAATCAAAACATATTCCTTGGTGTGTAATTGGTAACATCTATTACAGTATGAGAGCTAACAGGTATTTTAATATTTAATTATATAAACCGTGATTTAATTTATGTGTGAAATTAAGAGAGAGTAGGGAGATACTAAAGGAGTGGAATGATGTAAGCATTCTGGGGTTCCTGGTGGAGGAAATCCTTTCTTCCCCCAAAAAATATTATAGAAGACACTGGGGAAAATCATCAACATGTCCCAGGAAAACACAAAGAGCTCATGGTATTGACACCCTGTTGCATGTGTGGTAATCAAGGAATTTTGACTGAAGGTCTGAACCACATGCACACAAACTTTTATTTCCAGCAGCACGTAAGTATGACTTAAAACTTGGGTTCAAAAATGTGTCGAACATATTTCAATGGCAAGGCATATTTTCCTAGATCCATTCAAAATTTTCTTACACCGTCTCACAAGCCTCTAGAACCCTTGCGAGCAAAGTATTCTGCGCTGAGGATAGAACATTTAATAAACCAGTAATTTTATATCCATAAGAACTGGTCCATACGAGTCAGGCCGGTCACTGCATGCTGCTCGGGCGTGTTGATACTATTTTTCTTAGTTTCTAACATCAATCATACAAAAACCATGTAAATATATAACAAAAATAGTATGATAGATATGGTAGGGTCATTAAAAGCTAAAAACTTTCATTAAATATTTGTTAGTAATATATATGCACTAAAATATAATATATGTATTACTATAACAATATAATTATGTAGTTTTAAATTATTCATTAAAAATGAATATTTCAAGTTTTAATGCTGAAATTTAGAATTTAATTTTAAAATATGCAATATTTTAAGCTTAATAATTTATTTAATACTTTGTAGATTGAGTTTAAGATCAACTTACCAGTGTTAGGAACTATATGTTACGTCTGTGATTTTAATACTTCTATCCTTGGATTTCTAACCTTAAGTATATCATGTCTCCATTTTAATTATTATTCAATCTAAACCAATACTTTTGGGGTAACTATTGGTCTACTCGTTAGTTACACTGGTAAAAAAATACACACTTTACAATATAAATCAAGAAATTAAATATCATGTTTATTCGAGATATAGTTATATATATTTATTATTAATTATAAGAAAACGTGCGTATAAACCGAACGGGTAGTAAGACGCGGTGTTAATAATAATATAAGAGAACGGATTAGAAGATTATTGTTGGTGTCAGGCTAGGGATTGAATATAGAGGTCTCCGTATAAAGTTGAATGGCAAGCCTGCGTTCTGGTGGCCATGGACTATCGAGTTATCTAAGGTAACAGAATTACTTTTAAATACGATCATTCTAATAACTATATCATATTTCTTCAATGTCAAATTTTAGTGATTTTTAATCAGTGATGGTGGGTGAACGTGGGATTCAATAAAAATTAGGGTTTAGTTAGTGTAAGATTCTAAACTCAAGTATATATATTAGAGTAACCAATGAGAATGTATCGCCATGAATATTAAATATATTTGAATTTAAACTACTTACTTCAAAATCTTTAAATTTATTTTAACATATTTAATCTGATGAAGTTGTCATTGAAAATTAATCTTCCTCGGAATAATTTTAAACTATGCTATGATTAAAACACAAGAAGGCAATAGCTCTAACGCCAGTCATTGGTGGATATAAAAATTATTTGGGTTTTACTTTTCATCTTGAGACAATCAAGGTGGACGGAAATTATCTCACTGCCAATTTAAATCATTGTACTCAAATACATTTCAGGCAGAGTATCAAAGTCTAATTTTATATCAGAGATATAATACAAAGAGGAACATAGTACTTAAGTTCAATAAACGATAATAAATGCTCTTGAAATAAAAATTAAAAATGGCCAATCAACGTAACTAATCATTTAGATTTCAATTGAACAAGAAATATTACAATGCAACAAAACCAGCTCTATAAATACAGATATCGATGACTATTTTATCAGTGTACTCTGAAGTTTTAACAGAGACTTCAACCAGATTCCTCACCAAGATGAAGATTATTTGTTTGGCTCTTCTGGCGATACAGCTGGCTATTGGAGCTTCTAGTCAAGGGTAAAATATACATTTTTAGATGATTTAATTTTTACATGAGGTTCTACTTCTGTTACGGACAGTATTTAATTACAAAATATGGAAAGAAAGGTGTAATTTATAGCTTTAAGAAATGGAACCTGCATTAAAACACTAATTAAAAACTACCCACAGTACACGCTACCAGAATTCAATCCATGACTTAAGAGTCACCGGAATCCAAACAATAAATATCCCGTCTAGTCTATGTAACCACGAGTGCAGGTAAATAAATGTACAATCCTATGGTGACCTGGTGGTATAGGGGTAAGATGTCAGACTTCTGTGCCATGGTCCGGGGTTCATTCCTTGGTCTTGGCACAGATTTATCTAATTGCCAAACCCTTCCTTCACCTCTGCCAATACGTGTATTAATCACAACTTGTGAATGTGAAGAATGCCAGGCCTCCACCGTGGTTCGGATTCCACGTTAAACTGTAGGTCCTCAATTTCATCTCACATTGGCATTGGCGGTTCTAATAATAATAATAATAATAATAATACAATCCTACTTTCATTATATCATGACAACTAATTAAATATAATTAGTTTCTAAGCCATCCCCGGGGTGTAGTGGTCATTGCACCAAGCTATGAGCTTGGGGGTCCCGGGTTCGATTCCTCGCTGGTAACTTTGGTATTTTTGCCTTTAGGGGTATAATCCCAATGGTCGCCAGGGTTTGGATAATAATACTCAAGTTAGGTTAAGATTCCCTCCAGTTCCACAGCATCATAATAACCCCCATCCCAACATCTCATTGCGGGTACGGCTTGTAGCCAACCTCCTATGGTGTGTCCTGAGTAACGTTCTGTGCCAACTGAGTGGATAATAGTCTACACATATGATGACCAAACATGAACGTCAAAGTCCATCTCAGTCAACAAATTTATTAAATTCTATACTTAGATAATTAGAATCTTTATTCGACATCATCATTAATGAGAGAAATAGACAAAGATGATCTTTTTCAGAAGTGTGAGAAGTTTAAATGTAATCTGTAATGTGTCGAGGAAGTGTAAAGAAGGGATTTACAATAAGTAATATTTAACAATAATGACGTACTCAGAGGAATCGTGGGTAGTGAATATTCAGGATAAATAGAAATTCAAGCATGTAGTATTATTATAGGAATTACAAGAATTAATATGTTGAGAAATGAAATATTAAGGAGGAGCCAGTGCAGGTAAGGATAGAGAAGGTATGACTAAGGTGGTACGTTTATATGAGTAGAATGCAGGAGAAGATAGGAAAGAGATAATGGATATTAAATTGGTGGTTCGGAGGGGAAGAGGTAGACCAAGGGAGAGGTGACTAAAGGGAGTGCAGGGAATTTGAAGGAGAAAGGAGAAGACTGGGTTATTGTGGAGTAAGAGAGGTGGTTAGGTGGTAGAATGCGTTGGAAAATCTCATGTTTCAAACTGACCTGGACAGTGACTGGAAACGTTTCATGATGATTGTGATGATGATTATCATTATAATTATCCAGAATACTCTATAAAATATACACCATTGTTAAGTCCAAAGCCAAATTTTTAAGATAAAACTAATAATATACTAACATATTTGATATCTTCATTCTTTGCTTCTTAAGAATGAATAACAATGAACTATTATCACATTAATTTAGTATTGTCCACTTCATGGGATTTAAAGATTAAAAAAATATGTGTGTGTCTAATGGACAGGATAATTAAAGTTATCCTGGCTCATTGGATATCATTCATTGGACTTTCATTTTGATACAGGACCTTTGAAGCTGACGGTTACATGGAAGATCTTATAGTATCAACCAAATCATTTCTTGAAGGATACAATGGAAGCGCTACTTTAGGAGACGTTGATCAACCAGTTGATATGGAGGTTTGTTGCTTATAATCATATCAATTACCATTTATATTTGTATTTAAATGTTCATCCACTTAAATTAATTCAAAAGTTTTGTCCTTGATACCCAAGAATCAAATAGCCAAAGCTATTATTTATGATTTTAGTGAGGATTTACTTCATTTAGATATCATATTCTAATAATTGAAAAATCACACCTGGACACGGGAATTGAACCCGGGACCTTTGGATTAGTACGCCAATGCTCTACCACTGAGATATCCAGGAATCTTCCCGTGATCAAGGTCATTCTTTTCTCATATTTTAAGGCAGAGTCTATAATGGACGCGCGGAAATTGTCGAGTATAATGTGTGATTTATTAAGATCATGAGCTATCAGATAAAGCAGCCAACTTCGATTTGGTAGTTGTCTTAATGCTGCCACTTGTACAATTATTATAATTGTAAGGGATGGCATATTTAAGAATCAAATTGCCAAAGTTATTATATGCTTTATGCTTTGTTCAATTTTCAGAATATAATATCTAGATGGAGTAGATTCTCACTAAAAGCATTATAATAGCTTTGGCAATTTGATTCTTAAATATGCAATCCCTTACAATTATAATCATTGTACAAGTGTCAACATTAAGCCAACTACCGAGTCTTAGGTGGCTGCGTTATCTGATATCTCGTGATCTTAAGGGGGCCGCCTTGGTACGTGAGAAAGTATCATTCGTGTTAGACCTCATGTCTTAAAATGAAAATGC
Organism: Timema podura; assembly: GCA_033556935.1. NCBI lineage: Eukaryota > Metazoa > Arthropoda > Insecta > Phasmatodea > Timematidae > Timema > Timema podura. Next base: position 46,890,829 of record JAVRXN010000014.1, on the reverse strand, counting down.
TCTGTGCTGTTATCTTGAACTACAGCGTCTGTCTCTCTCTAATCTTATCCTCTTCACACTTACCCTGCCACCCCATGTCAGAAGAAGAGAAGCAAAGAAATGGAAAACTATTTCAAGGTCAAGAGGAATAATGCGCGTGGCTGATCGCCTCCCCACTCACTACACAGTCCAGCTGTCCGCCTGTGTTTATCTTGTGATATTTTGCTAACTTGATTCTCGTGAAGGGTTCACAAACAAGCACAATCCTCTATTGATGGTTTAACTTGTCTTGAAACCTTATAATACGAACGGGTAGTAGGACGCGATGCTAAAAAAAAATTGTCTTGAAGAACACACACTTTAATACATGTCACTTTTTTTTTAGGAAAATGTGAATATTAACTATACAATAATTAATCACGTGTAGACTAAATTTCTATCTTACCCTTACTTAGTTGATAGCAGGGCGTCGGAACCGAGGAGTATAAGGAGCTCTAACACACGGCCCTATACCCCCAACCCGTCTTAGATTTATTCTACCTGTGTAAATACTTATAAATATGGAAGATGTAAAAAAAAAAAAAAAGCCTTCAACTAGCTTCTAAAAGCATTCACTTTTTTTTGTGCTAAAAATCGGGAATAATCCTCCCCCCTTCCGACCTCATCGTTGTTAATCAAACCAAAGAGGTTTTACCTTTTAGAACTGCGTCTTACAACCCGTTCGGATTACACGCTTATGTAATAATTACTCTAATGGGTGACCATGCGGCCACCGAAGCGGGTCAAATTAGTTAACTTTTACTCTCAACTAAAATGAGATAGACTACACATTGTTATATCACCTACACTGTTTACGCCTACACAAAGCTAGAGTTTACATAAATAATAGGTTAAATGGTCATGTGTAACCTATTTTCAACAATTAATTCGTTTTAATTTCAGGTGCCTATTCAGGCTATCAGTAATTTCCACTGATTATTCTAGCTGATAGGGGAAGAGGAAGGAAAGTTTTGATGAAATGTACCCGTATTTGTTTAGAGAGAGGGCTACGGATAAACTACCCTTAGTAAACCTGGCCGAGAATCAAACCCCAACCTCCTTGTCACTGGCAATCTTGTTTAGCTTGATCCTTACGTTTTAAATAATTAAATCAAGTAAGAACTTATTAAAAACAATAAGAAATAAACAATATTATTAATGTTAAAACACATTGACTGTTTCATATAATACACACACACACAGAGTGGCGGATCCAGAAAAAAATGACAGGGGGGCACCATGATAATTTATTATTATTATTATTATTATTATTATATTGCTACCTTACATCCTTTTAAAAATCTCGTATCTGTATGTGAAAATTAATATTTAAACAAGATTTACAAAGCTATGTTGGATAAAAGCCTTTTGAGTCCAATGATAAATGCTGATAAATAATTATTTATCTTTAAGAGTTTGATTTAAGTTTTCGAGTGTGTTTTCTATCAACCATGTTTAGAACCTCTTCAGGATATATTTCAATACTTTTATTTAGACTAGGCAATGAGCCTGGCCAAATTATAGAGTCTTCCCTGACCTATTGTTCTCTAGATTTATTTCCTCAAATTGCATATTACGAAGTGACGTAAATGTTTTTGGAGATCTCATAGAAAATAATTGTTCAACGTCAATCCAAAATTTTATAGATAGTTTACATCCTTGAAAAAAAGAACGAGTTTAAAGTGGGATAGAGATTATTGTTAACTATACGTTGTGTGAAGTAGTACATTGTGCCCCCAAAGGCTTAGTTGTGCAAAAAAGATAATTTTAAGGGCAGATAGTGACAAAACAGTAACCGTAATGAGATTACAAAAGGAGGAGTTAGGGCAGTGATTCCTAACCAGGGTTCCGCGAGAATCTCCAACCTTTGTTTTTATTAATCTGACAATATTTTTTGGACAGTGTGGAGATATATAAATATAGCTCATGTACCCGAGGAAGATGAAGAGAATAGTGCCTATAGTAATATTAAAAGTGAGGTTGGTAAGAATAGTGATAACCCAAGTTCAAGTACCAGAGGACAGTAATTAGTAATAGTAAATAGAAATAGGCAATAAATAATCCTGAAATATTTTATTCAAAAGTATAAATTTATTATTATTATTATTATTATTATTATTATTATTATTACTCGTATTTAACAACCCTAATGATCTATATGTCTATTTTATAATTTACCCTTGTCGTACCTAATGTGTGTTTCCCCGAGATTTTATGAAATATTTTAAGAGTTCTTCTAAAGAAAAAAGGTTGGGAATCACTCGGTTAGGGTCGCTTTCCCACGCAGGAGGCCAAAATATTATTAATATTGGATGCCTTATCAAGCTATTTAGCGTTCAACTTGGTTTATTTTAGGGGAGACTTCAATTAAATCTATAATATATACGGATAATATAGATATATCGAGGTGAGTGCTCATAGAAATAAGAATATATAATAAGAGGGCAGGGAGAGGGGTGTTGGGTGAGGGGGGTATTGTGTTTTTTTAGAGACCAAAAACAATTATAATGTATTACTTCATCAACAAAGTGGGGGTAGTTAGAGATCTTTACTTTAGTTTACTATTGGTTAGAGAGTAAACAAGACAGTGTTAAATTATTTTCCAAATTAAAACAAAATCGTAGTGAAAGATAACTCCAAATAGTTTCTGAAAGCATCCAATTTCCAAAAGTATGTCGGTGGAAGCACACTTCAAATATATTCTAGAGCAGGAGAGCACACAGAAATTATTCTAAAGGAGGATCCAAAGTATAGAAGTTACAAGTCAATAATCAATTAAATCCATTATTACTAAACAAAATACTAAACGCTATACAGACTAGACAGCGTTAAATCCAGTTGGGCATGTTCCACACTCAGGCATGGATTCAAGGGGGTGGGACTAAGGAGCTATAATCCCCCCTTTTTGATATATTTTTCAAAAATTAAATTGACGGATTGAAGGGTGCTGTGCTCCTCTGCAGACATACGTCCAATGTGTTCGAACAACACATGTTTCACCCCGTTTACTACGAACCCTGGCTTTCCCGCACACTCCCCTCCTATCTCACCACTCCTTTGTGTAGTAAAGAGCGTGTTATTTACTATTGACTTATTTTCATATTTTAACTAAAATACAGTCACTTGAGTTAGGCATCTTTATTTTTAACAGTTCATTTTTATATTAATTTAAAAATTATACTCACAAACTAAATGTAAATTCTACAGTGAATATACCTAGAAATTAAAGCTGGCAATCAAATCGAAGGTAACATATATTTATAACCCATATAAGTTTAATCAGAAACAATTAGGTACAAAATATAATTAAAGGGCACCATTTTGAACCTTAGAATTACAAATTTTTCTCCAGGGGTGAAAAGCCCCAAGGGCACGGACCACCATTTTATTGGTTCCTAAAGGTGACCTGGTGGTCTAGGGGTAAGGTGTCAGACTTCTGTGCTGAGGGTCCGGGGTTCAATCCTTGGACCCGGCACAGATTTATCTGATTGCCAAACCCTTCCTTCACCTCTGACAAGACGTGTATTATTCACAACTTGTGAATGTGAGGAATGCCAGGCCTCCACCGTGGTTCGGATCCCACGTTAAACTGTAGGTCCTCCATTTCATCTCACAATCACCCTACCATTACACATTAGCTAAGTGTGTATAACCCTAACGGGTAGTAAGACGCGGTGTTTATGATCTATTGGTTCCTAAAGGTATTTCTTTTGTGGTGTAGGCACGCCCCCCCTCCCCCCTCATGACATAATCATGGATGCACCACTACTCACACTGTATCAAGACATTGGGTTATTTTCAACCACTGTTTTAAGGTGATTTAACATTGCTAAATCGTCCCTTTGTATTTAATATTTTATTTATCCTTCATGTTCTCCATGGGGGGCTGGGACCCACTGGACCTCCTTTGTGTGTACGCCCCTGTTCTAGAGGAATATTATTTTTAAAATTTTCTGGGAAAGGGTCACTCCAAATATATTCCAGATACAAATCATTTTAAAAAATCCATCTGACAACTCCAAATTTATTCTAAAAGCATCCTATTTTCAAAAATGTCCAGGTGAGGATCATTTCAAATAGCATTTAAAGATTTACATTTTTTTTTTAAATTAGAGAAGACCACTTTAAATAGTTTCTAGAGACATCTATTTTTATTTTTCAATTAAAGGCGAGGACCACTCCAGATGGCTTCTAGAAGCATTTAAGTTAAAAAAAATTTTTGTAGAAGACTTCTCCAAATGGCATTAAAATAATCTGAATTTCTAAATTTGGGGAGGACATCTCCAAATAACTTTTAGGGACATCCAAGTTTCCAACATTTATTGCGAAAAGGGGCAGAGTAAGGGAGAGGTGAAGGGGGGAAGGCAACTTCTCAAAAAACTTATTTTTCGTTTGCCACCGCCGCCTCCCCTTCCACCCTTCTACACAAATAACGTTCCGCCACCAGTGGTAGCAACCAATCCGTGCAACTGGTACAAAATTATGGTGCACCCCTGAACATTTTTTTTTTTAATTTACCTACTACTGTCAACAGGAGAATTTACGGCCAAGAGGTTTACAAGGGCGAAAGTTGAGAAATAGAATTTTATAGCTAAATTTTCATAAATAAGTCTTAGACTTTAATTTTTTTTAATACAGTAGTGATGAGTTTTTATTTAACTAGATATATATTTGCTATTCATAAAAATAGAGCCTAAAAAGACTTTTCTAAAATCTTACTGTGGACAGGGGTGGACTAAGGTGCAAAAGAAACAAGCGGACACTTGGGGCACCAGTGGCTGCCATGGGTGGAATTTCGTAGCTTGCAATAACTATAGCAAATACTATTTTGATTATAGTACTTATATTTATATAAAATATATTATGTGACTGTATATACAAATACATCATTGGATTCAATTCTTGTATTGTAAATTCTACGTAACCCTTTAGGGTGAAGGTTATCTAAAGTACCTAATACTATTTCTTTGTTATGGTAAGCCATTAATTATAACTAATGTCAAAACTTTATAGTTCGTTTCATAACTATTCATATAGCCATTTTTCAGTGTAATGGATGGTATGGTATTGTTTACAACTTGATTAAATTATTGCAGACTTCAACAAAGACCCCAGGATTGATTTCATCATCGCCACGATGCTTGAAGGGTGGGGCGGGATGAGGGGTGGCAGAATTATTCTCCACTTGTGACAATACACTTAGTCTGCCCCTGGCTATAGATATTTCCTTCACCATAATCACCATGGTTTATGATAGTAGGCTGATAGTATTGATATAAGAAACCCATTATTAGAAATATATTAGGCCTAACAATTAGCACAGAAAAGTCAACAACCCCAAGAACTCCTCCCCCCCCCCACCCCCCACACACTAAGACCACACAAACATAGATATTCTATATTAGTGGTTCCCATCCTTTTCCAGTTCACAGACTCCCTCAAGCCAATGATAATTCATCGCGGCCCTCTAACCTCCCCAGCCATACATGCTGAGATAAAAACACTTACACATTTATGGTACTCTACGTAACCAATTATATATATAAATATTGTCGAACTGGAAAAAAGAGATTTTTGAGAAAATTGTGAATACCATATATTTTTATATGATGTGAAAATTCAAATAAAAGAAAATTTAAAAATACTAGGGCTTATATTTGTTTCGCGGGCCCCCACAGGTGCCTTCGCAGATCCCTAGGGACCTGCGAACCCAGGTTGGGAACTTCTATCACATTCAATCTCCGAGTGTGGTACATTTAGTAGACTTATGTCAAATATAACGTGTGGAGATTATTACTAAATTGGACAAGCGGCCAGGATATTATGAATCATGAAAATGAAATAAATACCGTATGTATGCTAGTAGCTATGTAGCTATGTTCACACAAAACTATTTGCTCCCGAAAATTTATAATGGATGACCTATTAATTTGGTTTTCCTACCCCAGACAAAGCTGACTAATCTCCAAATTTATTGGTTCCATAGCTTTGTCTTCAAGTTGGGTTGAATCCAACGTTGTGGACATTTCAATGGGAGTGGACTGAGAAAGGTTTACTCTGTCCCGACAATCAGCTTTGTCCTCTCTGCCTGAAGAGAGAAAAACACCTTGTCTGAAAAAAAATAATTATTTAATTTATTGTTATCGATTATTAGTTTTTTATGGCCTACTGTAGGTATATCATGACAAAACACGGTCTAATTTGAGTTAACCGTTTCTTATAGAACATTTGTGTTCACTATTATTATTATTATTATTATTATTATTATTATTATTATTATTATTATTATTATTATTATTATTATTATTATTATTATTATTATTATTATTATTATTATTATTATTAAAATAAATTTTATATATATATATACTTTGTTCTATCAAATAAATGTTTCCACGGCTTTCTTTCTGTTTTTTTGCGGCGAGCACAAATTCGTAATTTTGTTTTTTCCCCTCTACGTTTGTCTTCTTTACGTGTCACGTAATCCATTTAAAAAATAAACAAGAATATGTATCACAAGCAACTAAATAAAAAATATATAATTGAAAGTATTTCAAACTTAATAGAAAACTAATTAATTACTGTGCCAAACATTGTTTGGGTCTTAATTATATTAAATGAGCAGACTATATTTTTTAACTCATCACTGATTAAATATGACGGGATTTCTGGAAGTCTGCACGGAAACTTCTCGCCTACCGAGGCGGCCCCCTTAATATTGAAAAAGCAAATTCACACTTACTCATAAATTAAATATATTGCTCAAGTTTTTTATATTGTAGAGCTGATTTTGGAACTTTTTCAGTTGAGACAACCAATCAGGCACTAAACATTGTAATAATTGCTTTAGAGTTAACCTTCACGTATCAGAACTGAATTAATATTTATTAAAATTAAATGTTATCTTGGGTGTAATAAAAATTTTGTTTTAATATATAGTTATACATATTTTAAGAAATTAAATTGTCCATTATCACTTTGTTAGTAATTAGTATACGTACAGTAAATATATACTTTTCCCTCTTATTTATCTTTATGTAATGTTTTTTTTACAGTACAAGGAATGACCAAATAAATAAATAAATGTTTTATCCAAGCAACAGAATTCAAATTATGGTTCTTTACTTCACAGGAATAGCTTTATGAAACTTCCGGACGGGATTTTAACCCGTCCTCCTGAATATAGGAGCAACACGGTAAAATGAAACTAACACCCAACCGTTGAACAGTGAACTAGATCCTGTTTTTATACTAATCAATCAGTATGTACTTACTTTGATCCATTAATAAAACGCTTCTTCCCCTTTTTCCATCCTAATTTTTTGCGGCGGGCAGATAGTCGAAGTCTAGTTTTTTCCCCTTTACGGTAGTCCATTTTGCTTGTGTTATTGTTCATAGTAGTTTTAATTTATCGAAAATAACAATATTATTCTATTTTATTTATATATAATTATAATGGCTATCATAAGAAGGCAAAGCATACACAACTGTTCGGAAACACTTGTGTTATTGTTCATAGTAGTTTTAATTTATCGAAAATAACAATATTATTCTACTTTATTTATATATAATTATAATGGCTATCATAAGAAGGCAAAGCATACACAACTGTTCGGAAACACAGGACCAGTTTGTAAACACATTTCCAGTAAAAGCTACAATAAATATTATTTTTAATATTTTCTAATGAACACCTAAAACTTAAAAATGTGCCGGCTCACTGTGCGTTGTCTCAACTCTCAACAAGGCGAAGGCAGACATCCAACTAAAAGAGCGCATGCGCAAGGAGTCAACTGCCTTTCCTTCTTTCTCCGGCTATTCTTTACTTCCAAAGCGTAGATGGAGGATATGGCTGCGCCACTTGATGGCTGAAAAGCATTAGCTTTGACGCATCAAAACAGCAAAAGGAATTAGCAATTATCTTCACATTTTCTGTTGTGACCCTATCAAAAAATGACTTTATTTGTTTTTGAAAGGTTGTGTCTAGGATTATTTATAAGTTACCCTCGTCTCAGAACTGTGACAATATACTTAAGGCCATTTAAAGGTCATTGAAAATGAGCAAGTTTCGAGTTTTCATTAATTTTTTATATACATAGATTATCAAAATGTAAGGTTGATAATAATAAATAAGCATGTTCCCCACCTTTATCTTCCTTTTGGCTTAAGTCAAGTTTGTAAAAAATTAAACACTACCTAACCATCGCGTATTTCCTGAACGTCTGCAACGCATTCCAACTCTCTGGTAGGCGGCCCCCTTAATAAAATCACACATTTTTATCCGACGATTTCAGCACGTCCTTAATAGACTCTGCCTAAAAGATGACTGAAGAATGACCCTGGGCACGGGATGATTCCTGGATAGCCCAGTGGGTAGAGCCTTGGCGTACTAAGCCAAAGGTCCTGGGTTTGATTCCCGTGTTCAGGTGTTATTTTTAAATTTTCAGAATACTTTATAGCCAAGCTAAAGTTAGGGTTGAAGACAATTCAAATTAAAATAATAATATTTACAGTTTTTATAAAAAAATATTTTTTTTAGCCAAAAATTTGTATTGATTCAACAGAAAGAACTAGTGTAATTTTCTACAGTAAATTATTTGGAGAGTTTTTAAAATAAAATGAAGAGTTTGTGTGTATGTCTTTCACGAGTGTTTCACAATATCCACCTCAAGGAGAAGTCTGAAATTTAAATATTGGTAGCCCTTGTGAAAGACAATGTGCATCTAAAAGCAAGAGTTTTGAAATTTTGATTAGTAATATTTAAAATAATTAAAAAAGCAAAAAAAATCAAGAAATATTAACGCCTGTAGAAATATTTACCACTACATGTAATACAAATTATGACGTAGTTTGGTAACTATGGAAATTTTGTTGCCATGGAGAAAAAACGAAAAGAATTTGGTATTCGTAACCAACTATTTTTCAATTCGCTACAATATATTAAACTTTAATTGCTGTGATATAATACTAGTAAATAGTATTTATATATCAATACGTTTCTTTCCTCAACCTATTTCACTTTCTTAACAATGTTTTATCCTGTTTTTTCTTTCAATCCATTTGAACACTTTAATAATGTTTTAAACATTTTATCCTTTCACTCTAAATTATTTCTCCGGTGCTAAGCCAGGTAATGAATGTAAAAAGGAGCAAAAAGGCCAAAATGGCCAGAAATGAAAAGAAAATTGTAAAAGTAAATCTATTGAAAAAGACATAAAGAACTAATGAACAAAATTTTAAATTGTTCAAAAATATCAAAATGTCAAATAGGACCAAATGGGCCCAATTGACCAAAAATGGTTTGAAGAGTAAAAATGGTAAAAAAAATACAAAAAGTAAATCATTGTAAAATTTAAAGTGTGTTAATGTAACGGTTTCGGCGAGCTTATCATACATTATCATCCCATTCTGACACTAAGATGTAAGGTCTGACTGACCTTATCGCACTATCTGACACAAATATGTAAAGGTTACGGGTTCACTATTACGCTTCCACATTTAAATATTATTGACTGCTGACTATTATTTGTAGGTCTAATCAAGAGACTCAAGAAAACACAATCAATCACATATTCTACTGTTGATCTATTTCCCAAAGCAATCTGCTCTCATATATTTCTGTCAAACCCATGACACCTTCTGTCCTGCCGTTCACTCATCCCCAGTCAACATATCCATAACTTACATTTGTATCAGTGGGATCAAAAATCTCTAACCACTGTCTAGCCAATATATTAAACAATGTCTAACCACTGTTTAACCAATGTCTAATCACAGTTACACTCATGGTGCGTGAGGCACGCCGTCGCTAAGCGGACACATCTTAATACACACTTGACAACTGTCTAGAACCAACTTTACAAAAAAACTGTCTACACAAACTGTCTGAAACTAACTGTTCAGAGCTCTGCTCTAGGATTCAAAATAGCTAAAATCTGCCAACTATAAGATTCTAATGACGGCATAAAGCACCAATCAACGTGCCTAGAACTACATCATCCAAAACCACGCGATGCTTGAACATCACTACTCAAATATTCAATGCTCTCCCACTGGAATCAGCAGTTATATGTCTACGTGCGGATACACAAGGAATACCTCACATTTAAGATGCTTGACCCTACAATTATTAGCTTACCGGTGATAATTGGACTTACAAAAGATATAAAACATGTTGGAAATAAATAACTAAGTGGAGAGCCTCACATTAAGTTTAAAACCGGCAAAAAAAAAAAAAGTAAGAAAAATGAAAGTCCCACAAAATGGTCAAAATTATTAAAACGGCTAAAAATGGGTAACATTTTAATGGTACAGGCTTAAACAAGGTAGAAAGGATAAAAAGTGTAAGAGGTTTAAACAGGTAAAAACGGTAAGAAGTTAAAATGATTAAAGAGAAGAGGTTAAAAGGGGTAAAGAGGTAGAAAAGGTTATAGAGGGGAAATATTTTTAAGGACAAAAAGAGTATAATTTAAAATAAATAGAGTAAAATGTTTAAAAGGGTGTAAAAAAAAACAAAAAGGGTAAAATGAGTAAAAGGATTAAAAAAAAGTAAAGAGGGTGGTGAAAATTACTAAAATAATTTAATTGAATCTATTTACACCCCTTTAACAATTTAACAATTATTTATGACGTGACACTGTTCTTTCTTTTTTTCATAGCACTAGCAGTTTAGTGTTCAAATTATATTTAATAGAGAAGTTATAATTTAATCTTCAAAAGGAAAAAAAATCAGATTATCTCTCTGTTATGATATTGTGTCAGCCTAATTGTTTGGTTTATATTACAATCCTAACCAATTAGGAATAAATTTAAAAACATAATTAATGATTTATTTACTAATCCCTGTGGTTTATTTTGCATACTAAAAATAACAAAGCTACTTTATAGATATCTCGTGAGAAGAATGGGCACACCAGCTGAATGTAGAGTTCGTGTGTCCATCATAGCAATACGAGCTATCTACTGCTCACAAAGGTCTGAAATTTAAAATTGGTAGCATCTTTGCACGAACATGTACACATTGAATCCTGAATTTTAAACTTTAGAACGGATTTTTTAAAATTAATTTAAAATTGAATTGGAAAAATTAAAATAAAGAAGTTTGTTTTTGTATCTTTGAAGAAAATAAAGGCTTTGCCAAAGGTAACCAAGCAATCTATTTCATGGTTACCATAGGCAACGCCAGACACTGCTAGATTATAAAATGCAGTTTTTAACAAAATTATGTGCTATTTTATAATATGGCTTATGCCAAAGTTATTCTGTCAATTTCAACAGTATTATTTCTACTTGATAGCCCTTTATTTTTAGTTTAATAAATACAGAATTGTTTGAAAATTTAACATTAACTAATTTTTAGCGAAGCATTTTGCCAAGGTACGAGAATGGGCTATAGATTAATTAGTCTTCTTCTAATGAGTGGAGCTTTACACATAGCAAAGACAATTATAGTTATCAAATTTCTTTTTCTAAGCCTATCTAAAAGTTGCTGCATTTGTTAGATGAAAGACTAAATTCAGAGCCTAGTCTCATAACTGCCCAAAATGCTTCGTTAAAAATGAGCTAATATTACATTTTCATACATTTTTTCTTTTAATGAACACAATATACAGGATTTTCAAGTTAAAAGGACCCTGTTGAAATTGACCGAATACATATATTGAATATATAAGCATTATAATATTTATTTATAGAATATGATTATGATTTTATACATGAAATAATAAATATTCATAAAAATTAAAAATGTTGCTATGCAAACTTATTGCGCTATTATTTATGTTATCGGTGAAAAAGTTCACATTAATTTAAAATCTATCTATGTGTTGGGTTTCTAATTAATAATACAATTTACGAACAGTAAGAAGAACAAATTACAATTTTTTTTAAATGTATTTATTTGGTGAACGATTTAAGGAAGGAACTTACGATATATATCTGAAGAACGGTCACATCAAGTCTCTTGGAAATATCACCGTTGGGAAAGCCTCATACATTGATCAATCCGTTTACAGAGTGGCCTCATCTTTCTTAATCGGGAACGTTTTGGTGAGTTAACAATGAGGTATATAATACGTTTATATGTAAGTGTAAATACATATCGTGAATTGTTTAATTATATTGTCTTATAAATACGATATTACCAAGTTTTAATTCTATAGTTTAAAGACAATTTTTCAGGTAAATTCAAAAAAATAATAAAATTGTATATTTATTTAAAGTAATTTTAATCTTAGCTTGTAAATAATTACACTAATTTCGTTAAAAATAGATGAAATACTACTTAACCTAATATATGTGTTTTACTTGCAGTAGCTAGGTAAATTAATTATTTACTTGTTCGTATTGAAACCTCCTTTACTAACCAATTATGCATAAGGACCAGATAGAAACAGAAAATAAAACATTCAAAGTGAGTCGTTTGAGGGTAATCAGTTACAATAGTCTGAGAACAGACTACTGTTACTCAGCGCAAGCAACTCACCCGGTTGCGGAAACAGTTACAAGACAGTCATCCTTTGTTCCATCATTTTATAATCCTTATAGCAACTCAAACATAAATAAATAAATTCATAAATAAATAATCTAATGGTACTCTTAAGACGTGAAATTAATTTATCATTAAATAAAGTAAAAGACTGAGAAATCAATATTAAGTGTTAATTTACTATATATATAAAAATATATATTTAGCTTTATAGCTAATGCTACTGTATTATTATCTGTATTATTATCAAAATAATCATAATCGTAATTATTATTACTATGTGTTCTGTCTTACGACGGGTCTGTTCCTTTTTTACCAGTGAAACTTAGACCTCCAATACACCCTCTCCTCTCCCTCCTCTTCACCATCCCTAATGTTCTTCGTTATAGCAAAAAAATATGTGCAAATTATTATGTTTACTAGAATATGACTATATTATTAACTTTAAGATTATATTGAATTAAACTAGGCTTTAAAGGGAAATTATTACTAAAAATTTGTTCTATAGGTTTTTGTTCTAGTTCTTAAAAATAAAAAAGTTTAATATTAATTTCGATTGAACTATCGCATTTATCAAAATATTCTAGCTTAATTATATCTATTGAATTTTGACTTGTATATAGAAAAATGTGTTAATTTTGTTTGTTTTTATTGTTTATTTAATTTATTTTTTTTATTAAATATTCACTTGGTTTATAGAATTCAACTAATTTATAGTAAATTATATATAACCATTTTCCAGCTCACCTACGATTACCAGTTGCAAGACATTCAAGGAAGGGTTTATCAGGGATCTCTTGAGGTTGAATTAGAAAATATTCAGGCTTCTGTTCAAGTCCGCTCTTATGAAGATGAAAGTGTGTACATCACGGATTTAGAGAAATATTCCGTCAGTGATCTTGGGTGAGTGATATATTAATATTAATATTATGGCCAGGAGATCAATATACCCTTAGTATTTCAAATCTTATTGATTGGATGATGTCTAGATGAAAGATTCTTTCTTTTATTAATTATTGGCATATATTTGGTCAAGAAAGATTAGATAGATAAATTATGTATATATATTATGGATTAAATAGCCAAATTATTACATTTGTAATTACTGCTATTGCCACATCTAAATATTTTACTCCTTAAATTGAAAAATTACACTTCGACAGGACAATTAAACCTGGGACCTTTGACTTGGTATGCCAATGCTCCAACCACTGATTTATCCAGTTATTTTGTCCAGGGTCTTTTTCCATTATATTTTATAGAATATGATATTAATATGTGACTATTACCGTGATTATAAAGTAGCTTAGCAATTGTATCCATTATGATTTGCGCATTCATACAATTGTCATTGTATTATTGGTATTATATAGACCTCCCGTGTCAAGATAGCTGCGTTATATGATATCTTGATATTTTAATTTATCACACACTTCCAAACGTTTATAACAGGCTCTTACTTTAAATATGAATAAATAAATAACTTAGACACGGGAAGATTCCTGGATAGCTCAGTGGCGACAGTATTAGTGTATTAAGACAAATGTCCTAGGTTTTATTCCGATGTGTAAGTCTCATTTACAAATTTAGAGTATAAATTAATATAATGTAATTAAATATTTATAAAACTACTTATATAATGATATACTACGCATGGCATTACTAGTATAATTTGAGATGGCGCTCTGGATTATTTTTAATCGATAATAAATTTGTCTAAATATTGTTGTTTGGATATATTTTTAATTGGATGGTTTGAGTTGGATATAATATGTTTATTTGTGAGAATATGGGCGAATATTTAAAAGTATAACAGAATTCTTTTACTTAAAATCTTTTATAAAATAGAAATATACATTTTATTTCCTCCATGATGGACAGATTAAACGTATTACTTCATAAGTGTGACAGATACTAAAATAATCTTCCCTAACATATGACTTTATATATACATGATTGAAAATTATCTGGTGAATGTTTTACATTTCTATAAATGGATTCTTATTTTAATCTGACCGATATATCCATTGATAATGCTAAAATAAAGAGGAATAACTTTTTTATTTGGGAGTGTCATTATTGTATATACCTTTAAAATATGAAACTTGTTTCTGAATAGTTATTTGATGATAATACCATGTATGTTTTATATATATATATATATATCGTACAATAATATTAGTGATTCCTTTAAATAGTTTATATAAATTTAAATATTTCTTAAAAAATATCAAAATAATCAAGGTGAAATAACACTTTTTTTCCACGAAAATTTAGAATATAAATCATTTACATAAATATATATATATATATTTATATAAATTATTTGTGAGATAATAAGAGTTTTAAGAAAATAAAATAATAATGACATATTTTTAAACTTCGATGGTTCAAAGATTATTATTCAGGAAGATATACAGTTTAAATACTAATTGTATATATATACAATTAGTATCTTCCTGAATAATAATCTTTGAACCATCGAAGTTTAAAAATATGTCATTATTATTTTATTTTCTTAAAACTCTTATTATCTCACAAATAATTTATATAAATATATATATATATATATTTATGTAAATGATTTATATTCTAAATTTTCGTGGAAAAAAAGTGTTATTTCACCTTGATTATTTTGATATTTTTTAAGAAATATTTAAATTTATATAAACTATTTAAAGGAATCACTAATATTATTGTACGATATTTTTAAACTATAGAATCATCCAAGTGTTTATATTTATAATAGACTGTTTTAATTATAAGAAACTAATTAGTATCAGGAATAATATTTCTAAATTAGATAAGATTTGCAAAAAAAAAAATATTTAAGACAAAATTCGTATCTAAATTATAGAATGAATTGGATTATATTCTCCAGATATTTTTAAATAAACCCATGTAGTAGCGATAAAAATATATAATTGGATCGTCGTGTTAACTTTGATAACATTAAACAATTTTTATAAGCTAAACTTCTTTGAATATTGGTTTGGAATTATAGAAAGTTGTAAAGTCTTATTGTGTTTGTTGATCTGATGGTTTTGTTCCTTGTGGGTGTTCTAGGAGTGAAACCGGTGTAAAATTCTCCGATCAATACCTACCAGATATTATAGGTCTCCAAATTGAGAGGGTTTTCCAGATCCACTATAACATTTCTGTTGCCGAGAAGATTGTCAATGTTTTGGCTGATCGAATAAGTGAGGCTATCAAAGTGGTTAGCTTCGACAAATACGTGCAGTAGGCTTTGTCACATTAACAATGCCACTTTACTTGTGCCTAATTAGTAAACAATAGGATGAATTCAGTTGTAACTTTGTTTTGAGTTTAAAATAAGTTTTCATTCAATATATATATTTTCTATTGTAGTTCAAACAAATATCTTTGGTCACCCGAAAATTGTATATTATATTAAATATTTTAAAAGTGTTCCTATTAAAGTAAGCAATTATTTCTTTTTATTATATTTTTAATATACTTGTTTGAAGGTTTTTCTATTAGAATATATTTTCTACAATTTAATTATAACACCTAAACAAATAAACTTATTTTTATTATGTATAAGAAAATTTCTAAAAATATTGTGGTTAACTTATAAAACATGTAATATAAGTTGAACTGTTGGGATGAAACATTTTATTAAATTCCGTGAAATAGCTTAAGGATAAGCTTTGATACACTAATAGATATACCGCCACATAAATAAATGTTTGGAATAGAGAGCTGCACTTAATATTTTATCTTCAATAGAGTTATGGTATTTCCATGACTTTAGGTCGATTTAAAATCATTCATGGTACTGATCAAATTCATTTATATTAATATATTAAAATTAAATGCAAGGATGATGTAAATATTATACTTAAATAATATTTTACTTAAAAATGTGATTTTAATTCTGTACATTTGTGTTGATATTGTGTAAATTAAAAATAATATATTGATGAATAAAATAAAATAATTACTTCAATATGTTGGAGAATATATAAATCATGTGTCTCTATTTAAAGAAATTAGCTAAATTTAATAACAATATCATAATCATTATTGGTTCTCATCAATATAATTGTTTTAGAACCTGCTAATTTTAATCTGAGACTTAGTGATCTTTAAAACATTCAAATTTAGTTATTTTGGAAACCTAATCAACTGTCAGTGGAGAACATTTGTACCAACTCTTAAAAAATAAAATCTGTAAAAATAATATATTTTAGAAAAATGAATCATTTATATGATAACTTTTATGAAGGAATAAATTAATATATGAATATTTATAAATGGAACTTTATAAATGGAAACATTCAAAGCAAATAGACGGTGGTGATTTCTGAAAAAATTAATAGATATGCTGTACTCTAAAAGTTACAGGGAAGATTTGGGAGCCGAGGACCCTCAACCACCGTTGTCCAATAACGTCAAGGGATTATTTCAAGGGAAATATTTGAAGATGTGTGCCTATATAAAAATGGTTCTGCTTCTCAGATAATCTGGAAAGACTTTTCAGAAAATCTGAAAGCGTTGAGAATCAAATACGGATAATCTGGGTCCATAGCCATAACCTTTGACCACTATACCACAAAGGCGGTCCTCAAATTGAAATGCTATCTACTCGTTTAGAAATTTAAGTTATTATTAATGTCGGGGCTAAGAGTGGTATGGTCACATTTCTTAATGCATAAGAGAGACATATCATATTCAATTAGCCTAGTGTAATTAAAAATACACAGTTAGCAATGCTCAAAACAAAAAGTCATAATAAGAGTAAAATGGAATGGTAGGGCCTACATTGATCAAGCGTCCATCAGATATTTGTGAGAGGGAATCAAGTGAATTGTCCAACTTACGTTGCAATTAATACTATTTCTTAAAGCCTAACTTATCTCAAACAATACTGCTTGGAAACAAATTAGTCTCCTAACTTGAGAATTTATGCTCCAGAAGCTATTTAGATGCGTAAACACTGACTAACATAGAAGATATCATCTTGGACTATTAATACTATATCGCTACTTCATTGGTTTATTTCTAAGATATTTACCATTATCTTTTGCCGTAAGCAATGGTTTACCCAAGGGGAAGATGGGTAAACAGAATATTTACCCCTCCCCACCTCCCTGACACCACAGATAATTTTAATAAAATTTAAATGATATAAAGTATAACTAAAATATTTAGCATTGAAGATGTGTGAATGTATAGGCTACATTTTAATATCAGGCTTCTGACTCAAGCTTAGTATTCAAAAGGTTTACCGTTACACACATAAAATTGACAATTGAAAAAACCCACAATTTTTAGTTTCTGATACAATTTGCATTATTTAAATCTCTTAATTAATATAAAACTACTCCATATAATTTCAAAATCCTTTAATATTCATAAATACTCTCGGCCTTCAGGGATTAGGGGGCTGTGCACCCCTAACCCCTCTCTGCATCAAAATCTCATTCTTGCTAGAGCCTTGATTAAATACCTCCCCCAAAGTAAATGGCTGGACGCCCCACTGATTAAGTAAATTATATGAAAATATATTTTACTTTATCTTTTCCTTCCAAATCATTTTGAATCATGGTGAAATTACACTCCTGACTTTTAGGATTATTTGATGTATAGTTATTAGTATATACAAACCCAATGACTATTAATTCGTTAATGTGAAACAAAAACTAAAAGAACACTATTAAAACCCCACAATTCTTTCTACTAAAGAAAAACACGAATTACCATCAACTACGGTTAAAGTAGCTCCGTCATCCGCCCTCCTCCCTTCCTCGCTGTACCAGTGCTGAAATGCTTAAATTTGAAAGAGTGGTAAAATGTGTTTGCCAAATACATGATAATATATGTGACTAGAATGCCTAAACATAGCTCAATGTATAACTTTAAGCTTGTTACGTAAACTATTATTTTACATTTAATTATATATATTATATAATTTATTTAAACTATACTAAATTTATTTAATACATAAACATTGTGATCTTGAATCTTTTTTCAATAGTTGGCACAATGCTTATCCTGCTACACATGAACAGTATGACCTGGGGTGAAAAAACCCGAGCTCATTGGCCAATGACTTGTGGGTGAGCGGAAAGGGAATGTGTTGCAACCACCTGGACATTGGGCAAGATCATTAGAACCTTCCTAGCATGCCTTGCGGTTTTCAAGCAGCAGGACTTGGGTTCCTATTGTGTTGAATAGAGCCTTTTGGAAGAAGATTTACTTAAAACACAATATTCTTTGAATGTGAACCAATATTAGTTTTAAAATAAATAATTCATTACATTAACAATCCAAACATTAATATTTACACAGTTAGCTCAGACAACATTGAATTTTAAAAAACTAGCATACCCGGAGAATACGCGACTGCAAATATATCATACTTTATGATTTTATTCGGACTTCAACTCTTATGTTGGTTGGCAACAGCCCTACATTCTTACCTTATTCTTTCATCTCTTTCAAATTTTGATAGTTCTAACAATAAAATTCCTGCTTCATTTGTAATATGAATTTATTAAATAATCCTTTCATCAACAAGTGAGTTAAAGTTAAATAATCATAGGAGAACTTAAATATTTAATATAAGCTGAAAACTGAAACACCCATCTCACTCTAAAATATGGTTTTTGAAATAAAAGATGGTTGATAAAAGAGCTTTATCAGACCCACTAGAAAGATAAACTCTTAAGTTTAGGTGGTACTTTGTTTCAAAAAAAATTATCGTGGATATCACAGACTTTCATTCTTTATTTAATAATTGAAACATTTACAGCTCTGTCCATCAAAAACATAAACAATAAATTTTCTCTTTTCAAAGTAAACCAATTAATAATTTATATGTTTGCTTATATATATCGTTGATAATTGTTCTGATTTGGTTTGATGATCAAAACCCAGACCTAATGATTATGATGCCATAGCATCGAAACATGTGAATTTAGTTAAAGATTCTGTCAATCATCCAATAATGAGGAGACGAGACTAATTACGATGGATGAGAAAGATTATTTTTTGTATCTCATAGTTTATTAATTCATTTCATTGACTACAATTTCTTAATTAATTAACTTTCAACACATAAATTATTAGCTCGTATATTAAATATTTGAATTTTCTATTAAATAAGAATGTTTTCTTTGCCACTCAAATAAGCTCTTTCATAAAATTAATTGCAGTTTAAATGTTAATTCACGCTTTTATCTATCAAATTATGCAATTATTTATTTAATTGATTTTCTTGCATCATATCAAATGGTTAATCACTAGTCTCATTTTAACTTTTTATACTATTAATTCAATTTCCTATATTACATCAGTTTTAATACTCCATATAAAATATTAGAAGATCATCTATTGAATATATAACATTATTCATATTTTTATTCTAATTATTACTATAAGAAATTGTTTTGTTATTTGACTACATGTATTGGCAGTTGATACCTAAAAATAAGTTTTTTATCTCTTCATGAATCTTATTAATGTTATAATAAACTAAATATTTCTTAACTTATATTTTCAAAGTTAGAGTTTATCTTCAAACTCTTTTATGCCACTGTTTTAAAAGGCGTTAATCCTTGAATACTTTTAAGGTCATCCTGTCTCCCTCACACATATTCCACTTAGGTCTGAGAGTTCCCTCTTCTCTTGTCAGCTCGTTATTACCAGCAGTACCCTGCGTCGTTGGCCGTATGGTCTAAGGCATTACAATATCAACATACTAGACTACTAATGACGGGGAGATCAAGGTTCGAATATTTATTGGGTGTACTAAAGGTAGTTTTTTTCAAAAATGGTTTTATTTTCTCCCTCTGCACAAATACGGGCACACTTCCTCTAAATAAAAATTTACTAATTCCAAAAATAATTTGCGTAATTAGTACATAGATGTTCAGCACCACTTATTCCAACACGTTCGGGCTATACGTCATGTACTAAGGACACCCTCTATTAGCAGAGGTTGACACAATTGTTGACAACAGACGATGACTGCTCGGTCTGTACACCTCGATAGCAGTCTGACAATATAGAAGATTTTATTTCTAGTTTTAATTTACCCTTTCCCTTGTTAACACCTTTAGTTTGATTACAACCCATTGCGATACATTATTTGTTTATTGTTGTCCCTTAAACTTTATTTTTCATTAAATCCTTTATTTTTGACTATAATTAGTTACTCTACTTTATGGTGTTTGCAACTCTTACAAACGTAAGATTCCTATCCCTACCTTGTGATAGTTCTAACAAGTCTAATTTATTACACCCTATCCCTATCTTGAGGTAGTTCTAAAAAGTCCAATTTATTACACCCTATCCCTATCTTGAGGTAGTTCTAACAAGCCCAATGTATTACACCCTATCCCTATCTTCAGGTAGTTCTAACAAGTCCAATGTATTACACCCTATCCCTATCTTGAGGTAGTTCTAACAAGTCCAATGTATTACACCCTATCCCTATCTTGAGGTAGTTCTAACAAGTCCAATTTATTACACCCTATCCCTATCTTGAGGTATTTCTAACAAGTCCAATTTATAACACCCTACCCCTATCTTGAGGTAGTTCTAACAAGTCCAATGTATTACACCCTATCCCTATCTTGAGGTATTTCTAACAAGTCCAATTTATTACACCCTACCCCTATCTTGAGGTATTTCTAACAAGTCCAATGTATTACACCCTATCCCTATCTTGAGATAGTTCTAACAAGTCTAATTTATTACACCCAATCCCTATCTTGAGGTAGTTCTAACAAGTCCAATTTATTACACCCTATCCCTATCTTGAGGTAGTTCTAACAAGCCCAATGTATTACACCCTATCCCTATCTTCAGGTAGTTCTAAAAAGTCCAATGTATTACACCCTATCCCTATCTTGAGGTATTTCTAACAAGTCCAATTTATTACACCCTACCCCTATCTTGAGGTATTTCTAACAAGTCCAATTTATAACACCCTACCCCTATCTTGAGGTAGTTCTAACAAGTCCAATGTATTACACCCTATCCCTATCTTGAGGTATCTCTAACAAGTCCAATTTATTACACCCTACCCCTATCTTGAGGTATTTCTAACAAGTCCTATGTATTACACCCTATCCCTATCTTGAGATAGTTCTAACAAGTCTAATTTATTACACCCTATCCCTATCTTGAGGTAGTTCTAACAAGTCCAATTTATTACACCCTATCCCTATCTTGAGGTAGTTCTAACAAGCCCAATGTATTACACCCTATCCCTATCTTCAGGTAGTTCTAAAAAGTCCAATGTATTACACCCTATCCCTATCTTGAGGTATTTCTAACAAGTCCAATTTATTACACCCTACCCCTATCTTGAGGTAGTTCTAACAAGTCCAATTTATATCACACCCTCTCCCTATCTTGAGCTAATTCTATTCAGTCAAATTCATTAACCCTATCTGTTTCAGGTCCATTATAATGTCATATTCCCCTCTACATCAAAGGACTTCTCAATGATCTTTGTTTAACTAAAAATATATCTTTATGTTGGCAAGAAATTTATTTGTATATGTGATGGGAAGAATATGTTTAATTAATTGAGATAATTGTCTAACTCACAATAACAGTACCTCATAGTTTTTAATCATGTATTTATTTTCTTATTGTTTTATACTAGTTGGATCTACTTATGTATATTTTAACTTTAATTTTAGATCAAGCAAATCTCTCTGACTCAATAGGTCTAATGTTCTGTTCAATACAAATATTTATTAAAATAATTTAAATATTTCAATGATAAAATAAAAATATTCTCACAGTGTCTAAATAAAGTGTAAGGAATGGAAATGTTATAATATCAGAATAAACAATTTTTGTTTATAATGACACGAGAGAAACTAAATAATGACATCACCTTAAAGCTACGACTGTTTCTCGAGTAAAGAGGAAAGAGAGAGGATGAGGATATAGGAAAGAAGGGGACAACAGGATCCTCAAGCATATTCCCTCTTGTTGGTGAAAGTTATGTTCTTAATTTGCATAGAAAGGCAGTAAAATAAATCAAGGAGGCAGAGCGTCGTCCTTGTGAAATAACGGGTGGTAAGGATTGTCTTCAAGGGGACAAGACCTGCGTGGGGGATAACTTTGTTCCTGATTCACAAACTGAAAACTAGAGGAAGTCTTGGTCCACGTGCTACGAAAAGTGATAGACCATTTAATATTTGAAAAGTCTATCACTACAAAATAGTTAGTATACTTGACTATGTATAGATTAATGAATAAGAATGCATATCATTTATTTTTACATAAAAGATTATTTGTTTGAAATTTTTGCTAAAATGATATATCTTGATTCATATGTATTTATAAAATATTGAGATAGTATTCAAATACTTTATATTAAATTAAGATTAAGTGAAGTAAGATGGCGAAAAGATTGAGCCTTTGATTTATAAAGCTTAAATATGGTTTACTTAAAACCTAGATGTTAGAGTAATATTAAAAATCTCTTGATATTATAATATTAGTAAATTATTTTTGGTTATAATAATTATAAATGTATATAAATAAATCATATTAATCTGTCCACAATATTTATGGAAGACTTAAAGATATAGTCGACTATTTCAAAATGAAATTAACGTTACATAAGGTTTAATATTCATATTTTCTCACACCTTTGTATGCCTTCCCTTTTAGTTCCTTTTCTTTCTGGTACATGAGTCCATACCTTCCTTTCCAATTCGATAATATCCTCACATATCTTCTCTATAAAGTATTTCCTTGCATTGTCGGTTTCTCTCCTTAACTAGTTGCTTAGACTCATATATTCATTGTTGTTTATCACAATATATTAAAATAAATTTTAGTTGAGTTTTTAGTACATACTACAATAAGTTACAGTTCATTAAATGAGCAAAAGTTGATTCAATATTTGCCCAATTTATGAAATAATAAATAGAAGATGTCAGTTCAGGAAAATCGACAAAGATTTTCCCAGTATGTAGAGTGGTCAGTTTCACTATTAGTGTTTAGTATTATATATATATGTTTAGTATTATATATATATATATATACTAAATATATATAACTATATATATGTTTAGTATTATATATATATATAATACTAAACATATATTATATATATATATGTTAATCTCAAAACATAAAACGCTCAATAATATATATATATATAAATATATATATATAATACTAAACATATATATATATATATGTTAATCTCAAAACATAAAACGCTCAATAAGCGAGAAATACAACCAGGATGCATTATGGTGTTATTGAAACAACCACAGCAAGAAATTTCACGTCCTGGTTGATTTTAAGGAATCAAAACGCGGTGCTTATTATTAAAATTAGTTTCGTTAATGTTAAAGAAAATGATTATAATATCTGCCGGCATTATGAAAAAAGACACTTTTTATGTTGGTTTTAGATTTTGAAGGAAATATAATTTTATGTTTCTAAATTAATTTTATATCTTAGTGTTTATTATGAGAAATATTATATCTCTTTGCTACTAATATAGTATAATCATGAAAAAACTTTATTTAGTGGAGATAATGGAATGAGTACGGTAAACAACCACATAACTAAATGCATTTAGAGTTAAAGGTACAAAAAAACTATAACACATTAATATAAATACAATTTTTGCCATCACTATTAAAATCTCAGTGTTTAGATCTATAGTAGAATAAAATATCCTAGTGAGCCTATTAATTTGTATTCGTGTTGTGTTCACTGCCTCTTATTTCTTCATCTACCTTTTAAACATTATTTTTGAAATAATGATAGACACATCTATACATAACTTAACTGAAATCCGGAACTTTATTTAATCCCTATTAAATACAATATTTTAATGTAATAGACTCCAATTTGCTAGATTTATATTAAAGGATGGAGAATTTGGAAAATTAAAATTATGTAGCTTTTAATCTAAAAATGAGTATATTAATTTTAAAATGTTTTTTTGTATTCTATTTTTGATAAATATTTTACATTTCGAAGATGATTAATATTTAGAAATTAAAGAATAATTTTAATCAATGTTTAATTATTTGTAACTCCTCTCCAAAATAATATTCATTAAAAATTTTAACAATTGCATTAGTTTCACCCGATAAATAATTAGTATAAATAGATAATATAAATAGTATTAAATAATATATACAAATTAATTTTTGATGTCAAACATAAGAATCTATTTATATACTACAGTTAGCCCATTCGTGGGAATCGTGCGTGTGCTAGCTATAACTTCAGACCAAGTTGGATATTTAATTCTTTTATTAATGTATCTCATTAAAAACTGCTTCCTAGCGAATTTTCAACTAATAATAACTAATCTATAGTTAGTAATACATAACACGCCCTGAGGACTATAAAAATAATTATTAATCTCAGTCAATTCTAAACTTTAATAAATAATATTAGGGTAATACTAAGACTCAAATTTTAAACTTTTGGTCATAAACCACTCTACTACTCATCTATTTTCCTTGAAAGTTACTTTTCTCAGCTATAAATCTGACTGTAGTCAGACTGCCCCCACTATATTTTATATAAGTGACCATTTTTTCGATAATTCACGAGTGTTGGAGAATAAAATCGATTGTTTCCGCCTCTCAAAGTAAGTTTTTAGACAAGATTGCTGTAACATTTGCAACTTAGATGAAGCCTTGTGGTATCTCGTATTGTAAAACGATATTTATTTGTCAGTCATATTTCATTCTTAGAGTCGTTTATAAAATTCACATTATTTTTTATATGCTTTAGGATATGAAGAAAACCACGTTTGGATTATTGGATACTATGTTAGTACTTATAAATTTATCTTGAAAAACAAAATATATCTAATGTAGTTTATTATCATCTTTTATTTTATGACTGATTATTTTACAGTAATAAACATCAAATTAAATTAACTGTGATAGACAATAACGGATCTTGCGGCAAATATTAGAGAGAAAAACTGGAAATTCAAAATGAGAGTACTTCATTAATAAAGATATTTTAAGAAGGCTTATGATTCAGTTAAAAGGAAAAAAAAAATATGATATTTTAGCTAAGTTTGGAAGACCCAAAATATGGTCAAGCTAATTGAGGTATGTTTGACAGATACGCGTGGCAAGGTACGGGCTGGATCTCACCTATCAGATTCTTTATAAATACATGATGGATTGAAACAAGGAGATAAACTTTCCTCATTACTTTTTTATCTAGCCTTATAGTATGCTATTAGGGTAATGCTTTAGATTATGGAAGGGTTGATATTAAATAATACAATGCAAATATTAGGGTATGCAGATTTTTATTTTGTCAGATAATATTATTAAGAAATCAGTTGAAAAATTGAAGAATCTTTATTAAAAGTTAGTAAGGAAATATTTTTAGGAGTGAATTATGAAAGACTAAGTATTTGGTAGCACAGATAGCACATATTGAGGACGATAATTGATATATTAGAGTAAACAACAAATCATTTGATAGGGTTAATGAATTCAAATATTTAGTTAAAAATTTTAACTAGCAATCACAATACTAGAATTGAAATCAGGACAATAATACACTCTCAGACTCTGCGGCTGGCCCGACTCACGTCAACTTGCAAGGGTAAAATTCGCCCACCATGCTAAAAAGAGGACAAGCCTGGGTAAGAAACTAGCACCTCCCAGGAGTGGGTAAGAAAAGAGAAGAGATAGCAAGAAAGTGTTTTCCTTTACCCTCTCTTGTTAGTGTATATATTAGGCTCAAAGACCGAAAACGCTCAATGAGCGATATAAACGACCAGAACAAGTTGTGGTTAACAAAGAAACAACCAAAACGCAAGATTTAAAGTTCTTATCGTTTTTAAAATGCCACAATGCGTTCTGGCTTTCTAAAAGAGACCACAATGTGAATTTAGTGTTATGGCTGTTAAACAAAATGATCACAACATGTTTTGACACCATGAAAATACCACATGTCGTTGTCGTTTCCTTTTACGGCCACGACGCAATGTCAGACAAATTTTAGCCAATTTTCAGAAAAGGTGACGTAAAATCCACTCTTTATAAGCGTGTTAATTTATTTTTTTAAAAATAAATATAACATATACCTAATTAAGAACAACAGAATAGCTAATTTATTTTTGCAGGAGCTATTAGAATGACTCTTAGAATTACACTTGATATTTTTCGAAAGACAGTGACAAATTTTGGCCAATTTTCCAAAAAGGTTGCTGTAAATCCCCTCTTTATAAGCTAATTTAACTATAAAAAATATATGTAACATATTCTTAACTAAGAACCACTTAAAAAATAATCTAATTTTGCAGGAGCTGTCAGAATGATAATTAGAATCACACCTGATATTTTTCAAACAACATTTGCATTTTTTATTGATGCAATACCTCTTACAATTGCAGATTACAAACACCTGCTTACTTCCAGATGTTATTATTGAGGCTGACCAAAGAGATAGTTTACTTGAGGGCACTTCATGTGCATCAATAAAGTTGTTATCAGCAGGAGATATCTCATTGCAATCATATAGCCGCTAAAGTAGGCCATCCTTTGTGGCCAACTGATAATGCCCAAAGGAGTTGACATCATTGCCACTGCCAACACATTTGGTGGAGGGGGGGAGAAGACGCCCTCGTTCAACGTAAGGCACCCTGATCATAAAGTTTTTCCCAATAGCAACTGTTGGAAGTCTTGATTTGAGAAACAATATTTTGGGCTTGTTGTTCGTGAGCAGATTTCAAATTCTCGTCCAATGTTAATTTCATCCTTCCTTGAAAAGAGGCTAAAATTGACTTTTTCCCAAAACCCTCACTATCTTCACTGTATCCTCCACAAACAGCATGAATAAACTAGTCACATACTGAACATTTGTGGATGCCGAGGACTCCTTTTCTTAAATCACAGAGTAAACTTTGCTTTTTGTTTCTTCTAAACTCTCATTGGTTTGATTTTCATCTTCCTCTTTTCCACCCTGTTGCATTTATCCCACTATATTGCTGTTTCCAAAACATCAAACAGCTCATCCGTCTTGCAGTAATAACTAATGTTTGAATCATCATTTTTTCCTGAACCACAATCAATAAGTTTATACGTATCACCGATCTTCATGACATCATATCTTTTAAGACGTCGGTAATGTTTTAAAGTCAGGGATTGTATATTCTTTCCCAATTTTGTATTTCAGTAATAAAAAATAAATGGTATCGTGCAACACAGAGATTTCTCTCGCTTTTATCTTGAATAAGATATTTATTAAAAGCTCATAATATTTGTGAAACAAAATATTAGGTATACACATTGTTGTAGGAACACTACACCAAAAATCATAAATGAAATAATATACACTGTTACTCACTCAATGGCATTATGAACTAGAATCATTGTTCCCAAAAATTTAGAAAAAAGATACATCCTTGTTAACCAAAGAGCATAATAATCAAATAAATTTTCAAAAGTATGTATTGAAAAGTATCTCTCTTTCTCTCTCTCTCTCTCTCTCTCTATATATATATATATATGTGTGTGTGTGTGTTTGTTTGTACCTCAGAACTTATTGGTTTTATAAAATTATATTTCAAATAAAAGATTTTTATCTTTAATTGTACTACAAATTTACAATGATAAGTGATTACGTATTTCGAATAGTTGCGGAAAAATTATGAAAATTAAAAATCTCCCATATGTAATGTACCCTCAAAGTCATGTTGATGATTAATTAAAATTTCCATCGTGTGTATGTATAAAGATAAACAGTGTTTAGATATAAAATAAAATCAAAATCGTTAGAGCAAGTTTAGAGAAGATAGATTCATTATATTTTTGTTTTTCAATAAACTACGCTTAAATTAAGGGTTGTATATCTAATTCTAAAAACCCCTTGGAAGTACCTTATGAAAACCCCAGATACAAAGTTTTATCCAAGTTGGTAAAATGGTTTCGGCTCTATCCCAAGCCAAGTTACAAAGAGACAAACGAGACGGAATTGTGAAAACAATTTTTTTTGTTTCAGAGGGTCATGAAACGTCGACATATATAAAAATATCGATTTCGAATTTTTGACGATCACAATATTCTCGTTCCAAAGTGTCAAGAGAAAGTAGATATTTGTTTACAAAGCAGCTACCCGCAGCAGTGTTCTAGCCGTTGCTTGCCGTTGGTTTGAGCGGCTTTGATGGGGAGGTTGAGGTTCTAATCTCGTCTCCATGAACTGAAGATGGTTTTCCCGTTATATATATATAAATAATATATGCATACATTTAACGGTTTTCCACAAAATAATGTGTGTTCACTTCATTTTAGCTACCTTCCTCATCTCTACCCAATCAGATTAAGCTGTTAATAACCTGTATGCTGAATGAAACAATAACAAAGAAAAACTTAGTTATAGATGGTTTATAATTATATTATACTAAAAAATTTATGATTTTAAATGAAAACATGGTTTACTAAGTTTTATTTAACTCATATGTTTTTTATATCCTAGAATATAATGTTCTTGGTAGTATGATGTTCAAAAAAGCTAACAGTAGGACCTATTTGTAAAGTAAAGTAGGCGTACAGTGTGTACATTTTATTTAATTGAAATAACATTTGAAAAATTACTATTTTCAACCATTTTCGCCGTCTTTTTCTGAATAATTACATTTTTTAAGAAATTTCCAATTTTTTACAGCCTCTCATCTAGATTCTAGAACAAATTTCTGTTTTCACTGGACGTCATTCTCTAAATCATCTAGAGTGTGGCTAAAAACAAGCCAAGGAATTAAGATTGCTGTTTGTCCCAAATTTAGATCATGAACTAATTCACTTAATTTTTTTTCGACCAAACGACAAGCCCTTTCATTTGGCGTGGAAATGCAAAGCCATGGAAACAAACGGTTATCTCAAGAATTTTTATTGTTTTGCAATTTTCTTTTCGAAAACGGTTTGTTTCAAGAGTAAAAGCATGTTGATTAAGTTATACTTTTTATATACACACTTCTTCTATAATTTTAACATTGATCAAATATCAACAATTTCGACATTTTTCAATAGAAAACTGTCAGCTGCATAACAAAAAATAAGAAAATGTAAAACCTAATAAACATTGATACATTGTTTTAGAAGGGGTGTTGAAAATATTATTAAAAATTTCACTTGTTCTCGAAAAATCTGATATTTCCAAATGTATGATTTCGCAAGGCCTCTCCAGTAGCTAGCGCCATCTACGTTTTCCGTGATCCATCTGTTCTTATTGGCGTGGAAGGATACTTTGGTCGGTTGTGAAGCAACGCCACAAATTTCACCCACCATCCCACAAAATAGGTTTTAGACTTGCAATCGACATGGCTAAGGTCCTTAATAAAATGTAATGTGTTATTAGTTCTCTGTATTCGTCCAAATCCTTAGAAGTGCATGGCTAAATAGAGTTTGCACTAAATTCTCCTGTACTATCTTCCCCACTGGATTCTTCTTACCTTTATTTTGGGGGAACTATTTACTATGCGGTGTGGACCTTATTCCCTAGGAGTTGTTTTGGATATTTTAAAGTGTGCTTGTATTTTTGATCTTACATCCCCCATAATTTTGTTATAAAGAAATAGCAATAATCAACTTGTTCACGTGTTATTGCACTCCATTACTTACTGCAAAATGTATAATTTTAAGTCTACCAGTTAGTATCAATCTTATATTGTTTGTGCAGGCAATACTACGCATATGTAGAACCCAGTTTTGGTCCAGGTCATCAACCTTGCTACCAAAATAATATAAATAATATTTGTGTGCCTACTAAGGCTTAAGAGTTACATCTTCGGAATTGTTGTAGTGAATCCAACATAAACCTAACAAAATTATCCAGGGTGAGTAAGACACTTCCTTTTATTTTATATTATAACAATATAAATGAGAAAACACACAATATATAAAAACACTCTACAAATAAACAGAGATCAATTGCTCAGGTTATAGCTGTATCTTTGTAAATAATATAACTATTGTGGGAGCAATATTTGCAATACAACAGTGATATTCCCCGAGACACTATTGCCATCTGTGAGCAAATGATAACAATACTTTCTTATGTATCTGAACAGAGATATGTTTGTTCTATTATACGCATGCAACAATTATACAGTACGGTGTAGGTCATGTGACAAATCAGGGACATATTCCCTTCATTATATCGTAGTAAGATTAATGTATTCCACGCAAACATATAAATATATATGATTTTTTAAGTCATTTTTGAGTTTTACACGCAGAGAAAATAAACAAAAAACAATCAAAATTTTGATGGAGATAAAAATCATGTTAAGTAGAATTTTAAGTCTTGGTAAACTGTTAAATCCACCTGTATACTGTCTATCAAGCGAAGGTGGAATAAGACCACTTCGGCGGTGGGGTGGTCAAAGTCCAGGGTGGGCAACCCTTCCACCAATCACCAAATGTGGCAAATAGGTCATCAAATTGTGGCGAAGTGGGTTTGCCAACTCTTACCATAAAATAAAAATTTTCCTAACGGCGTACTCGGATTGTAAATTGTAATTTTCTGCCTTACGCCTTCTAAATGAGTCATTTGAAGTAATACTACCATCTAATAATACTTCCCATCCTTTCTCAACACTTTTGTTTCATCTCTACCTTGAGACAAAACAAATGTTCAAATTTATATTAAATTGTTTTATTTTTTCAATTTGAACAGATCTCATCATTTATGTCTAAGGAAGCTGTAACCGTGTACATGTTTTGAACATATTTGTTCAAAGAGTGTGTGTTGTTTTAAATGTTTGATTGGACTAATCTAATTTCTAGATAATTTCTACATGGTGTTGTGAATCTAACCCTACCTTGGCTATATTGAAACATATGTTGCCCATCCATGGTCTAAGCACTAAGAAGTCACAGTTGTAATAGAATGGACTGCCGATGAAGGGAAGATCGGGGTTCAAATCCGGGGTGTATATACTGTGAGTAGTTTACCTAAATGGTTTTCTATCTCCTTCCACGAGAATTCGGGAAGACTCCTACACTTTCTCTAAATTCAACGTTCTCATCCATAATGTATTAGCGTAATTAGCACATAAGCTTATAAGCTGAACGTGTAGTTGGAAGTGGTGCCAATAGATAAATAAAAATAAATAAACGTTAGTACTAATTAACTCTAACTACTCAAGCTTGTGTTGGTTTTTATAAAAAAAAAACTTAATATAGAACTAAGAATTTTAAATATTTTAAATGCAATAAATAATAATATTTTATCAATCAATCAAATAATATATAATATTATACATTACCCATTAAATACATGAATATAAACTATTAAAATATTTTAAAAGGTGTTTTCCACTAAGAATATGTATAATATTTATATATGTTATATTAAATTGTATTTAATACAAGTGGATGGTAGCTAGCATTGATTATACAAATACAACCAGAGTCAACTAATGCTCTAACATTTTCAAATGACGTTAGCAATTTGTGAGCCAATTTACAAGTTACAATTTATTTGAAAGGGTTCCTGGTAGAGTTATAGCTTATATGTGAGTGTAGAGCCCATCTAGAACCTTGCTATATTCATCAACGATTTCATTAGAAAGGGGGGAATGTAATAATTAAACAGTAATATGTATGTAAATTTGTTTTATTTGGATTGTTCCTCCCTTTCCCCCATTCTTTGCCTGAGTGAGTCGAGAGTAAACAAACATGCATTGTTGGTGCCATTTGACCATAAAATTGTTTCAAATCAAGTGTTGCAACAATTGTGTTTCATTCACAGGGGAGAGGGATGCTATACAGTATTAGCTGTTCCTTTGTTTGGGAGGGGAATGTAAATACATTGTAATTTCAAATATACACCCATTTATACTACCCATAAAGTGTAGTCTCCAAAATATTTCCACAATTTCCCACTTTGATGAGATTATAAGTTCAGAAAATGACACAAATATAAACATTAGTCAAAATTAACTAGTTCCTGTTTTAGCTTCGCCATTTGTAATCTCATTTTCAATTTGTTCCTCAATTATTGCCAATATTGCATTGACCATTTTGAAACATATTGGGCAGATACATTATTTGAACCTGGTCCACAGACAAGTTTTATCTGTGACCTGATCCAAAAGATGCATGTATGTATGTATGTATGTAACTTATATATATATTGTAATACTCTCCTCTTAGAGCATGCGAACAACGGCTATTCTCTATGAATATAAAGTAGTATTTTGTTTTCTTTATATCTTAATAACCTGTTAAATTTTAAAATATTTATTTCAATTCCAAGGAGAGGTTATAGGAGATAATTCAACCTAAATTCCAAAGATAAAACTTAATACTATAGTAATGATAATAACATCATATAATTCTTAACAGGCTATACTTAATAGTGTTTGTTTGAAGGCAGCGATTTCTTCTAACGCCACGCCTTACTATCCTGTCTAGGCTATAGTCACAAATTATCATTAAAACTGTAAAGATGAGGAAGTTTCATTAAAGGAAATGCATACGAAGTAGAATGAGAAGAAAGATCGAAATCTATATTGATAGTTTATTTGTGGGAAACCCTTTCATGTGTAACCGTATGAGACCTGAATACTGATCTTTCACTAAATGGAAATGAGATTTAATTCCTCATTAATGCCTTAGAATACGTTGCATTTGTAGCCATGTACATTTTAATTGCTATAAAAAGGGACTTGAAGAAATATAGTAAGTCTACCAAACTATCTATCATGTAAATTAGTAACTTGTATCGTTGGTAATAATTTTTTACATAGCAATACAAATGATTGGATTTGTAAGTAATAAAACTTGTATATTTCACTGTTAACACTAAAATGTTTGATTTAAGAAGCACTATGCCTATTAAATACATAATGGTTTATATTAAATATCTGTTCTATCTGAAGTCAGGCGAAAACTCCAATATGATTGCGACTGCAACACCATATTTTAAATTGTCCCCACACTCAAACATTTCTAAATTCCTCCTCAAGGTGAGCAGAAAAGTGGTACTCTTTTAGATTTTCCTCCATTCTATATGTGTGTATGGCTCTCTACAACCTTAAACATTTATAATTGTATCACTATCCCTTTTTTCATTTAAATATATGTTTTTGTTACCTCCTGGTCTTGGGATAATAGTGAACACATATGGACTTGATGTCCATGGTTCAAGCCCAGAGAGGAAGACGGATTCTTCATAAGCGATAACATTCCGTAGCACAACTTCCTTCGGAGGGTAAGTAGAGCCGTCAGTCCCATGTCGATTGTGGCTGTAAGAGAACTTTGCAAGATATGTGAAAATAAACCTTTCCGGACAAAAATTTTTCTTACATTTATAAAGTTTCGTGAGCTGATACAATCTGTCAGATCAGCAATTACTAGTTAAATATCCCAAATAAATGAAAAAACGTAATATTTAACAAAGCAATACAAAGTCCATCCAATATTTTTATTGCACGTCTTATAGGGGCCCTACATGATCAGTCAGATTGTTAGTATTAATAAAGTAATAATTAATACTGACAGTAAGACTGACCGTATGCGGTGTTCGTCAGTATTTCCTTCAGTCTCAGTAGCAAACGTAGACTGACCACGCCTTTTTCTTTCATCCTGTGGTTCGGTGATTATGGAGCTGAGATGGATAACAATAATAATCGAAGACTTGCATGTATGGTTATTGTTGTAGATACTGATCATAATTTCAGTGAGATTATCATCTAGGGCTGACATCAGACTGATCGTGTAGGGTCCATATTAGAGACCTCTTGGGTCATTCTCATATTTAAATTAATTAAGAAGGGATTATAAATATATAAATGAGAGGGAATGCAGCTCAAGTTTGAGTAGAAATTAATGTCTGAAGAACCAATATCCCACAGACTGGTTCACAGTTCACATAAGGGCTAATTAATGTATCTAAATAGTTTTATTTAATTTTTTAATAATGTATAAATGATTTATAGTTACACTTTCAATCGTGTGAACAAATCAGGGCTACTATCCATGTTCTGGCATAGTTCTTGCTAGATTAAACTCTACATTTCTTGTGATATTACCTATTATACAGGGTGGGCCAGAACCATTGGACTATTAGTAACTTGAAAATCAACAATTAAAAACAAAGATATAAATTCACTAGCTAAATAAAGTTAAACTTCATATTACACTTTTTCGCTTTTTGAAGATAATATCACTCAGATGAGCTAGACGGGACGTCAGGAATACCTCATCACGCTGAACATCACTTTCCTCAGTTTCCACCCCACATGCTGTAGATGCTAATCTTTTATATAGTAGTATATTTCTAAAACTAAATTCAGCTGGCAGGTGTAATAAACATAAACTTTATGTATTCTTGTTTGTTGATTATTCAGATAATTGATAGTATCCTGGCTATGATAAACTTGTGTGGCTTTGTCTTGTTAATTTACCACTATCTTTAGACAACAATTTAGAGCCAGATGTATACAAATTCTATTTTTCTCATCCACACCCCGTTAGGGTAGGTAAACTCGAATATTTTACATGCGTAGTTAAACGTGGTGTAAAAATAAAACTTTAAGATTCTAAAAATACAGTTTACAGTGAGCTAGAAAGTGAAAGTCAAGTTTTGGAAATGATTCATGAAGAATTTCTCCCTATATACAAAACTTTCTCCAACTATCAAAAGTGCCTGAAGCGAGCAGGATACGAGGTGAGTCAGAAGAGTGGAATAACAAGAGCATTTACATTGCTAATCACATGACCTGCGTGAGATGTTTCATGGCTGCCAAGAAGATATTAGGACTACCTCGGGACCAACTTAGCGTCACCAAGCCAAGTCAGGAGGAAAGAGAGGTAATAGGTACTCACCCTCCGTGGCCAGCTCTGGTAATTAACGCCGTATTACATTACCTGGCTGACGTAATAACATCGCCAAGAACACACAACTTTGGAGCAAGAATCACGTAAATTACAGACTTATGCTAAAGACATGAGCGGTAGTATTAAACTTATCTAAATCAATAACTTGTTTTAGTATTTGTTATCACCATCTAAACATTAATATTTTAACAACGCTAGTGGGGTTAGGATAATAAAGATAGACCATAACATAATTGTTTCAGCATTTTCAATGGATAACTATCAAGGTAAATACATCCTTATTATATACGATTCATATCTGAGCCCCAAACCTATTGTCATTGTTTGCCAGACTAGACGAACTAGATGCAAGTAGCAAGTAATCTATTTATTATCTACTTCGGTGCCTGCATAGTCTAAGGTGTCACACCTTAAATAGACTACATTGACGATGACAGGGAGATCGAGGTTTGAATCACGTTTGGGTGTACTGAGGCTTGTATCTCCTAAATTGCTTTCCATTCTTCCTCCTCACAAATGCTGGTACACTTCCTCTAAGTTCAACCTTCCTCTTCCTTAAGCCCTTAGAGTAATTATTACATATCCATACAATATAAATGAGTAGTAAAATGCAATGGCAAAAATAAATTATTATTTCAATAAATCTTATCATCTTTACTGTTATGTTGATACAACCAAGAATAGAGAGTTATTAATATTTAACTATACTATAGCCAGATACAAAATTATTGTTTATTAAAGCGAGCATATATATATATATATATATAATTAACCAAATTGTTTGAAGATAATTACAGAACATGAACCACATATTAAATTTGTTTTTATTCTTTCACATTCACTATTGGAAGTTTAATACTTTTAAAAAAAAATACAAACAATTACAATTATTCTTAAGAAATAAATATATTAAACTGACTTAGAAAATATGTGCTAGCGTCTAGTGAAAAAAATTAACCTTTTTATAATAAAATGTATCATTTGGATGTAAATTGTGGTACAATGATTTATAATATATTTTGGTAAACAACATTTTAAAAGTAAACGCATATAAAGTATAATTATATAGTATATTTTGTATTGTATTTGATTCAAAATATTGCATAGCATTACCTTGACAGAGTATAGTTTTGTTCTAGTAGGGAATTTTGAGGACATTAAAACAGTTAAATTCTTTAGGCCATAAATAGCTCGTAGCAGATTCCTTTGTTTACGCCCCAACATTTACTTTTCCTGTTGAGAGTACTTCTTTCTTAACATTAAATCTATTTACATAGATGAGTAACTTGGTCACTATAAGCTATTCTCAACAATAGTTCTTAAAGTCACAAATTAAATGTCAAAATAACTATTTTAAACTTACAAGATATAATGGGCGCTATTATTTTACCGTAGGCCCAGTTTTAATCAATTATTATACATTTTAGCTTAAAAGGGTGTATTTATTTTATAATAGTACCTGTCTATGAACCCTTTAAATACACACTACATTGGTTCAAACCACATACCTAAACAATAGCCAAAGAAAGGTAAACCTGTGTGTAGTTTAGAGACTTGGCCAAATTGAGGTATTTATAAAGTAAATATAAAATGAAATATAAAAAGATATTTTTTATTTCAGTACTAATCCAATATACGACTTACAATCAGAACAGTATCTGAAATAAGCATTACTAGCCCCACCACGCCCAAACCCTTATTTAGCTACGCTATTACGACTGTACAGACACTTTCAGTGATATTCATCTCTAGCTGTAACCCAATATAGCACGTAGAAACTTATACTGTGGTATAAAGAATATAATTTAAGCTGTACAACAATATTTAAGAAACCTATTATTAGTATTAAATATTGCTATGAATATTTATAATGGCTTAAAGTTTGTAACAGAAAACTTGATTTAAAATTTTTATAAAATATTTTAATTTTAATATATCATGTGGTTTGAACCAATTTGTAATGTGATATTTCCTACCATCACTGTCAACTACTAAACTAGCTTCATCAACCTCAAAGTTACTATTAAAATAATAAAAATTATCTGTCTGGGCTCCATTAATTTTTAGCTCAGTTTGTGGCGAGATTAAACATTATGGTTCGAGAAAAGCCTATTGCCGTCGAAAGCGTGTAACGTGCGCTAACACATCTGGGGTAGCCGACCGGTCCACATTACGCGCCATTTGAACTCCATATTTCTGGTGCCGACTTCATATAAGAAGAAAGTCTGCGGTCAGTGTGATGGTCAACCAAGAAAATATGGTAATTTCAATACAGTATAAGATGGTATTGGGATAATATATTCTACAGCGGTTTAAGGTTGAATCCATTAAACCCCATTGTGGTGGGTCAATACTTTTAATTTGGCACGCACGTAATGGGGTGGGTTTTACAAAATGTTTTTTACCTCTCCCTCTACTCAAATTTGGTTATACTTTATAATTATAACCTTTCTAGTTCCTTTAACCATTAACGTAATAATAATTAGTTCATAAGCATATAAGCTGAACGGGTAGTAAGACGTAGTTCTAAAAACTAACTAACACAGCGTACTTTATAATGGTCGTTACAAATATAAATAGATCTTAGTGCTAATCCAAGGGTTAGGAGTAGGGTACATTTCCGGTTTTCAGGGCGGAAGTGACGTAATAATGGTGGGATGGGTTGTTTTTGGAATAGGGCCTTATACATGGTACGGTTTTCAGGGCAGAGAGGAGAAGGTAGGGGAGGTATCGTGATGATGTGGGGATGGTGGTGGGGGGTTGGTGGTTGGTGGTTGGTAGGGTTGAGGGTTTATAGCTCAAGTGTGTTGGATGGTTCTGCGGGGGGAGGGGGGTGGCAAGCGACGGCGACCGCGGGAAGGTATTTTCTATCTCTCTCTTTCTCTTACAGAGGAAATTAGGAATTAAGGTTAAATAGTATGGATTCAGGGGGTGGCAAGCTCTTTCACGCCGACCGTGGGAGGGTGTTTTTTTCCTTTCAGAATGTAATCTAGAAAGGATGTCCTTCTCCCTCTCCCTTTCTTACAAGGGAAGCTGGGGGGGTTAAGGTAGATATTTATTGATCCTGTAGGCTGACAGTTTCTCTCCAAGACCTCACACACCTGCTGGAATCTTGATAACATCTGGAGGGTTCTCTTACACTGATGGATGACTTCCGCTCTGCGACAAGAACGTGTAGGGGGACTGTGAATATCTCTTCTTAAGGGTTGCAATATTTATTATTTCTCTCGGCTTGGTGAAAGAAGACTTCCGCCCTGTGACATGGGAGCTGCGATAATCTTAAAAGAAAATATCTTTTCACACGTGAACATCTGTGTGAGTTGTTGAACTATGACCTTTCCGGAATCCCTGAGAAGATCTGATTCGGTTAAAGTCACACGCTCAGTAGAGGGCGTGGCTTGGAATACTCTCGAGTCATACGCTCAGTAGAGGGCGTGGCTTGGAATACTCTCGTTCCCTATATATAGAGCTAACCCTTTCTAGGAGAAATCATTAGCTTCCATCTACATTCTAAAGATTAACAATGTCTAGTGAATACGCAGCAGTATTATTAAGTACGGTCGGGTCGAGTGAGATTGTATCGAGAAAGTTGACGGATTTAGAGATCGTTCGCGGCTACCGTGTAACTAGTATAAAAGCTTTGAACACGCGCTTCGGCCGGAGAGTGCTTACAGTATTAGACGGGAAGTATAATGTATGGTTACCTAACCGTTTCTCACTGTTAACCAACGCGCAGTTAGAAGACATTTCCAAGGCGGAGTTGCTGCTCGTATACAAGGGTATCTCCAAGCTTAGCAAGACGGCTATCTTAAACTTTGAAAGTAAGCGTACATTCAAATCACACACACCCAATGTTATAGTTTTATGAATACCTACTCTTCATTTTTACTTTCTCTCTATCTTACAGGTAGAGAAAGTATTGTGATCGTCAAAAAAATCGAAGTCGAGATTTTGAAGAATTTTGACGTTTCATGACTTCCTGAATCCGAAAAAATGGTTTTTGAATTTCCGTCTGTCTGTCTGTCTGTCTGTCTGTCTGTCTGTCTGTCTGTCTGTACCTCCAACTAGAGCCTAAACTATTTTACCGATTGAGCTGAAACTTGATATCTTGGGTTTTCATAGGGTTGCCCCGAGGGGTTTTTGGAATTGGACATCTACCCCTAAAATTAAGGGTAGTTTACTGAAGGGAAAAAACAGAAAAAGTCGATTTTCTCAAAATCGGCTCTAACGATTTTGATTAAATTTCATTTATGAACATTAATAAATATTACAAACAAAATGGCTACCCTCAATATTTCGGCAAAATCGCTTTAAGGGCTCCGGTCTGATGCGTAAATAAACATTTTTTATAATAGCTCCGAAACTATTTGAGATATGAAATTACTTAGCATTACAAATATGTATATATATTTATAATACAAATATTTTATTCGAAACATATTTTTATAAAATCGATAATTTTTAATCTATACGCAATTATATATATATTTTTAGCTTTTTGGATATTAAAGCTTAAGTATTGCGATCGTAAAAAAAACTAACCTGAAATGTTGATGGATTTCGACGTCTCATGACCCCCCGAACCCTAAAAAATAGTCTTTGCAATGCCGTCTGTCTGTGTGTCTATTAAAACTTAAAATTAAGGGTAGTTTACTGAAGGGCAAAAAGAGAAAAAGTCGATTTTCTCAAAATCGGCTCCAACGATTTTGATTAAATTTCATTTATGAACATTAATAATTATTCCAAACAAAATGGCTACCCTCAATATTTCGGCAAAATCGCTTTAAGGGCTCCGGTCTGATGCGTCAATTAACATTTTTTTAAATAGCTCCGAAACTATTTGAGATATGAAATTACTTAGCATTACAAATATGTATATATATTTATAATACAAATATTTTATCCGAAACATATTTTTATAAAATCAATAATTTTTAATCTATATGCAATTATATATATATTTTTAGCTTTTTGGACATTAAAGCTTAAGTATTGCGATCGTAAAAAAAACTAACCTGAAATGTTGATGGATTTCGACGTCTCATGACCCCCCGAACCCTAAAAAATAGTCTTTGCAATGCCGTCTGTCTGTGTGTCTATTAAAACTTAAAATTAAGGGTAGTTTACTGAAGGGCAAAAAGAGAAAAAGTCGATTTTCTCAAAATCGGCTCCAACGATTTTGATTAAATTTCATTTATGAACATTAATAAATATTCCAAACAAAATGGCTACCCTCAATATTTCGGCAAAATGGCTTTAAGGGCTCCGGTCTGATGCGTCAATTAACATTTTTTTAAATAGCTCCGAAACTATTTGAGATATGAAATTACTTTGCATTACAAATATGTATATATATTTATAATACAGATATTTTATCCGAAACATATTATTATAAAATCAATAACTTTCAATCTATACGCAATTATATGAATTTTTTTAACTTTTTGGACATTAAAGTTTAAGTATTGCGACCGTAAAAAAAAAAAAAGAACCTGAAATGTTGATGGATGTCGACGTCTCATGACCCCCCGAACCCTAAAAAATAGTCTTTTCAATGCCGTCTGTCTGTGTGTCTATAAAAACTTAAAATTAAGGGTAGTTTACTGAAGGGCGAAAAGAGAAAATTTGGTTTTCTCAAAATCTACTCAAACGATTTTGATTAAAATTCGTATCTAGGCGTTGATTAAGATTATAAATAAACTGGATATTTTCATTTTCCTATGAAAATGATTTTTTGGGTACTTTACAGAAGCGTTAATTTCCGTATCTCCACAACTATTGAAGAAACTAAACAACTTATCATTGCAAAATTGTAGGACTATCAGAAATAAAAAAAAATTATTTGACATATATTTTTATAAAAGCAGCAGTTTCTGAGATATTTGCAAATATATTAATACAATTTTGTGAGCTTTAGTTGTAAACATATACTACTTAAGTCTTAACGCAATAATACTCCAATGCCATAGAGTAATTAAATATAAGTAAGTATCTAAAAAAAGTATGTTATTTTTCCTTAAATCTCTAAGGAGAAATGTTTGCATAGCAATGATCTATCTCCATTTTAGACTCAATAGTCAATATTTACATTATTTATTGGTCAAAATGTATAAATCAATAATTAAATATCAATGCGATGACTTGAAGATCTGCAACACCTTATAAAATGTTAAAATTTTAACCAGAAATCGAAATTTTAATACGAAGTGTTGACCCTTGTGGAAGACATTAAACTGTTTGAAATGCTCTTAGGTGGACAAAGATGCGCCTCTTTTCTCATTGATTCTATATCATTGTACATTATTTTATGCGTGTTCTTATGTGGAGTGGTGATGATACAATGTACATTATTCCGTTCAGAAATCTTAGGAGTTAATAGAAAGAGAGAGAAAGTCTGTGCGGTGTGCCGTACCATTTATTTTTAATGTGCTTAGTTATCAACCTTTACGGTTTAAACTTCTCTAGCACCGTTTTAATGTTTTAGTTTTGTATCGTTTACCATATACTCTAACTAATAATAATTGTTAATTCTTTTTATAGATTCCTAGACTTATACTCTAATCGATTAAATAAAAAAAATGTTTTATAGGTTCATAGACTTATACATACAAGGGATAAAAAAAAATGTTTTATAGATTCATAGACTTATACTAGATTTATACATTTATTTCCAATGAATAACAAAAATATTTTTTTATATATTCTATTTGATTAAAATACTCATGCATTCTTAGACTTATT
The DNA here is from genome assembly GCA_033556935.1 of Timema podura. Taxonomy (NCBI): domain Eukaryota; kingdom Metazoa; phylum Arthropoda; class Insecta; order Phasmatodea; family Timematidae; genus Timema; species Timema podura. The sequence goes on along the minus strand of JAVRXN010000014.1, from coordinate 46,848,739 downwards.
CATAAAAATATTTTTTCTTATTAACAAAAAAAAGAATTGCTCATGAGTTAAGACATTAACTTTTTTACTTCAATGTTTGTATATCATAGCTCGTTATATTATTCACTCAATGTTATAGTTTTATGAATACCTACTCTTCATTTTTACTTTCTCTCTATCTTACAGGTAGAGAAAGTATTGTGATCGTCAAAAAAATCGAAGTCGAGATTTTGATGAATTTTGACGTTTCATGACTTCCTGAATCCGAAAAAGTGGTTTTTGAATTTCCTTCTGTCTGTCTGTCTGTCTGTTTGTACCTCCAACTAGAGCCTAAACTATTTTACCGATTGAGCTGAAACTTGATATCTAGGGTTTTCATAGGGTTGCCCCGAGGGATTTTTGGAATTGGACATCTACCCCTAAAATTAAGGGTAGTTTACTGAAGGGAAAAAACAGAAAAAGTCGATTTTCTCAAAATCGGCTCTAACGATTTTGATTAAATTTCATTTATGAACATTAATAAATATTCCAAACAAAATGGCTACTCTCAATATTCCGGCAAAATCGCTTTAAGCGCTCCGGTCTGATGCGTAAATTAACATTTTTTATATTAGCTCCGAAACTATTTGAGATATGAAATTACTTAGCATTACAAATATGTATATATATTTATAATACAAATATTTTATTCGAAACATATTTTTATAAAATCAATAATTTTTAATCTATACGCAATTATATATATATTTTTAGCTTTTTGGACATTAAAGCTTAAGTATTGCGATCGTAAAAAAAACTAACCTGAAATGTTGATTGATTTCGACATCTCATGACCCCCCAAACACTAAAAAATAGTCTTTGCCATGCCGTCTGTCTGTGTGTCTATTAAAACTTAAAATTAAGGGTAGTTTACTGAAGGGCAAAAAGAGAAAAAGTCGATTTTATCATAATCGGCTCAAACGATTTTGATTAAATTTCATTTATAAACATTAATAAATATTCTAAACATAATGGCTACCCTCAATATTTCGGCAAAATGGCTTTAAGGGCTCCGGTCTGATGCGTCAATTAACATTTTTTTAAATAGCTCCGAAACTATTTCAGATATGAAATTACTTAGCATTACAAATATGTATATATATATTATAATACAGATATTTTATCCAAAACATATTTTTATAAAATCAATAACTTTCAATCTATACGCAATTATATGAATTTTTTTAACTTTTTGGGCATTAAAGTTTAAGTATTGCGACCGTAAAAAAAAAACTAACATGAAATGTTGATGTATGTCGACGTCTCATGACCCCCCGAACCCTAAAAAATAGTCTTTGCAATGCCGTCTGTCTGTGTGTCTATAAAAACTTAATATTAAGGGTAGTTTACTGAAGGGCGAAAAGAGAAAAATTTGGTTTTCTCAAAATATACTCAAACGATTTTGATTAAAATTCGTATTTAGGCGTTGATTAAGATTATAAATAAACTGGCTATTTTCATTTTCCTATGAAAATGATTTTTAGGGTACTTTACAGAAGAGTTAATTTCCGTATCTCCACAACTACTGGAGAAACTAAACAACTTATCATTGCAAAATTGTTGGACTATCAGAAATAAAAAACTTTTATTTGACATATATTTTTATAAAAGCAGCAGTTTCTGAGATATTTGCAAATATATTAATACAATTTTGTGAGCTTTAGTTGTAAACATATACTACTTAAGTCTTAACGCAATAATTCTCCAATGCCATAGAGTAATTAAATATAAGTATCTAAAAAAGTATGTTATTTTTCCTTAAATCTCTTAGGAGAAATGTTTGAATAGCAATGATCTATCTCCATTTTAGACTCAATAGTCAATATTTACATTTTTTATTGGTCAAAATGTATAAATGAATAATTAAATATCAATGCGATGACTTGAAGTTCTGCAACACCTTATAAAATGTTTAAATTTTAACCAGAAATCGAAATTTTAATACGAAGTGTTGACCCTTGTGGAAGACATTAAACTGTTTGAAATGCTCTTAGGTGGACAAAGATGCGCCTCTTTTCTCATTGATTCTATCTATATCATTGTATATTATTTTATGCGTGTTCTTATGTGGAGTGGTGATGATACAATGGACATTATTCCGTTCAGAAATCTTAGGAGTTTATAGAAAGATAGAGAAAGTCTGTGCGGTGTGCCGTACCATTTATTTTAAATGTGCTTAGTTATCAACCTTTACAGTTTAAACTTCTCTTGCACCGTTTTAATGTTTTAATTTTGTATCTTTTACCATATACTCTAACTAATAATAATTGTTAATTCTTTTTATAGATTCCTAGACTTATACTCTAATCGATTAAATAAAAAAAGGTTTTTTTGGATTCATAGACTTATACATACAAAGGATTAAAATGTTTTATAGATTTATAGACTTATACTTGACATATACATTTATTTCCAAAATATAAAAAAATGTTTTTATATATTCTAATTGATTAAAATACTGATGCATTCTTAGACTTATTCATAAAAATTATTTTTTTCTTTTTTAACAAAAAAAATGAATTGCTCATGAGTTAAGACATCAACTTTTTTTCTTCAATGTTTGTATATCTTAGCTTGTTATATTATTAGAATACAGAAAAAAGTAATAATCGTTATTTCTTTTTATTTAAAAAAGTTTGTTATATTATTAAACTTATATCATAAAAAAATATTTTTTCTTTTTTAACAAAAAAATAATTGCTCACGAGTTAAGACATTAGCTTTATTTACTTCAATGTTTGTATATCATAGCTTCATGATCTGCTATCTGTAAAAAAAAACCAATACTAACTAGGTGTTCCTGTTTGTTTGTTTTTATAGCTGTCTCAGAGTCACTCGATGAGATCCTAGAGCAAGCCATGCAGAAATGAAGAGAATAATACGAGGAGAGTAGTGCCTGCTTAGAGCATAGCGTGCAAACTTAGAAACATGTCAGGACCCGCGGCAAAACGAGCTCGCCTGTCATCTCCTATCATCGTATCTAGACAGACTAACGGTAATAAGGTGTATACCCTCGATGAATTAACCTCTAATGAACAACTTTTAATTAAAAACCTGAGACATGATATCGCTCCTCGTGATGGGAAGGTATATAATGCTTACATAGAACATATACCCGGACAGATTAAGACCTCGAGCGTACTGATATTCGGGCAGGACGATATAAACGTACAGATCCAAAGACTTATGACCCTGTCACGAAACTTAGGTATAGGATTTACGCAGTTTAGGCTTTACCTGGAGCCGCTAGGACTATCTATCAAACTTATGGAGCAAGCGTACGCCCAACGCATAAAGACGTACTCTATCACCAATGAACTACCCTATAAGGATCCTGTACAGTTTCTCGTTGCGTGCGGGGATATTTAAGTAAAGACGGTAGAAGAATCAATTGCAAATAACCCGATAAAGGTAAATTGTACTCTCATCTGCGAGTTTAGGCATCCTACCGAAGATAGAATTGAAATGGGTTATTTCAACTCGACTCTACCCTGATAAACTTGGAGGAGCTATATGAAAATAACGTGATCTTTCCACTCCTTGCTCAGATTTAGGCGTTCATTTCTAGAGACTCGGGATGGATATATGACGGCACGTTGGAAATGAGAATAAATTTCTCGAAAAACTCGGCTTTCTCGATCGGAGCTCGTGTTCAAATCCCTGAAATTATAGCCAAACGTAGAGCGTTGATAAATTTACAATCTGAAGAAGGACTTTGCTTCCCCGTATCCGTATTGATGCGCCTTTTTGAACCGACGGGAAAAGCTCAACGTTTATCCTCTTATCCTAATTTTCGAGATGTGCTGAATGTAGATGGAATCCCGCTCCCGTTCGAAATGAGGTATATCGAACGCTTCGAATGGCTTAACGATATATCCGTTAATGTGTACACCACGAAACACGACTTATATTGACACTGCAGACAACTCTAAAACACTAGTGATCGTTCCCGTGCACGTCAGCGCTAAAGAACGCGCCAGACATGTTTATTTATTCATGATTAGAGTGCACAGAACGGGAACATATCATTTCAGCGGAATCAAAAATCTGTCTAGGTTAATAAACCCGCAACTATCGTTAAAGTCTAACGAAAGACGTAGGTACTTTTGCGATCGATGTCTGACCGCTTTTCTGACCGAAAACAAACTTGTAAAACATAAAGATACGTGTATAAAATTTGGCGTGGTAAGGAGTACATTCCCTCAAGGAGAGGATAAATTCCTCACGTTCTCACAGTATAAGCAGCAGGAGAAAATAGGATTTATCGTATATGCAGACCTGGAGAGCTTACTCGTGCCGATAGAGACGAGCGATCCCAACCTGAAATTTTCTTATACCGAGAATGTACAGCGTCATGTGGCTTATTCTGTAGGTATGTACACTAAATGTAATTTTGACGATAGTCTCTCAGAGTACCGACGCTTCACGGGAAGAGATTGTACAGATCAATTTGTTGAAGCTCTCGTAGATACAGCAAAGCGCGTACTAGATTGCTATAGTACCGTCGTTCCGATGACACCACTAATGCCTGCTCAAAGAGATGCTCATAATACGGCCTCTCATTGTCATATATGTGAAAAGCCTTACGCGAATGATGATATTCGCGTTATGATTCATTGCCACTTGACGGGAATTTAACGCGGGAGCAGTCACGCGGCATGCAATATTAATTACAAGAACCCGAGCCACCTGAGCGTAGTAATCCATAACGCGCGTTGCTACGACAACTTTTTCCTTCTTGAATCAATTGTCGAACGTAGAGAGACTGATCCGTTCACGGGAGAGAGCGTTCTCGTCAATCCGGGAAAAGTCAAGGTTATTGGAGAGACTATGGGAAGATTCAAAGTAATCATGAAATATATTCGAGGGATCACGATAAAAATTATAGATAGTTTCAGCTTTCTATGTACGTCCCTAGAGAAGTGCTTATCTTACCTTGAACCCGACCAACTTAAAATCACCCGTAAGTGTCATCCTGAGGATGAACGGTTTAAACTAATCACTCGTAAAGGCGTGTTCCCCTATGACTATATAGATTCATTTGAGCGACTGAACGAGACTCAGTTACCGAGCAAGGATAAATTTTACAACGCGCTCACAGATAGTCATATCGCTCAGGAAGACTATGATCATTCTTGCGAGGTTTGGCGACTATTTGAATGTAAGAATCTTTGGGACTACTCGAACCTCTACCTATATACTGACGTAACGCTACTGGCTGACGTCTTTGAGAACTTTCAAGATCTCTGCATGAAGACGTATAGACTCGATCCCGGATGGTCTCTTACAGCTCCTAGTCTTTCGTACCAGGCTCTATTGAGAATAACCCGGGTACGGCTCGAATTAATCGATGATGTGAACATACATCAATTCATCAAGGGAGGTATCCGAGGAGGGGTATGTTTTGTGGCTAATCGGCACTCTGTAGCGAATAATCGGTATATGGACTCATTCGACCGTTCCAAGCTGGAGTCTTACCTTATTTATCTATACGTGAATGGACTCTATTCATTTAGTATGCTGTCCTCACTACCCTATGAAGGGTTCAGGTGGCTCGAAGATGATGAAATTGATCGTTTGGATGTGCGAAAAGTAGAGGACGATGCGGAGACGGGGTATATCTTGCAGGTAGATCTCGAATATCCACGAGATGTACACGATGCTCATTCCGACTTGCCGTTCTGTCCCGAGAAGGGGATTCCACCCGTAGGTAGGCACGAAAAATGGTTAACTAATTTAGCTGATAAGACTAGGTACGTCATTCACTACCGTCATCTAAAGCTATGTTTGGCGAATGGATTGAAACTGACAAGAGTCTACAGGGTTCTCAGTTTCAAGCAATCGCCATGGATGACTCCGTATGTCAAGCTGAACGCGGAAATGAGGAGTAAAGCGAGCAATCAGTTTGAAAATATGTTTTTCAAACTGATGAACAATGCCGCATTCGGTCGTCTTATATCTAACAAGAGGGCCTACCGTACGATAAAGATAGCTTCCAGGTGGGGAGGGAAATTTGGAGCGGGTAATCTCATAGCTAGCCCAAACTTTAAAAACCGTATGATCGTGTCGGAAAACCTGATCATCATCGAGATGGAACCGCAAGAGTTTTACTTTGATATGCCGATTTATGCAGGACTCGCCATTTTGGAAATCTCAAAGGTAGTCATGTACGGTCTACATAATCAGGTTATGGCTCCCGCCTTCCCGGCAGGTGCGTTAAAACTCCAATACACGGATACGGACTCACTTCTCTACTACATGACTGTTGAGGATGCGTACCAGCGACTTATCCTGTTAGCTAATGACTACCTGGACTCCTCCGCCTACGGACAAGACAATGTTTACGGGATGCCTGTACTAAATAAAGGGGTGCTCGGTAAACTAAAAGATGAGACTCGAGGTCGGATCATCACCGAGTTCATAGGTTTACGTCATAAACTCTATTCATTCGCGGTACAAGGAGATGGCGAGACGCTCAAGGCTAAAGGGGTCAAGAGTAGCGCGTTAAGAACGCTTTCGTTAGAGGACTATCGTAATTGTCTGACCGATGCGACGATAGTCATGAGAGAGGTTCGTTCAATAAGAGCTGTAGGATTCAAACTTTACACTCAAAAATTCAATCGGGTCGCCCTATTCTCTATCGACGATAAAAGATATATAGTACCCGGTACGGTCAATACTCTACCATGGTATCATTACTCTATAAGTGAGCAGGCATCTACTTCCTCCCAAGAGGCGTCGATCGATACTGAGCCGTCGTCTCTATGAAAAAAAATAATTTTGTCTATAGTGTAAGTGTTAGTTATTAAGAAAACATTAATACAGTGCTTCTAAAAGTAACAATGTATATTCAAGATTTAAACTTTATCACTATTCGATATAAGATATAGTACTTGGTACAGTTAATATTCTATCATGGTACCATTACTCTATAAGTGAGCGGGCATCTACTTCCTTCCAAGAGCCACTGTTCGATACTAACCTGTCGTCTCTATGAAAAAAGTGTCTATAGTGTTAGTGATTAAGAAAATATTAATAATTAATGTCGATGTATATTCATGATAAAGAGAAAACAAAAAAATTTCAAGAACTATACCTTTATCACTATTGTCTAAAGAAAATGTTAGTACTTCTAAAAGACTTGAGAACATATTTATGTTGTACCACATATTCTGTAACTTTATCATTATTAACTGAAGAAGAAGAAAATACTAATTTAGTATGTATCTGTGTGTAAAAAATAGTATATCATTATATTCATTAAATGGGGTTATTGTGTGTTGGTTTTTATTATTATTTCTTTCCTCCCTCCCTCCCTCACCCTCCCTCTCCTCTAAGACTTATATTCCAAGAATAAAAGGTTTTTTAGATTCATAGAATTATACATCTCTTTCTAAAGAATACGAACAAAGTAATAATCGTTAATTCATTTATTTAAAAAAAAAATTGTTGCATTCTTAGACTTATACATTTATTTCCAATGAAAATTTTTTTATAGATTTCTAGACTTATACTCTAATTGATTAAAAATGTTTTACAAAGTAATAATCTTTAAAACATGATAAATACATTACATGTATTCAAGAAGGATAAATGAAAAAAGTTTGATACATTCTTTCCTATACTTATCGTCTAATTGATTAAATACAAAGTAATAATTGATACATTACAAGCTAGGGAGTATCTAAGAAAGATTGATTAGACTTATACATTTATTTCCAAAGAATAAATTTTTTATAGATTCCTAGACTTATACTCTAATTGATTAAAAAATGTTTTACAAAGTAATAATCTTTAAAAACATGATTAATACATTACAAGTATTCAAGAAGGATAAATGAAAAAGTTTGAGACATTCTTTCTTATACTTATCGTCTAATCGATTAAATACAAAGTAATAATTGATACATTACAAGCTAGAGTGTGTCCAAGAAAGATCGATTAGACTTATACATTTATTTCCAAAGAATAGTTTTTTTTATAGATTCCTAGACGTATATTCTAATTGATTAAAAATATTTTACAAAGTAATAATCTTCAAAAACATGATTAATACATTACAAGTATTCAAGAAGGATAAATGAAAAAAGTTTGAGACATTCTTTCTTATACATATCGTCTAATTGATTAAATACAAAGTAATAATTGATACATTACAATCTAGGGAGTATCCAAGAAAGATCGATTAGACTTATACATTTATTTCCAAAGAATAAATTTGTTTATAGATCCCTAGACTTATACTCTAATTGATTAAAAATGTTTTACAAATTAATAATCTTTAAAAACTGGATTAATACATTACAAGAATTCAAGAAGGATAAATGAAAAAGTTTAATACATTCTTTCCTATACTTATCGTCTAAATGATTAAATAAAAGGTAATAATTGATACATTACAAGCTAGGGAGTATCCAAGAAAGATCGATGAAAAAAGTTAATAAAAACCTTTTCGATCTATTTGTCTCTGACTTAAAGCACTCGTTCTAGAGTTTCGATAGTTACGCATCCTTCAACTCGTCTCGTAGCTTCTTCTTCGTAGGCTCCTCGATCGCTTTCTCAAAAGTTTTATTCTTCTTTCCGAGCGTACGTTTAGAAGTGCCAGCAGTTTTCTTCCGTCTGACCGTGTCAACCTCATTTTGACCGCAGAAACATGATAACTTATCGAAATCGATGTACTCTTTATACTCGTTTATCAAGGCTATCATATAAAGCAATGCTTGAATAAGCGAACCCGTATCGTTCCAAATCGCACTCTTGGTCAGATCGCAAAATTTTTGGCCTATCAAACTTAAAATTCTTAAACCATTCTTGGAGTAGTCGGACATTTTCTGTGGCGCACGAGTAGACGGTACCGGAATGAGTGGAACACTTGTTTAAGTTGTACAGATTTTTAAGCTTACTCAGAGAAGGGCAACCGAGATTGCCTAGCTCGTAAAAGTCGTACTTGTCACTATCAGCGCCGATGACACTCTGTAGCCAAGTAATATTCTCAGTTCCTTTAATATAGATTGATAGTCGCGATGCGTACCGCTCTAGATGATAAATCATGATAGAACGAAGATTCGAGTACTGTACTTCTCCGCCGTACCAAGATAGTCCGTGATAATAGTCGGTCACCCAATCTACATTCCTCCTGCTCGATGCGGAGAGGTCGTCGATCTTGAACGGAGGAAGAAACTTGTAGTTTGCTTCGTCAAAAGGTTCGAAATGTAGAACGCTCACCTCCTTGAATATGAATACTCTCTCATCAATCGAGTATCCTTGCACGTCGATCAACATAATGATCAAGATTAGAACGATGATGAGTTATTTATGATGTCATCTTGCTAACGTCACTGCTTGAAGGGTTATAGCGGACTACTCTATCGTGTATGATGAGACAAAACGCCTTGGTGTTTGCAGGGATATTTTCCTCCGTCTCGAACGTTATACGACACGTCACCATACCGTCCTTGAGAGTATCTTCATATCGGCTGGCATCGAACACGACGACGGGTGCGTGAGACTTGAAATGAGAAGGTTCAAGTAAAGGTAAAGAGGTGCTCGTTCCGTATTACGATGTCTGGAAACAGCATAGTCTTCGTATAATTTCGAGAAGGAATCTTGTCTAAAGTCCAAGTTCATATCCTCATAAGGGTACATGATAGAATTTAGATAGAGTTTAGCATTACGTAAATTACAATGATCGAAAATACTTCTATCTGCAGCCGTCGTATTGTTCCGTCCAGTCTGAAGAGCAAAAACAACGTAACGAGGTTTTTCCAGCAAGGTTGACGTTTTCACAGTCCAATCATGCTGATTAGACGTAGATACGTTAGGGTACTCAAACAATTCCCAAGCACGAAAAGGTAGCTCGATGATCCTTCCACTCTTGATGAAATTAAGCAGGTTGAGACGATTGATATCATCAGTCTTTATATGCGGTACAAGCCAAGATATTTTACTTAACTCGATCCTAGAGAGTGTCTCCACGACGGGAGGAGGCGCTCTTTGTAAAGCGTTGTTGTCGCTGGTCGAACGAACTAGAACCAGTTCTTGTTTCGCATTTATTAGTATTCGAGAATAGTTTTCGACGAATCCTAGTATGAGACGTAAAGGGATGCATACGTCAAAGATGCCTGTTTCTGCGTGCACGTGTACTCCTTCAAACCTCCAACCCGCGTTTGAAAGATGAGTCTGCTCAACGTTCCTTATAGATAGATAGTTTTTAAGCTGAGTCGAAATTCCTACATCTCTCAATTGATCAATCTCTATCCCGTTGATCTCATAGGCGATTCTTGAGAATAGATGCAGTATTCCGTTATTAACAATCCTTGAATTACTTCCGGGTTCTCCCGTTTTCAAAAGTAGTCGTCCTTTGATATGTAGTAGAGAACGGTGAGGTAACGTGTACAGTCCTTCTTGTTGGATAGATATCCTAAGCTCGTTCCCGTTAGCTAAGGGTCCGGGAATATACAAGGCGTAGGAATGATACTGGAAAAAGTTCAAGGCCATATCGAAAGCGGCGGGGTCTCCAATGTTCAGAATGTCCAGGGCGTCATCCATTATTTTCGTAACGAGTAGCCTAGACGTCTTAAATATAGTTTATTTGTAGGTGTTACCACTTTAACTGTTCTCTCAATGTTTCGAGGAAGATGACGTCGTCTCGTTTTATCTAGTACGAGTCCCATCTCCACCGACTCGTTTCAGATGTAGACGTAGCGATATCGTTTCGTCTCTAAAGTTGACGATATCTCCTCGTTCGTCGATAAGTCATACTGCTATAGACTCTATTACTCGCTTCGTTACCGGAAGGTAAATGATATTGTTCGGCGCTTCCACTATCTTATTGCCTGGTGGGACGGTCATGCTGAACTCGTGCAAGGTATGACTCGGTTCTCCGTTGACGTAAGCCCCGCTAGCGAGACTACATTCTACGCGGATCACATTCACGTGAAGAATATTCACGGTATTGGTAGATATGTGCGTCTACCCTGCGGGAAGTACGACGGAGTCGAACCCCAGCAAGGATGCGAACGTACCAGACCGGGTAAAGTCAATAGGCTTATTGCAAGTGATATAGCTCTTTAAAGTGCTAGGGTCACCGATAATCGAGAGCTTTACGTTACTCGAGACTTCTCTTTGCAAGAATCTGTCCAACGCCTCAAGTTCATAGGTACCCGGAGGGACGGTATCCTCTTTACCGTCACAATAAAATTTATTATTACGTTCGTCGAAGTTCAGTATGGAATGGACGTCGCCAGATTGATCAGTCCGATGAACCATTCTTCTTCGCGATTCTCTTATCCGCGCAGGATATGCGGGAAGTAGTTCTCAGTCAGATTCGAACTCTGACCCGTCAGTGTAAGTGTCATAGACATATTTACTAAGATCGAACGTCAGCGCGAGTATTTAAGGAAAGCTAAACAAAGATGGCCGCATAAAACGGTTCCGTACCCTTGATAGCGCGTATGATTATAGGTGATAGGTATTCCTCCGAGATATCGAACAAGTTCGAGTGGCGGCCTTAGATCACCGAAACTATCGAAGTAATCCGCCCGCTCGCCGTTTTTCTTATACGCCACCCAATATGTACCCTTACCACTATCATTATCAAGATTGATGGTGCCGCTCTCTATCCTCCAAGGGGAGCTGCTAGGTAAAGCATCCCTCGCAAATACTCCCCTAAAGAAGGGGATTTTTAACTTCCTAGCGTATTTGCGCAGATCCGTTTCAGTAAGGGCACGTTTAGGTAGTCATTTTTTTTCGGGTAAGGTTGTAGATACATCCCTTTCCACATGGCGATAGCCTCGAGCGTACGATTATGTCTCTGAGCCTCGTTCAATTGTTTCGCACTTTGAACAGCCTTCGTGATTCCCGCAGCTCCTCCGGCGACGGCTCCAAGCGCTGCGATCAAAGGTAGTATAGGTAGATTTCCACCCTTCTTCTTACGGCGAGTAGTAGTAGCACTCTGTTGACGACGTCGAGCTTTCTTCTTTAGACCGGAACCCATCTTGACTTTAGCTTTCATCGAGTTGACGATAGCCCACGCGGCGGCTTTCTCGTTCAACTTCGAGTCAGGAGCGAGCAATCTTTCCACGATTTCTCGATAAGTTCACGATCTGCGGTATGACGTCCTGCAAGATCTTTCACCTTGGAGTAGGCGATATCGTGTTCTTTACAGTATCGATATAACACGTTTATTCCGGGATCGCCTCGTTTCAATCGTTTATCAAACTTTGTTCCCGGCCCGCAATACTGGTATCCGGGTATATGCAGCTCAAACGGCAGATTATTGATTATCTTATCCAACAATCTCCCTCCTTTTCTTCGCCTCATGACACGTACTGATTCGTATTTATATAGGTGCGTGCATTATATAGATGAACTAGTCGACATGCGGCTCGAGAAACAGACAGACTCTTTAACTATACGCAACAACGATCACGATGCAGGTAGAGCTTTACCTCAGAGACACGGCACGTTTTTGCCTGATACTATCCGTTGCATCATCTGCGGACCTTCGAATTGCGGTAAAACCAACGCTATGATCAGTCTGTTAGAGGAACCTAATGGTCTACGCTTCAAGAACTTTTAAGTTTACTCTAAATCGTTATACCAGCCCAAGTATCAACGTTTATCGAAGGTTCTCTCGCTGGTTGAAGGCATGGTCTATTTCCCTTATTCTGACAACGCGGAAATTATCACGCCGTCCGAGGCCAAACCCGACTCTGTATTCATTTTTGACGACGTCGCTTGCGATAAACAGTTTAATATACAGGCTTATTTCAGTATAGGCAGACATAAGGCTATAGACTGTTTCTATCTCTGCCAGACGTACTCGTGCATCCCGAAACAGATGTTGAGAGATAACGCCAATCTTCTCATCCTATTCAGGATGGACGATACGAACCTGAGACACGTTTATGACGATCACGTGAACACTGATATGACATTCCAAAAATTTAAGGAAGTGTGCTCGCTGTGTTGGAAAAAAACAATTACGATTTTCTTGTGTTGAGTAAAGATCATGAGATTGATAAAAGGCGATATTGCTACAGGTTCGATACCTTTATCTTGCATGATTGACATGAACGCGTACTCAGTAGGTGATAAGACATCATGTCGTCCATATCTAAACTCGGTCATACTCTCTACAAATATAGATCTCTCGTCGAGATGGAAGGAAATCTGACTTTAAACTCTCAAGGGTATTACGACGCTAGATCGAAGAGGATCGTATACGTCGAGACGCCCATCGCATCTAAGGATGTCTGTAACAAGTCTTACGTCGATAGGATGGATGCGAGACATAGTAACGAGCAGATACTCTCTCTCAACACAGGCAAGGACGTCATCAAAGGACAGATGGAATCGTAGATCGAGAATTTGGAGAACGATCGAATAAAATACGCTAACTTTGAGAAGAGTAGCCGTCAAGGGATGTAGGAGGTGTTGAAACTGTCTCGTCATCATGAAGATCGTCTCAACGAAAATAAAACGGTGCTTGACGCTTTAGGTCCAAAGCTGCTAAACCTAGAGGAATCTATCGCGATACAACGAACCGTTTACACCGAATTGAACAATATGATAGCGATAGGTATACTATCCGTAAAGGGAGCAGATAACGATTGACTTTACGATGCGGGTGGCTTAGTTTTACGAAACATAGGTACGCCTTCATTACCTTCAGACGCCGTGCCTAAAGCTTATGTAGACTCTACGGTTAGTCATGGTTTCATCTACATCTACTTGGATTCAAAACCTACGAGGAAGGATACGAGACATTTCGAATAGGCTCTAACGGGTGAACGCGGTTATAAGTTCAAGAGGGCAGGGAACGTTTCAACGATGGTCATGAATTTAAAGATGTTATTTGCTTGTTGAATCTTAAAATTATCGACGATCCTCCTTTCGAGGTGTCCAAAGATGACTCTATATCTTTCATGCTAGAAAAACGTTAGACGACGACTCAGATTTTACACGTCGAATTAGGTTTTATTTACGTTTAGATATAATGAACCGTTTCTTCATCGTAAAAGACATTCGCCCCTTACATCATGTCAACGAAGGTGACGGGGGATATCATATAAGCGAGTAAGATTATTAAACGAAAGTATAAGCAACTACGCGATGCCCGACATGAGTCCGAGCACGTCGTGAATGAAACATTCACACCTATAACGGATCCTCTAAGAAAGATGGTGAAGGCGAGCTGAACCCGAACCCGAGGAGGTAGAAGTATCGCCTGAGAGATTGCAGAACAGACATCTATTGGATACTTATATTTATTCGTCTCGCGCGCATTCCGATAAGACCTATGGAGTCCGCCATGAAGGTAACTCCACCAAGCTCGGAGATACCCGTATCGTATTCGACGGGAGTGACGGTACGATATTTCTCAACAATATGACGATACCGTATACCCGAGGGCTATTAGAATTACTCTTCAGAAGAGCACCCGCGCATTATACTAAGGAGGATCTGAAAGTATACATGTCTATACTCGAAGAAACGAACGCGGATCGGTTGAGAAACGAGCCGTACGCCCGTATCAAGATGCGCGCGGGATCAAAGTATTCGTTATTCATCAAACCTATGTTTGAGGAGGATCTCGAGGGCGACGGTTTATACAAAATGGAGACAGGATGAGGGATCGATTATACCTATTGGGACGATCCTAACGAATTGGTCGATCGATTACGACTCTTTCACGCATCTACAGAAGCCGGTCATTCCGCTCACCAGAGCGAGATCGTTTCCATCATTGAGGAACTACGCGAGGCCGGAATTATCGTATAAAGACATTCATCTCATCGGTATTATATCATAATCACGTCCACCGTCAAATGGGGAATTGCACGCGAACTTCATCGTCCTGCAAGATGACGATTCTCCCGAAGACATATTAGCGTACGAGGCTTGAACGAACTCCTTCAGGCTGATCTGGTGGAGATGATACCCTACTCCCGATCCAATAAGGGGTTCAAGTACCTTCTCTCCGTCATCGACGTGTATTCTAAGAGGGCTTGGGCCGCACCTGTCAAGACTAAGACGGGTAAGAATGTCAGCACCGCAATAGCTCTCCTCCTCGACAAGGTGACCGGCAAAGGTTTACCTCCCGTTCGTCATCTCCAAACGGATATTGAGACAGAGTTTTACAACGTTGAATTCAAAACACTCATGAAGAGAAAGAGAATCAATCATTATTCTACATACAGCAACGTCAAGGCTAGTGTCGTGGAACGATTTAATCGCAATCTCAAGAACATGATGTGGAGGAGGTTCACGGCTAAAGGATCGTATCGATGGATAGATACGATCGATTCCTTACTGGATGAATACAACCGGACTGTACACTCGACCATAAAGATGAAGCTTATAGACGTCAAGGACGACAGACTTACACATAAAGTCTATAAACGTCTCAAGATCACGGATTCTACACCAAACATATTTAAAGCGGATGATATAGTCCGTATCAGTAAGTATAAGGACGTTTTCGAAAAGGGTTATACCACCAACTGGTCGACCGAACTGTTTAAAATACGTAACGTCGTCGAGACAAATCCTAGGACCTTCCTACTCGAAGATATGAAGGGTAAGCCTAACACAGGAGGATTATACGGTAAGGAGCTTAGAAAGACTTCGTATCCGGATGTTTACCTTGTAGAGAAGATAGTCAGACGTTCCGGAAATAGAGTATACGTCAATAGGTTAGGTTTTGACTCTACGCACAATTCGTGGATCGATGCGAAAGATATAGTGTAGAAGGATGAGAGGGCGCGTCCCCCTCCATTCCGAGCATAGACGCACAATTCGTGGATCGATGCGAAGGATATAGTGTAGAAGGAGGGGAGGGCGCGTCCCCCTCCATTTCGAGCATATAAAGCGGCCGCGAGGTAGAGAGACGCATCACATTCGATATGTTTAGACAGTTGGTTTACCGTCTGGAGGAAATGAGCGATATTAAGATCTCGAACGGTGGCTTAGAATACTACATCGCGGCGGTTGACAAGGGCTACAGCGAGCACTGCGATTATTCCATACACTGGCTCGGGCGTCATAATCCCGGAATTTGGGAATCGAGTCAGTCCGTCGAGCGCTGTTCTACATCATGTCCCGTCTACAACCTCAAAGAAGAGGACGAGCCGCAAATTCTCCAGGAGGAAGACGCTTTGTGCGCGGCGTTGGATCGGATCGAGCGCGAGGAACACGATCGGGTCAAGTGCATCTCCGAACTTGAAAAGTACTGGACCTACAACGTCCGTCGTCTAGAAAGAGATGAAGAGGTTAGTGAAGCGGAGGACGAGCCGAACATCATAACGCTAGACTGTGTTGGCAAAGTTCATTTTCCGGGTAAAAACTTTGGTTCGAGGAACAGGAGTCGCTTTAAACGCTTCACAGTGAGGACTGATATATCTAGGGATGACAAGTACGAGCTATTCAAGTGGTGAAGCGCCTTAGTCGGTCTTTTCGCGGCGCGCGCGCGTGTGTGTGTGTGTTTACCGAAGACTATAATCACTGAAAAACTTTAGAGAAAGAGATTTATCGTATGCACTGAATGAAAAGACTTTATATTTTTTTCGAGAGAAAGAATTTTATTTTTTAATAATCTTTGTACTGAATATATATGTATGATGTATCTTCGTAATCTTAAGAATATACACGTTAAATAAGAGTCTGTACTATTTATTTAAGTTTAAGATCCCGTTAAGAAAGATGAAAAAAGGTAGAGGAAGAGATTTTAAAGAAGATATTTAACATTAATCTCTAATTTCCTTGTAAGAGAGAGAGAGAGAGAGAGAGAATACATAGAGATAGAGAGTATCCTTTTAAGATTTATAATAATCATTGTATCGCTGATATATAAAAAAGAGATAGAGGAAGAGATTTTATAATAATACCCACTGTACAGAATATATTTATATATTGTTTTAAAGAATCCATACTATTTAACCTTAATTCCTAATTTCCTTGTAAGAGAGAAAGAGATAGAGATTATTCTTTTAAGATTTATAATAATCATTGTATGGAAGATATATAAAAAAAGGATAGGGAAGAGATTTTATAATAATACCCACTGTACGGAATATATTTATGTATTGTTTTGAGAGAGAGAGAGGAAACACCCTTCCCACGGTCGCCGCCGCGAAAGAGCTTGCCACCCCTCCTCTCATAATTCCTAATTTCCCTGTAAGAGAAAGAGAGAGAGAAAACACCCTCCGCGGTCGCCGTCGCTTACTACCCCCTCCCCCTCATACCTGCCCTGAAAACCGTATGCATGTTTAGGGGCCTATATCTACAACACCGAGAGGGAGAGAAAACACCTTCCCGCGGTCGCCGTCGCTTGCCACCCCTCCCCCCGCAGAACCATCCAACACACGCGAGCTATAAACTCTCAACCCTACCAACCCCCAACCACCAACCCCCACCACCACCCACCCCACCTCCACCATCCCCACATCATCACGATACCTCCCCTACCTTCTCCTCTCTGCCCTGAAAACCGTACCCATGTATAAGGCCCTATTCCAAAAACAACCCATCCCACCATTATTACGTCACTTCCGCCCTGAAAACCGGAAATGTACCCTACTGTTAGGCTAGACGAAGACGGGACAAAAGGTTTTTTTAAGTATATTACGTCAAGTCTAGATATGAATTATTTGGTTTATCAAACCATATTATTAAAAAAATTAATCGTTCACCGTAACCTTTAAAATCCCGCGCACACACCCTAGAGAAACTCATACCAAAATATGGCAATCACTGGCTTAAGAGTTCAAAAATTACTAGGGGGTAGAGGGTTAAATCAACGAAAAGATGTTTTCTTGTTAGTTTAATGTAGAAGGTAATTATCTTATGGGTGAAATGTTTGTGGTTCAATGCATTTAAGATTTGTATCTTTTAATACGGGATTATTAATTTTTTGGACTTATTTTTTGTAAATTAATGGTCAAACGAAAAGGTTTTTAAGAATGATAGGCCTATATGCCTTTAATAGAGATCAGCCCGTTTAGTGGAATTCTGCTGTTCCATACTATAAAAATAAGAATAAACAAGTAGATGCTTGGTCAGAGTTAGCTGATATGTTGTAGACTGTAAGGTCAGAAATTAAAAAGAAAATCCATTCGCTGGTTGCTTCATTTAGAAGAGGAAAACAGAAGCTCAAAATATATTCAGGAATGGCAACAGAAGATGTTTTATAGCACAAAGTGGTTTGAATTCGAAAGTTTACTTTTCTTAATAGATACAGATAAGCCGACTCAAACAAAGGATACATAAATTGGGGAAAGTACCTGCACCAAATAGCTTTTTATTTGGATCAGCCATATATAGTTAAAAATCAGAACATATTCGCTATAGTTTGAACGCAAGGTGGGCATTTAAATATGAACAAGAGCAGACAATGGCGAAGAACTAGAAAAAGTTTTTCGACATACCACACGTAAGGGATCGTAAGATTTCCATCCCCTCCTCCTTATTTCACAAAATTTTCTACGATTTGTTAAATTAGATAATTTAAATGTTTACCTATTTTTAGACAACAGTATTGTTGATAAAACCAGTGGTATGACATTTTAGAATATTAATTGCTGTAAAATTAGGTGTGACACATAATAAATATGGGTGTATAGAAAAATTCACCCATTACAGGCTGGAATCGAGCCCAGGACCTCTAGGTTGGTAACCAGGGGCTCTTACCACTATACAACTAGGTCGGGTAATATAAGAATAACATCCATAGCTGTTGCTTAACTAATTGATGGTCTAAATTTATTCGTATAGCTTCATTCAGGTATACATTTTGATTGCTTATGAACGATCACATATACCTAAATTTAATTCACTTTATCTAGTTCTAAATAAGGTATATTTTTGTAGTAGTAATTATAGAAAGGAAAATTGATATTTGGTCTCTATGTGAAACCAAGGGAAAAGGGAACGTTGTTTTGATGATGAGTGATGGTATCCCGGATACTGGTTAGTCAGGAAGTTTAATCTTAAGACCAACAGCTAAGCTGTTTTTTAGAATATATGAGTTAGTGTCATATAGACCTTTATGGGTACGTGTGAACATAGAAATTCGTGGAACTATGTTGGCTGCTGGTTATGCTCCAGTACAAGGTGAAGACTAGAATGTGAGAGTGGAGTTTTGGTATGAGCTCAATGAGTCTTGAATTCAAGTGAACCGGGTCGGGTGTAATAATTATTTGGTTTAAAAGATATGGATAGTAGGGCACCCAAAGAGAGAACTCAGAAATAGTGTTAGGAAGGTATGATGATGACAGGTTAAACGATAATGGTAGTGAATTAGTAATACTGTGATTAGAAAAAGTTCATTTGTGTCGAACACAATGTTTAATTACAAAGATATTCACATGTATACATGGCAAAGGGACGATTCGAAAATTATGATTGAATTTGTGATTTATGATGAGAGACTGAGAAGTTTAGTAAATAATACGAGTGCTTTGCATAGATCTGCATGTGGAACGGATCATTTTATAGTGATTTCAAAAGTTGAATTAAATAGTAATTTTTGAGGAAACAGCACTAGTGTAGTGAGCAAGAAAGAGTGGAAGTGGAAAAGTTGCAGATGAAAGTGTGAGAGCATAATATGTTAGATTTCTTGGCGAAAAATTAAATTTACAAGATCATGGATAGAATGTCGAAATAAAGGCTAATTCTATTAATAAAGTTTGGAAAAGTATAAAAGAGGTTGTAGTTGAGTACGTGAAGGTTGTGTGTGGATCTGCGGTGGTGGGAAACTTAAAAAAAGATGCATGGTGGAATGGACTGGTGAAATAACCTGGGAAGGAAAATAAAGAAGCCTCTTAAGGATTAAGTGCTGTGATGAGTTAAACAGAACATAATAGGTCTTGGGTAGTTTACAAAGAGAAAAAATTAATGCAAAGAAAGTAGTAAAGGATAGTAGAGTGTAAATGAGATTAAATTAGAAGATAAAATGCAGAATAATTTTGAATGTAATCGGTGAAGCGACGTTTCCACTCATCAGCAGAAGTGTCATTTTAAGGTTATAAAACCAAAGAATAGGATAGTTCATAAAGTGTCAAAAAAATTAGAGAATATGCTAGTCAACATTAAGTTTAATTGGTTATGATCTTCACAACTAATACAAGCAAATGTTTTAGACATTCTCAACTTTCAATCTTATTCCTGTCAATAGGTAATATGCTAGGATCAAATAAGTTAATTAACAAATACAGTTAGGTCGAATAGCTACTACAAATGAAATTCTGGCTATATGTGTCAATCAACCATTACATTTCTTTTACCACCAACCAGGTTCGTAAGTATTCAAAAACATGCATTTCCTAAACTTGGTTTCGAGATTCCTTCTAAATCAAAACATTAATAATCAACTAAACCTCAATCAGACGGACATGGATGGCTAATGCAACATGGTGACAAAGTAAGTTTGTTGCAACTAACTATCAAAGGTGAGGCAAAGAACCTGCAGCAACAGGTATGAACTCAAACAATCTAATTGAGTTAGAAACAGTAATGTGGAAAAAATAGCAGAAAATAGGGAAATATTATAAGGAGTGAAATAGTTAAAGAGGCTGAAGTGTTTAAAGCTATGAAAATGTTAAAGAATGGCAAATACATGGGCGTAGATAGTATTACAAGTGAAATTCCTAAGTGTGAGGGTACGGTATTACTTGCCAGATTGTGTATGTTGTTCAATGTGTGTGCAGGGATTTCGAACGTTCCTAATGACTGGAAGAATCCTTTCCCTGTTCCTTTGTATAAGGGCAAAAGCAGTAAGAGTAAATGTAATAATTATAGGGCAATTAGTCTGTTGACTATTCTAGGCAAAGTTTTTATTGAGAGAGTGTGTGAAAGAATTACGGGCAAGATTTGTGTCCGCAATGTGGTTTCGTACCAGGTAGAGGTTGCATGGACCAGATATTTGCATTGTAACAAGTGATTGAAAAATTTATGACGATAAGAAAGAAGGTTAATTGTGAATTTGTTGATCTGGAGAAAGAGTGTGATTGGGTGAATAGAATTATGTTAAAGTATGTTCTTAGTGATTAGGGCGTAGAAGCATGGTTGTTAAATGTAATTAAGGTGGCCTATGATGGAAGTAAAGCGTGAATTATTGTGGATGGAGCTTTGAGTGATTGGTTTGACATTGAACAGGGTGCTAAACAAGGTTGTGATATGCCTCCATGGCTGTTTAGTATTTTAATTGAGAAGTGTATGAGGGATGCTTGTGAGGACAAATTTGGTGTTCAATTGGACAATGTAAGTGTGAGAGTGCTGGTATAGGCAGATTATACCGTAATCATGGCTGAGAAGGAAAGTGACTTGCAGAATGAATTAAATTGTTTTATTGTAGTGATAGACAGAATGTATCTTCGTATCGTATCGTCTCAAAAACTAAGTTTTTGGTTTTCGATAAGGACAGAACAATAATTTATTGTCCTCTTAGTAATAAATGGAAAACTGATAGAACAAGTGAATAATTGTGTGTATTTGGGCAGAGTGCTCTTTAAAAATGGAAGGATGTATGGTGGAATCGATAGGTGATCGAGTGACAAGACAAATATATGAAGGTAAATTGTATGCATCAGAAGGAAGGGTTAGGCCATGTAAGACGTGGATAATTATTATAGATGAATATGTGAGAAAGATAAACATTAAGATATTTAAGAATAAAAGTGCATGTATGACTCGGCGTATGGGTTTTGTTGAAGCGAAGGAAATATGCTAGGATAGGGAGGTGTGTAGAAAGTTAGTGAGGAGGAATTAAGTACGAAGATATTTTTTGAGCTATATTCACAATTTCTTGCCTAACCCTTAAAGGAATGGCGTGATTATGTATATATGTATGTGTAGTTAAAGACCAATATCATACTTACATTATTATAACTTTAATTTAACAATGTATTGGATTTTAATTTAAATTATGATGAAAACTGTTTATTACTAGACATCCTTATATTTTAAAGTGTATGAGACCTTGGGCGGATTCTTAGCATTTTTATTCGTGGCCAAATTTATTTCCAACCCTCTACCTCCCTCAGTCAAAAAATGTGCTCCAGAGAAATTATAAGAACGATTACAGGTCAAACAAAACAAAACATTCAGAGTTTTTAGCTTGTCGCCTTCATTGTTTTGTTACAGTGTAGTCCATTTAAAACAATAATTTGTGATTCTTCTCATGAGCTAGGCAATATTTTTTTATATGAAATATTAAACAATGTGGGTAGAAACGAGGGAGCTATATGCTATATTAGATAAGAAAACCAGAAAATCTTTCCACTGAAAACTATTTGAAAGATACTTCCAAGAACAATTTCCATTTGAGTCGGCAGAGAAAACAGAACAAGAGGACGGGAAGAAGTTAAGTAAGCGGGTGATTCTGCTTTCGGCCGCCTAATTGTTTGTAGTTTGTGAAAATATAAACAACGGCAGTCTTAAAGCTGTATACAAGAAGATAAGTACGTGCTTTATATACTCTGTTGTGTGAATTATTATATTTCTACTAATTTGTATATATTGTAGACTAGTGTTAATTAGTTATTGTGTAGGTTAAGATTATATACTTATTATATTTCTTAAATAAACATTATAAATTCCATCAAATGGAGAAACCAATCTATTCTACTTTTATTTTTAATAGAAGGAACCATTTAGATAATATATTATGGGGTCGAAACAACTAGACGATTAGCAACTTGAAAATTAACCCTTTAATTGAAAAGTAAGTATTCACTAGCAAAATAAAAGCAAACTATATACTACAGTTTCTCACGTTATGAAGATAATGTCACTCAGAGGAGCTCTACCGGACTTCAGGCTAACTTCATGACGTAGTCCATATCTTTCCTCACCATTGATCGTCCTACCCCACCCCTTACAAACATAGCTTTTGCGGTCATAATTAATGATATTTTACCACTTAAGTAGTAGTATTTTTTATATATTAATAATATATCTTAAATTTGACTACTGCAGACCACATTACTTGACGTATGGATATAGATGAAAATAATTTCATATAGCTTTTTTTAACTGTTAATAATTGTATTCCTATCTTAAAGTGGGATGGAATACGTCATGAGAAAAGGCCAGTGTTTTTGCAATTTTTCTGGCAAAACTTATTTTTGGCCAAAATGAATATAATATTGCCCCAATACAAATATAAAGTTTTATTTTTTGTGACATGGTGATATCAACTGTTCCTGGATATCTATTATGAGCCAGGTGGCATTATCTGACAAACATTTTAAACGAAGAGAAAAAGTGGTCAATAATTCTTGAACACCATTTACAGCTATTTAAGAAATTTTGAGGTCACCATGTAAAGAAAATTAAATATTATGTTTGTACTGAATCAATATTTTATTTATATTAGTCAAAAAATGTTTTGTCATAAAAACTGCAAGAACACTTGCCTGTTAATTATCTTCCATCTCACCTTAATCTGACTGTAAACAAGGTCACCAACAGAGTGGGTGGCTACCCGGGGCACAAACCGCCCCAACCTCTTCCCCCAAGCGTAGGTCACGCTTTTCAATGACTTTGTGTCTCATAGGTATAAGAGTCATTTGAGTCAGTGGCTGTGGAACCTTATTTGTGTAGGAGAGAGGGGGAAACTGATCAAAGTTGTTGTGGGACACTTACCCCACCCCCCTTCAATTTTAAAAAGCACCTTGTGTCCTTCCCTGGCAAACTTTTGACTTCATGCGAGCAGCCATCAATTAGAATTTATTGAAAATTATTCTTTGCTGAATCTATTATAAGTGATTCTATGTCAGAAAATCTTTTTAAAATTGAAATGCACCCAGAAGATATTTAGAACGGTCTTATCCTGATTTTTTAAATTTTAATTTGATTCTTTAAAAAGCTATTTGGAAATTGTTTTTAATCGTATCATATTCGAGAAAATGAAAGGAAAGTTAAATAAACCAAGAGGAGGATACATTTTTCAAGGGGGAGTATAATTCTTTTCAAGGGTTCAAAGCTCTACTGAAATGCTTTCTCTATGCACTATACCTTGAACTTTATGTTGCAACTATTATACTTTACACTAAGATAATTTAATTAAAAATTAATAAGCACTACGTAAATAATCTATTAGTATGAATTTTCAATTGAAGTATATAACACTTTCGTAAATGGTTAAAAAATACTATAGCCTTTTTAAGTAGATATTATTAATTCACGACGAATACTCTAACTTTAATTCTTGATGATATGAATTATAACAATTAAGTAGCCCAGATAGTCATTAACAAGATAAATGTTAATAGAATTACAAGCGAACTTATAGGATGTAATTAGAAATGATCAATTATTATTAAGAGCATGTTATAAAGGTTTAGGTGATTACTATTGGTGGTTTAAGTTATATTATGAAAGGATAAATAGCCAGGCAGCAAACCCACAAATATCAAACAGGATATCACACATTACTAACAAGGTCAAAAGGCCCAGAGAGGAAAAACATAGCTTCAATAAGTTATATGTCCACACTGGACACCTTAAATATGATGGGACCTTTATTTAAGTACATTCCCAACTTATATCTTAAACAGAAAAACAACACATGCAGTCCGAGTGAACAACACTAGACTTTGACTGTATTTATCTCCCACATTGACCACTTAGGAATAATACACATACAAACAGAATACAAATCATACAGCTTGTTTTATACCAATGGATGACAATTCAGGCAATATTCCATACCTATACACTATACCAATGACAGTAGCATTATGATAACTTTCATATACAGAAACAAGGAATTAATTATATTGAATATTAAGTATGAAGACCATAATCTATAGTTAAGAGCATTAGCCCACTCCTCTCCTACTCTCGTCCTCATATGGGACATCTGTCCTATTGCAACTCAAATGGCCCACGCCGACAAGGGCGTTTTGTTCAGCGAGCTTAATAATAAAAACCCTGACTGGTAGATCTACCATAGTTCCTTTTCTGATTAATTATCGATCTAGAATGGACGAAGCTATCTTCTTTCATCCTAGTATATATAGTGGGTAGTGGCAGGCAGTGGAGGGGAAGGTAGGAGAACACTATAGTATATCCCAGCCATATTTATTGAGAGGGTGAAGAACGTTTGACTCCAAGTCCTCCTCCACCATTGGTAATTAGGGTTGACCAGACGCACGCACAGCCCAGCCTGGTGTCACATACGTTTTTATATCGGTTGCTGGCCTTCAATGAACGTATGAGTTTTTTAACATGATCAGGTCTTGATTAGAAAAAGGTGCATTTCAATTTAATGGTATATGCTAACACAGCACTGCTTAACAGACGATAGAACGTGATGAGAACACAGATTGTTTGTAGATATTTTAACAGAACCAGACGTAATGTGATAATTATGGGATGTATTTGTGAGAATGTCTTGTGTTGGGCTAAAATTAGTTTAAGCACGTTACACCCACACTAAATTACCATTAAATAAACTCCAGAAATATTCTAGAGGCATTTTATACCCGTTATATTTCTTTAACTTTGGCCAATCTCCCCGACACTTTATTCTGGCTACATTTTTGTCAATATCAATAACATTTCTAATAATATTATATGAGACTTCATCTATTTATTATTGTTCCCTTCACCTAACCTATCACTTAGATAACATAATTATTATGATTATTAAGAATCTATAAATAATGACATAAGTGGTTCAAACAATTTTTCTTGGGCAAGCAAACCCTGACAAGATTTTACTTGAAAACAATTTTTTCCCCTCACTATTACCTTTAATCAACAAGAAATAACATGATCATGTGAAAGATGAACACAATATATTTGTTATATTTAGTGGGAAGTTCGAATAATATGAAAAATAACACCGGAACAAGAGAATATACCCCGGGAATTTTGACTTAGCGTGCCAATACTATACTGCTGATCTATTCTTGAACTGTCCCGTGCTCAGGGTCATTATTCACTCTTATTTTAAGGTAGAGTCTGTGATGGACGTGTGAATAATATCGGCTAGCAAGAGCGACCACAGCCACCAGCGACTCACTTGTGGCACTATGCTACAAATACCTTGTACGTACGTACTGTACATTCCAAGTAAATCAAGATGTAAAAAAGTAATGCTATAAAATTAAGTACTGTATGAAGGGAAAATATGACTGTTACGGCAGATATCCGTAATTATAATAAAATGATACATCCGCCAATATTTGCCTGTTACCTAAACTTAACTAAGCTGTGTGACTCTCTTCCATTTTAATGAGCAAGATTAATTCTGAATGGGACGAAAAAAATTACAAATACATCTATATCAGCCCTTTCTTGTTTTGGAAAAACTCTCCTAGATAACTAAATAATTATTAATATAATAATTTGAGTGTAACCTGAATAGATAGAGAAACCTGTGGCTAAAAATAATTGTAGGCTTATTAATTATATTAATTATAAATAATTATATTATTAGCATCACGTGTTACTACCCGTTAGGGTTATACGCACCTGCGCTAATGTGCAATGGTAGAGTGATTGTGAGATGAAATGAAAGACCTACAGTTTAACGTGGGATTCCTACCACGATGGAGGCCTGACACTCCACACATTCACAAGTTGTGATTAATACACGTCTTGTCAGAGGTGAAGGAAGGGTTTGGAAATCGGATAAATTCGAGCCAGGAACAAGGATTGAACCACGGATCCCTAGCACAGGAGTCCGACACCTTACCCCTAAACCACTAGTTCACCAATAAATTATATTTATATATATTGTATGAGTTATAATTAATTATAATTATAATACAAACAATTTATATAAGTATATACATAAAATGTATATATATATAATAAATATCAGTAGTCCATTTCCAAAACCTGCTATCTGTCAAATAAATTTTATTTTAGCTATATATCATTTCGTTTAGTTTCTTTGGCCCTGAATCGAAATATTCATCTATTTTCTGGAAAAATCTAATATTTCCTGTATAAAATCATGTATGATTACTAAGTTTGATTCCAAAAGCTACTATTCATTGGACCAGAAATCTGGACTTTCTTTTCCAAAACGTACTATTTATTTTAATCTCCAAAACCTGCCATTTATGCACCATAATAATGAAGTATTGATTTTTGTTTACAAAACCTGCTTTCATTAACAATCAAGATGTGGCTGTTGTAAATCAACAATCTCGAGTCTCACTATTTTATACTTACACGGATTACACACTGTTCACTTCGCTTGTATTATGAACACAGGGAAAAGTAGGGGTACCTACATTTAGAGAAGTTTAGTTTGTTATGCTGGTCAAGCCTGTAATCCTTTCCCTCCCACTCTCACATTGTTGTAGGGAAAAGTTTGTTTGTGAAACGATTATGACTTCTCGTTTATTTCTTTGTATTTATGTTACAAAAATAGCTAAACACTTTTTTTATAATCCTATAATTTTATGTTTTGTGTTTAAGTGATAAGTGTTTATGTAATTTAAAATGAATGAGGAAAGCTTCGATAGTGCAAAATTTCATGAGTTGGCTTAACAATGTGAAATTGGTAAAGGATTGAAACGTGGACAGAACAAAGAACGATGACAAAAGCCTAAACAGAGAATATAAAATCGAAATAAGCTAAATAAAGGTTGGAAATTAATGTGTAACCAAACAGACAAGGATTCTTGTTTGGCAAAGATCATTCTGAACCCAACCTCTATATATTTTACAAAAAGTATTAGACAATGCAAGATGCTTTTAAACAAAGACAGTTCATTCAACGCAACATAAAGGTGTAGATTATTCAAAAACACTCTTCCTCTGACCCAAAAAGATAGTGTTCTTTAAGTACTACTAGTTTGTTCAGATCTCCGAAGGTCCTCACAGGGTATCTAAGAGTTCTTTTTTAAGTATTATGAGTTTTGGGAGGTCCGAGGTTGAACATGTAACTGAACTCATTATGAAAGATGATGAAGAAATAACTGAAAATAGAGGAGGTTTTAGCGAATCCTTGTACAACCAGAAACTAAATCAAAAGATATTGGATAACATCAAAAAATTTAGTTGCCGTGAATGTCATTACAGTATAAACCTGATATAAAATATCTTCCCACCCACCTTTCAGTAAGTAAAATGCACAAAGAGTTTTTTTTAATAAAACTATCAGATCTGAAAAAGAATGTCTGTATTCCAGATACTGGATGGTGTTTCGTACCCGTTTCAAACTGGGTTTTGGATCACTCAAAACAGATAAGTGTAGTGAATGCATTCGTCTGAAAAATTTCCGTGTAGCAGAATTAGATCCCGAGAAAAAAACCTAATAGTTTTTTAAGTGCTACACAACATGCGTGCGAAATTGTTTTTCACAGAATTGGACTTATGGCCTGAAGGAACTCTAATATCAATCAACTTGGATTTGATAGAAAATTATTATTATTTCTAGCACCGCGTCTTACTACCTGTTCTGGTTATACGCACATACGCTAATGTGTAATGGTAGGGTCATTGCGAGATGAAATGGAGGACCTACAGATTACGTGGAATCCAAACCACGGCGGAGGACTGGATTCCTCACATTCACAAGTTGTGATTAATACATGTCTTGTCAGAGGTGAGGAAAGGGTTTGGCAATCAAATAAATCTGTGCTGGGACTGAGGATTGAGCCCTTGTACCTCAGCACAGAAGTCCGACATATTGCCCCTAGACCACCAGCTCACCTGATACAAAATCAACCACTACCAAAGACTCCGATAGGAGAAGCATATATTATTCCCGACAACTATGGTACTATACCAATGGTGTTGTCTTACACACTAAGAAAAATCACTAAACAAGGACACAGTGTTTTTTACCGGTGGCTTGAAAGTGAGTATAGAAGAGGAAGTAATTAAATTATCTCTTGTCTTAAGTCATTTTCTAAATAAAGTGATAAGTGCTGAACTTTTGAATGGTATAGCAAAATTGAGCTTTTCCTATGATTCATATTTAGGAAAGAACCAGAACTACACATCATTTACAACTCTGATAAGGTACTGCCACCATAAAAATGTGAGGTTTGACTAGTTTTTTACAGTGCGAGGACATCCATATATACCCACTGATAGAGCTTTTGGACTGTTAGAGAGAAAACTAAGAAAGGTAGAGTTAATTCTTTTCCCAGAAAACCATGATAGCATTTTGTCTTAAGTTAGTACTTTATTTTTTCCTTCCTACATAGTTTCTTCTGAATGGAAACACGCTTGTGATAAATTTCTAAAAAGTGACAAAGGGTTTAAAGTTAAAGAAGCAGTGCTGCAATTATCTGATACAACCTCAATCAAAGTAAACTTCCATTATACTTACGCTCTTAACACGACATCTATAAACATCCCATGATTTCCAGTAAAAGGAATTTACTCCTTAAAGCTCTCAATCCAGTGAATCACGCATGTCAAGCCAAGAATACTGACGTAAAACTACTACTTAATTATATGGAAAACGACTAGAATACTATGGAATTTAACAAAGGATTGTGTCTGGTGAACAAAGCACAGAAAGTGTTTTAACATCCGATGACAACACTGAAGTCGTACATGAAAACATTGTTTAAGTTTTTAAAATTATTTTAAAAAAGATTTAAGTTAACTTTTTTTTATTTCTTATTGCTAGTAAAGTACTTTGCTTGGTTACTAATGTTGAAAGTGTTCCTCCTTAATTTCAACAACATTTTTGATACCATCCAATTTTTAAAAAATAATTATTTTTCTTATATCTCTTTGTACATTGATTGTAATGTGCTGTATTAATACAAATATTTCACTAGAAAATAATGAAAAAGTGCATTTAGGTATTATTTTGTTTCCAAAATCTTCTATTTAAATCATTGAAAATATTATTTCCAAAAGATTAAATTTAAATAATTATATTTGAAGTATTAGTTTAATTAGGACATACCAACTTAGTTCAAATTATTGCTAAAATATAACTTCTCTATAAAAGTATATTGACTCAACGTCAAATGAATTGGATTTTTTCTCTCAAATTTAAAGATATCTCTGCCATTAATATAATTATTTGATCACTTTTCTAGTTCATTAGAGTGGGAGTGCATGGAAAGTAACAAAATTCACCGTTTTTGCAGTTTTTATGGCAAAACATATTTTTGGTCAAACTAAATCTAATTTTGATTCCATACAAACACACATGCTCACATGTTGATATCAACATTTGTTGAATATCTGTCATGAGCATATAGTAACATTATCTAACAAACTTATTAAATGAAGAGTAAAATTGTTCATGAAATTCCAGGACAAACTTGACAGATATTCATCAGCTGTTATATTAATCATTTGAAGAAAATTTGACTCAATGTTTTAAGAAAGCAGTACCGTATTTGATTTATTTTGATCAAAATAATGTTTTGCTATAAAAGCTGCAAAAATATGTACCTTTTCTCTGAGTTCCCTTCATTCACACCTCAATGTTATGAATCATGTCTGCATTAACATTAATTGATTATAGCTTTAATAAAACAAATAAATACTGGTTTACTTGGAGAAGTTTGAATTTCGGATAAATTTAAGTATTGGAAAGCTAATAATAAATACATTTTGGAATTAAAAACCATATAAATAAGTTATGTAGGTAATATCAAAGGAAACTTGGGTTGATTGATTATTTTTGTATCTTTTATGAAAAATTAATTTTTGAATGAAATAAATAGCACATAGTTTCAGTTGCTACATTTGGTTAATATTATTTTTAGATTAATATCAATATCACCATTAGCAACGGTGAATTTGAACAGATCTCTCCAAAACAAGAAAAAAGGCTATGCTTAAACTACTCGATGTTTATAGCAAGTGTTTACACACTGTTAAGATAAAACTTGAAGATAGTTTTGCTAAACAAAATTAATGAAGAAAAGTTTGATTTGTTTTGTAGAAAACTCCGTGTTATAAAAACCACTAAATATGGTCATTTATTCGCATTTTCTTCCACCTTACCGTATAATTTTAATTTGTTTTAGCAATAAATAAATTCAATATACAATTTAAAACTGTATTTATAGAACTAAGCTAACATTTCTGTGAAATTTAACAATTAAATTACAAAAATACCTCATTTATAGGTTAATCTGTAATCATTTTAAATACAAAACACAATAATGGGACACCAGACCACATTTAAACCTACTTTTGTGCATTTTATTAAATATAATCTGGGTAGTACAGATCAAGAACACAGTACGGTCAATATATTTCTGAAAAATCTATTCACAAAAACTTGTCATTGTAGTTTGGTCACTCGTGTTTTAATTTTTGGCAATTGCATCACATGGTAGCAGCAACGTTTTACCAGATTCCTATGAACAGTGTGTATAATATTTATAATATTATATTAAAATCTTAAACTAGGTATTAAATTATATATAGTCCCTACCTATTTGTAAACGAAATTAAAAATATAAAGAATATACAAGAGTTTCGATAAGTGTTTTGATCGTATCAATAATTCATTATCCGAAAGAGTTTCTTATCATAAAATTTATCGTGCAAATATATTATCTATCAATTGAAAATAGATATCACTTTTAAAACATTCATAGATAGGAAAGAATTGTTCTTTTTTATGGACTCATAATCGATTATGTGCCTATCATAACTTTATCTTAAGATATGAGAGCTACAAATATTTCACAATATTGCAAATTAAATTAATATATTTTTGAATTCAAAAATTATCGTATGTAACTCTTTGAAAGAATTCTTAAATATAGGTTATTGAGAAAATACTACAATGAATGTTCTAGCATTTGTATTTTTGGGTTTTGCTGTTGAATATTCATATTCTCAATCAAGTGACAGGTTTGTTAAAGTAACTAACTTGGTATTGTTTACTATTGGTCTATATATATAGAGAGAGACTAATAGTAAACAATAACAAACTATATATATAATTATTTTTAAATATATTAAATTTGTTCTCCTATAGCTCTTTATTCATTATTGAGTTCGTTAGGAACTGTGCCTAATATTAATGAATATTTATACATACATTTGGAAATGTTATTTTATTTTTAAAATTTATCAATTTACTCTAGGAATTTCACCAGCCTTAATGCCAGCTCATTTATAGATGACCTCATCTATCAGTGGAGTATATCCGTTTTCTACGATCACAACGTAGATCTTATTCCTTTAAATGACAGTACACACATATTCAACTTGGTAAGTGTGAAATATGAATAGATGACCAAATGTTCTATTTTTATCAATTTATTTTTAATTATTCTACACTCATCATAGTAATATAGTAATTTTTTGTCACATTTCTGAAGAATAAAATAATTTCGTAACATTGTTACTATTAATATAAATCTAAAAAAATATATATCTAGAGGGATGATTACAAATATATTTAGCTAATATAATATATATTTTATGGAAAGTGTCCTATATGTAAATTTTCAAAATATCTATATTTATTATACCATATTCATTCTTCAAGTTCTACAACTATAGCATTTGATTGATACTATCAATGCCTCTAAAGTAACAATAACTGTATTTTAAAATATTATAAATTTGTATTACAAAATACTAAAATTTATTTTTGCAATTCTCTTCCCATTAAGATTGGATTGAATTTATTACTTTTAGTTGCAAAACCTAGAATATACCTTCACGTAAATGCAGGTAGATATTCTATAAGTGTTAATTTCCCTATCGTTACTGAGTCAGAATACATATATCCAAGAAGGATATTATTACAATGTAGATGCATATACACAAATAATATAATAATTCCATCTCTCCAGGTATAGCGCTAGCTTTCAGTCACATTATTTTTCCTATTTTCTTTCACTCTCAGTGAGTGTTTTCTCCGTATATTGACAAATGAATCCCCGTTTAGTGTTGATCTTGTGTTCTCAGACGGACGAAGTTGGTGACACAGCTGAAGTGCAGTTGATCCTGAATGAAGGGTTTGTTGCCTACTTGTCTGACGTTGCTAGACTTGGAGCAGTGAAATATAACATATCGTCTGATGGCCGTATTATAGTCTCTTCGGAAATACGATTCAGAAAAATAGAGGTAAGAACACTCATTGAATTAGAATATAATTAATAAAAAAATGCGTCTGTTTTATTAAGTAGATAAATAATTGACAGTATATATAATATTTATTATTCCATAGAACTATTCGAAACTTGAGCCCTTTTAACATTCCCATAACACTATTTATTTAAGAAAGTTTCTAAAACATTCATTTAAAACCCTTTAATATATACTAACATTGGATCCAGTTTTGTTAAGGCTCCATTTCTCCTTAAAATTACTCACTGTCAAACGCAACAACGAACATTATTAAACCATTTAATGAAGGCATAAAGACAACCCCAATATAAAAACCATGATATAACGAAAACAAAAAAAAAATATCCCTAACTCATAACATAATCGAACCCTCTACCACCTACGCCTCTCTCCTAGGCTTTCCATATCATAACACACTTATTGCTATTTCACAAAAGGTATAATTCTTAAAACAGGAAATAATACACCAACTTTCACAACACTTGGTCTTTTGGAAGACATAATAAGTGGTGAAACAAACACATCCATAATACAAATTAAAACAATAATATTCAAACACTCAGTGGAAGATTTAGTAACTCTGGCGCTTTTGTACTAGTAACAGCACTAACCTGGTGGCTGGCCCTCAAACTAATGGCGAAAGATTCAAAGCATGGTGAACAACGGGAGCTGTTGTACCACAGGATACCGGTCTAAATATTTTCAACTGTACTTGCAACTATAAAGAGTGGAATGTAGGCGGAAGTAAATAATATATTAAGTAGGATTTTGATAGGAAGGACACACTTTAAAGGACAAACTCTATGTTATTACTGTCCACGTTTGTAATATTTTAAAATATTATTGGTGGTATCGTACTACACCTCAAAAGTGTTAACTGCATGTAAAATGGGATTATTTAGTGAATATAATAGAGTCGTGTCTAGTAACTTTTCCCTGATATAGACTGTCGCGATACGGTATCTTGAACACGTACCTGCCATTTGTAATTTAAATATTTTATAATTTAAACACATTTTATAACTGTTATTTGATATTATTTTTACTAAGAATTAGAGAAATCATTTTGTTTAATAGTGAAAAAGTACATGCTTGAAAGTTGTATTCACTGTATATATATCATAATGATATTGCCATATCGGCACACGCACGTCTTAGCCCGTAATCGACAGTCAACAACTCTGTCCAGTTAAAGCAAAAAACATAAATTAGTTATCTGGCTTCAAACTCAGATTGTGCCCGAGAGCTGCTGAGCTCTAGCGGACACCAGCAAAACACTTCTAGAAAAAGAACATAAATATACTAAAGTTTAAAATTAGGTATATTGCTCTCTTTTTAGCACCAAAACTGCGGGGTTTTTCTTTAATTATTACTAGGGCTATAAACAAGCAAATTGAATATTCTTGACCGTAGCCTTCTTGCACGTGTACGGAAGTGGTAACAATAACAGTACAATCAATGACTAATAAAAGTGACACAATCTAAATTTAATTACTCCAGAAAGAATGCAACAAAAACAGGATCATTTAACAAGGAATATTCCTTGCTGTTATGAATTACTTTAGATAAACAAATGTTTAAACGCTTCATTCTATTATGATAGTTTTACCATTGATGCCTCTATTTTTTTACTATTCCACCTATTAATACCCCTCCCCTTCCAAATATCTCCAGTAAACCTCTTTATATTATTTCTATCAACATTATATACTTGTAATAAACCGAACAATTCTTATAACAGCGCTGAAAAGCAAACACTTGTAATTCCTGGTGCTCAGCACTTCTACAGAATGAACTAGTCTAGTTAGTTACATGTAAAACATTCCTCTAAGATGTTTGCTGTTCTAGTGCTGGCAGCCCTTTAATACAAGACTGGCCCTCCAACCGGCTGTGTATTTATTTCCTAGGTCCGGTACAATTACAACGTTAGTGAAATCAACAATACGACAGCTCTAGAAGGGAGGTTTGACGCAGCTGTATGGTTCACCACCTTTTCTGTCACTCTGGTTGCTGAAGAGATTGAATCAGGTTATGATACGCATGCGCACAACGTTAAAATGTCCAACACTGGGTAGGTAGAAACTACATTAGTTTAATCTATAATGCTCAGTAAATTTATTTTAGACATTACATGGATTAAAGGCATTCCCAATGGTAGTTTTGACATAGGTTTAACAAACCATTATGTTCCATTATGGAGAAAAATCATATAAATTAGTATTAACTTAATAGATCAATGCTAATTGTGTTTAATGTTATAGTAGTTTTGAAATTGCAAACTTCTAACTCATGCCATTATTTTGTATGATTATGAGAGCCACCTTCTTATTGGGTTGTTGGTGTTCCACATTTTGGTAGGGTTGTCACGGGTAGCTCTTATTCAAAAGCTTTTGATTTTTTGCTGACCTAAAGTATGTACTGCACAAAAGCTCTGATGGCTCTGTCTGCGTTTTGTACATCAGTCAAATATTTTTAGCACCATATAAAATCCACTCTTTATTAATTATTTTCTTGAATTTCGACACCCAATCGGACTGTTCATATTTATTTAAATCTATGGAAATCAGGTTAGGAAGATGTACATTTAAAATGTGTACCCGAATTTTCTTAAAGGATTGTTGGAAACTATTTTGTTATAGCATTTCTCAGTAAACCCAACATGAATTTGAGCCAAATTCTTTCCATCTTCAATAAATGTGCTAGATGTGCTCGAAGTTAGTCCGCCTACTCACATATGTTAGTGAGACCCATCGCTATGGAGGGTATTTTTTGTTTCCTCTATCTCATGTTGAAACGAATGATACAATAATATTATTTTAATATTTATTTAAAAAAACTTATTTCGTTTATTAAAATGTAATTCTGATTGCTTTTCTTGTTTTAACAATGGAGCTTGTACTATACTATTCAAAGTTTATTTAATTATCTTAAGGCCCTATTTAATAAACGTGCATTTAGGAAATAGTACCAGTTATAAATCTGCTGCACTTAAAAGATTATGTTCAGACTAGATCCCATAAATTACCAAGATATCAGCTGCCTAGCACTTATTTTTACTCTCACGGATTCCTTTATAATCTAGTAGACGATTGGTTAACCTGTGAATAACTTTGATCATTTAAAGTTACGCTTCATACGTTACTGGTTTGAAATTTATTTGTCTAACATGCAGGTACAATCACAAAATAATTATAAAATTGATCTTTTTTAATGAATTATTTAAGGAGAATTATTATTTTATATTATACGAGCAGTGATAGTGACTTTGTAAATATATATAATTTAAATTTTTTATTTGGATGGTTTTATCATAACGTGTCAAGAATATATATCTAAATTTGGAAATTTTATGGTTTGTGTGAACACAAAAACCTTTATTTATAGACAAATAATTTCAATATTCTCATTTTTATTGATTCATCAAGTCTATAGAACTCAACCACAGTAGAGAATTGTTGTAAATGAACATACTATGTTAACTACAAACATCTTCTCAATTTTTAATGAATTGATATGCATCATAGACCTTTACATAAATACGGTACACAACATCAGTACTGCTCCAACCAAGTTGATTGAACTAATAAATTTATGGATTATTTTGTGGATTTCTCGACAACCTCGCTGATGACAATCTCCATCTCTCAACAACTTATTATATGTGGTAGTGAGACTTGGTGTGTCTTTCCTAAACCTAACCTAGCCTAACCTAGCTTAGCCTAACCATATCACCTTGCTAGTTTCAAGCCTGGTAAAATAGTGAAAAGTGAAAATAGTGGAAATAGTGGAAAGAATCAGTGGAATATTGAAAATAAACAGATTGATTCCCCCTCCACTGCAAGTTGAAGAGAAATAAAAATGTGATTGCAAATATCTATCAGATCTTGCACTTTAAAACCGTTGGTCGCAACTATCCTCGGTCACAATTAGCTGGTTACCAATTCAATTCCGGTTCTGAAAGAGAAAGAACGCCATGAGTTATAATTACTATAGATGACCTGACACAATTAATAATTTTCAAATATTCAAAAATTACACTGATTATATTAATTATTGCACTAGGACTATAATAACATAGCTGTTAAAATAAGACAAGATGTTTCAAGAGGTTGAAAATTATAAAAAATGTAAAATAAATTGGTCCCTACAATCAACGGATTTCTTACATTACCGTTAGCGTTATCTTCCAAGTAACTAAATTAATGTTAGTCTGGACAAAACATCTCAAGCTTTAATCCTTCATAGCAAATATTTTTATAATAATTAGAGTCTTTGTAAGAGATATGGTATTGAGA
The DNA here is from genome assembly GCA_033556935.1 of Timema podura. Taxonomy (NCBI): domain Eukaryota; kingdom Metazoa; phylum Arthropoda; class Insecta; order Phasmatodea; family Timematidae; genus Timema; species Timema podura. Next base: position 46,811,384 of record JAVRXN010000014.1, on the reverse strand, counting down.
ATATCACTAACGATAGTGATTCTTAGACAAGATTAATATATATATGTTATAATACTAATGGTATAAATGTCACTCTAAAAAACAAAAATTAATATATAATATAAATGTATATAATATTACAGGATAGATCCACACATTTCAAAAGATATAATTCTAAAGCATGTTAAGGGGATTTGTTACTTAAATATCAAAATAAGGTAACCAACACCAGAAATAGAAAACATTTCAAAACCGATGGGCCGGGCTTATACTTATCTTAGATATCCAATTAATGTTATTAAGCTTCGTCGTTTATATATTTATCATATTCATTTTCTAACATACCAGAATTAAATAATTTATTGAAAATAAAAACCATTACAACTCAACATGAAGAAGGCAATCACTTATTTGTTGGTTTTATGATAAAAATTGATTGAAAATATGTTAATAAATATATAAAATAGATAAAAACATTTTGAAGCTTACATTAGATAAATAATTGTGAATTAACTTAGTTGGCTATACTGGTTAATCGGTAGAGTAAAATAAATTAACAGTTTCAAAATTATTTATTTTACTTCCGCAAATCTTGAGGATTTGCAAATTTATTTGACTTTTTTCACTGATTACATTTATACATGATAAACGTAAATGTTATATAAATCATATCAAATGAAATTGATCTTATAATTTCAGAAGCTTTGTGTATTCTACATCTGGCGACGGATTATCAGATAGTCTGAAGGGAAAGATTAATAGTATCGTCTCGTCTGACTTCAAAACGTCACAAGAGATTGTGATCGTCCGTGAGCTGATACCATTCCTGGATGAAGTTCTTAACAGCACAGTTCATATTAACAACTATTTACAGTAATAGTGTGCTTTAAGGAATTCTTAATCTATTAAAACATCAAACTCCCAACAATATGTTGTATTTTGATTAACAACTGTATTCTGAGCTGATGGCTTACATTCCCATCCTCGCAATCTTCGAAATTGAACTGAGCATCTTTGTAGAGGCAGCTGGGATTGTAACGGTGGTAACATGTTTTTAACAATACCGTAATCCAAAATTTTCATTGACTTAAGTAAAATATAAAATGTATTATTTAATATAAAACTAGCTATTTCTTAGTCAAATCAATTATTTTTAAATATCAACAATTATTGATTGAAAATAGCGAGTTATTTCTTCAGAAAAAAATTTGATGTATTAATTTCATTAAACCAATTTTAAGTTTGTTTATTAAAAAAATTATATACAATAAAAAAAATCTTGCTTGTTTGTACACAAAATATAAATGCGAGCTTATTTACCAATTTAAAATAGTTTTTTTCACAAATTGAATAAAATGGGAATTTACTCGTATCTAATTCAAAATCAAGGATAATTTACAGGATATATTTAAATCCTTAATATAAAATAAATTTTGGTTAGGTTTGTTATTTCAAATTCAAATTAGTAGTTAAAATGTATTTCTTTAGATACAAGTAATCACAACGGTAATGTTCCATATTTCCATATTATTATAACCTAGATTCAAATAGATAAATATTCAGAAAAAAAAATTATTTCTCCCATTAATAAAGGTATTTGCAGCTCAAGAGTATCGAAGGAAATAAATGGGCTTATAAATAAAATATAATGTATATTCGTGAATAAACGTTGTAACATTACTTAAGTAGGTACTTGGTGAGCCTGAAGGTGTGAAAATGAAGGTTTTTTTTAGACTTTCATCAATAATACCCCTAAGATATTAACACCTTAGTTCGCTTGACCACGGGTGAGGGTGAATCCAAATAGACTAAATTTAAACATATGAATATTCATATACTTATTTAGAAAACTTGAGTGGATGTACCTTAAATATTTTTCTTTAATTTTGAGAATTTAATAACTTAGAATACTTGGCCATTTGTTCTGATAACTCATACACAAATAAACATAGAAAGATAAATTTTAATATAGCCTTATCCCACTTAATTATAACTTAAGATTTACTCATCTAAATTTTTTACTTTGCAAACGTAGTCATGGGAGCCTCATTAGGTGAACTTCAGCCTTTTTGTTTAACCAATAACTATAACGTAATAGTTTTTTCGCAACTATATCCAATGTGGCCACGCGAACGTAAGGAAACTATAAAACCAGAAAGTATAAAAGTTAAGTCCTGGCTTAGGCGTGCATATTTATGGTAACATAAGTCTGTAAACTTCAGGCATATTTTCGAATTCGTTAGCATATATTACGAATTTTACGCCTTAAACTACGTGACCAATGATATGGAGAGATCCAGAAACTCTGGAATGAACTCATATGTAGTATTTTGACATTTGCATATCCGATGCTAGGTGAAGATAGTAATGTTATAGCGGAATTTAAGATTGAGCTCAGTGAAGTTTTGAATTCATCTGAACCGGGTGAAAGAATCATTTTGTTTAGAAGATATGAATGTATGGGACCCAAAGAGAGAACTCAGAAAAAGTGTTAGTAAGGTATGGTTATGAAAGGGTAAACGAGAATGGTAGTGCATTAGTTATTCTGTGTTTATAAATTGATAGATTTGTGTAGAGCACATGGTTTAGTCACAAAGATTTTCACTTGTCCTATACAAGGCAATGGGGCGATTTAGAAACAATAATTGGTTTTTATGGTGTATGATGAGAAAGTGAGAAGCTTATTAAAGTATACGACTGCTGTGCGTTGAGCTGAATGTGGAACGTATGGATTTTTAGTGATTTCATAAGTTTAATAAGTTAGGAATTTGATGAGGAAGCAGCACAAGAGTAGTTAGTGTAGTAGTAGTGAGGGTTAAAGTGGAAAAGTTGCAGGATAAATGTGTATAGCAAAATATGAAAGATTGTTGGTCAAAAATTAAATTTACAAGAGCATGAATAGAAGGTTTAAATAAATGTTAATGCTATTGAAAAAGTTTGGAGCAGAATAAAACAAGCCGTATTTGATTGCGTGAAAGTTGTGTGTGTATCAGCGGTGGTGGGAGACCTGAAAATATCTGCATGGTGTAATGTATAGGTGAACGAAGCTGTGAGAGAAAAGAAAGAACCATACAAACAAATGATTGCTTTGAAGAGAGAAACAAAACATGAGAGGTTTTAGAGAAAAAAATAAAGTAAATAATCTAGTAAGGCAGAGTATAGTAAAGGCCGGAGAAAGAATGAAGAATGGGTAAAAAGAATTAAACAAGGAGTGCAATAAAATACATTTGTCAATCAGAATGAACGTGGTGAGATGATCTGGGATTAAAATGGTAAAAGAAAGTGTTGTAGAAAGTACTTTTTAGCAATTGTGTGGGGGAAAGGTGGAGAAAGTAGCAGAAAATAGGGAAAATTTTATAAGGAGTGAAATACTTAAGGAGGCTGAGGTGTTTAAAGATATGAACATGTTAAAGAATAGAAAAACTGCGGGCGTACATGATATTAAAAGTGAAATATTATTATTATTATTATTTAGCATCGCGTCTTACTAACCGTTTGGGTTATAGGCTAAAAGTGAAATACTTAAGTGTTAGGGCATGGTATTATTGCCAGATTGTTCAATGTGTGTATTCTGGGACTTAGAATGTCCTTAAGAACTAGAAGAATGCTGTCATTGTTACTTTTTATAATTTCAAAGGTAGTAATAATATTCTCGGAGAAGACTTGTTAGACATGGTAGATAAGTTACGTATCCAACTCCATCAACTATTAGATAAGGAAAAAGATATAAATTCCTCGATGGAGAAAGCCTCCTTAATTTCCCCGCTATCGGGAGAAGTTCCGATTGTAGAACTTAAGTTACATAGCTTACAGAAAGACATAACTGATAAGAGAGAGTTCACCCCGAGTCAAATAAAGAAATACCATACCTCATTATTACTTCTTTCAACAAGGCTAGAAAGGGCGATCATAGATGAAGCAACGTTAATAGAAGGGAAAGAAACATGTTTGAAATTATGCGAGCAACTTAGGGTAAGGGTAATGTCAGTTAAGAGACGGGATAAGGAGCCCACACTTGCAGGAAATGGATAAGGATTACCCAGAAGAATGATCTCTTGTTTTGAACGAAACGACAACAGATATCAAAGAAACCCCTAATATTAGCAGAATAAATATAACTATCCCATTCAAACGGAATCACAAAATATTGTTAAGACAAGGCTTTTAACCATTTTGAGTATAGTGAGAAAATGGGGAGTGCATTTTGGGGAGGAGTTGGACCCAGTGGATTGGTTAGAAGGGTTAAATGAAATTAAAACAGATTACTATTTAACTGATTGTGAGTTATTGCAGGCCATACCAGAAATTTATATGGACGTAAATTTTGGTGTTTAATAAACAATCAAAGTAACTGGAGCGATTGGTAACCTTTTTTGCATTCCTTCACTCAAAGTTAGTTTTTTAAGACTAACTATCAAGAGTTAATAAAAGAGGATATTCAGTGTTGGATAAAAAAACCATGGAATCAGTAGAGAATCACGTAGTTGAATTAAAACACTGATCAGAAGGTACGGAGATCATGCAAGAAAAGGAGCTGAACCGTGTTTTTCATAACTTAAGACCCAATATTAAAATAAGTTTAACCCGAGACAGGGTGCATTCCATCCCTCAGTTAGTGAAAATAAGCCGCACAGTTCGAGCTGGCACAACAAAGATTAGAAATTATGATATAAATTTTGGCAACGAAAATAAACTTAGAACTAACCAACAACGGATCCGGGGTTTCAGTGTATATTCTAACCAGGAAAGCTGACAAGACCAAGGAGTGGGGCCCTCTTCGCCAAGGGACAGGAGGTAAACGTCAACCTTCAACCCAAAAATCAATTACAATAGAGGAAGAGGAAACAATCCCTCACTAAGCACATGAAAATGCTTTAATTAATTCGCGACTACACATTTGATCTGCGACTGCCCTAATAGAAATACAAGTGGTAAGAAGCCGGGAAAGAAGCCACCTTTTTAAGTAAGCGTGGTTCAAACAACCAACGCACGCTGAAAATCCAACCCGTGAAACGTGACCACGGGCGTGCTCTAAAGGATGTGACTATAAATATATGTCAGAAAAATATTATTGCTCTTTGGATACCGGATGATACTAGAACACTAAATATAAAACAAGGGTAAAAATAAGCATCAAAATAGGAAGATGGGCGTGGCTTATTTGGTTACTGATTGTGTCATCCTTAGTGACACCAGTTTTATTAGGAAATTACTTTATTCATTGCATTGGTATGAAAATAGATTTTCCTAATAATAATGTGTGTTTTGAATTCAATAACAAACTTGAGTTTGATTTAATTCCCATACCTAACCAACCAAGAAGAAGTCACTACAGCGTTGGGGACAGAATCCCCGGAACACTTTGGTAAGGTATTGAGTGAAAATTCTGAAGCAATAAGTGAAAAAATAGGAAGAACAAACGTGCTCACCTTAGACATCGAATTCCTCGACAAAGTCCCGGTGCGTTCTAAACCCTACCACTAAGTGCCACCCAAATTGCAAGTATTTTATGCGTCACGTTCATGACCTGATGAAGAAAGGAATTGTCAGACCTTCTAAAGGTCCGTATTTGTCCCGAGCCTTTCTTATAACGAAGGAAAACAAGGAAAATCCGTTGGTCATAGACTATAGAAAATCGAAACGCCAAAGTTAAATTTCTCTTATTGTCTCAATCGTCGCTTTTTTTCTCTTGGCGTGCCCCCTCAATCTAATAGATTTGGTAACTACGATGACTTTTAATGGGGGGACGTCCCTGTTTTCTTTTGTTTGTGGGTCTTTCTGCTGTATATGGATGTTATTCCGGTTGCTGGATACATTTTGTAAGTGCTCTGATTTACTTTGACTAAATCCTTAATAAAAGAGGTAGGTGGTCTGTTCTAAAGGACACCCAAAGGGAGGATTAAATGGTGCTATTCTAATAGGAACTTTAGGTACTCTAGGTACACCGGGTATTAATTTATTTGGACAATTTAGGACTTGTAATTTTTTAATATATATAAAGATGTCAAATAATATATATAACAAGTTGTATTTCATTATATATTTCAAAAGATTCCTAAAAAAAGATGAAAAATATTTGAGTGAAAACTGAGACATTATAGACTCCCTTTAGTGTTAAATAAATGTCTTCAAAAAATAGATAGATAAAGACTATTTTGAACTGAACAGTTAAAAATTGTAAACATTTTGAAATTATACCTAATTGACACAGTGTAGTGAATTCACTTTACTACTGTCATTATAAATTTACTATATCCTTAAGATGACCGCCCGGTCTAGGATAATATTGTATCTATGATGTTCAGTATATTAAGTTTACTTTGTATTTATGAGATATGGTCTAGGTTTACATTGTATCTATGAGGCTCAGTATATTATATTTACTTTGTATTTATGAGGTACGGTCTAGATTTACTTCGTATTTGAGATCCATTCTAAATTAGTCTAGGTTAACTTTGTATTTATGAGGTTTCAGTATATTATGTTTACTTTGTATTTATGAGGTAGGTCTAGGTTTACTTTGTATTTGAGGTCCATTCTAGGTTTAGACCATGTTTAGTCTAGGTATAAATTTTATTTATGAGGTTTAGTATATTATGTTTACTTTTGTATTTCTAATGTTAAGGGGGGATTGCGTGTGACGTGTGCGTTAGGTGGTAGGCGCGGACACTGTAGCGCTTGGGTCTGTGATAGTTCTTAGAGAGTTTGCCTGAGGTGAACAGCGAAGAAGTTACTCGTGAGACTCGTAAGAGTCAAGACCACCTAGTATGTGTAGACTAGTAAGTCATTCTCCATCCGCCACGCCCACTACCACGTCACGGGATATTCGTGTGTCTTGTAGCTTTAATAATAAACTACATATTTAATTCAGCATCAACGATTTTATTATTGCTTCTGGAAAACATATCCACGACCTATGGGGGCTGATAGTTCACGGACAACAGGTTGTAAACACCATGTCGTCATTAAAATAACTAGAGGGGAAAGGAGTTCAAATTTTGAGGGGAGAGGGGAAAGCACTGTACTCAGCAAGTGCTATAAATAACAGCCAATCACAGTGCTGGTCCCGTACGTCCCACACATACAAACTTAGTAAAGGGAATCAGGGGAAAGGGAGATGTGGGAGCCAATCATAGCGAGAGAGCGTGGTCACGTGATGAGCTCTAAACCAATCAGAGCGCTGTTCCCATACGCCCCGACATCTACTGTTTTTATCAAATAATTTTTTTTGCTCAAATGATCTATCATTTGACTAGTTGCTTGTGGATGAAACTACTATTTAAGTTTTTTTAATATTCTACTTACAACGCTTTGTTGTCATAAATTCTATGTAGACTCAGTCGTCGATTGCTATCAGGGGACTATTCCAACATATTTTAATTTTGTGGGACATATGAAAATAGCCTGGTAGCTTGTGGCCTACCATGTATTGTAATCTCACACCTCTTTAACACTAAAATAGCTTTCATAAAAAACTGGTAGCTTGTGGCCTGCCATGTTTTGTAATCCAAACCTCTTTACTACTAAATGATCTTGCTTATAAAATGTTTTCTCTGTTATATAAAGATCACTGACCTTGTCTTCTCATATGATAAATAGAAATAGGGCGAGATGTTGCAATGCTACTATTGCCTTCAAATTTGTTAATGTTGAATGATCCAGGGGCCGTGGTAATTGTGGTTCATAATTTGATAATTTTATATGTTAAATGGCTGTTTACATTAGTCAGACTAATTTAATTATGAACTTGATATTGTTAGTTCAGTAGTGGCTTTGAAATTGTAGTGTATCCTTCTATAACGTGTCTATAATAGCCCTAGTTTCTATGTAATTATTCCCGATCATTCGTGAGGTACAACACCCTCATCTCAGAACAATGAACTGAGGTTAATGTAGAATTACATTGAAACTAGTCGTCAAAAGGTAGCTAATTACGCATCCTCACATCTTAAGAAGAAAGAGATTAGTACTAGTATTTTCCATCAGTAAAATTATATTTTATTATTTATTAATTTTTTACCATTTTTCAATAACATTTTCTAAAAAGAATAACTAAATATTGTTTCTCGTATTTAATATATAAAATAAAATAAACCATTATAAGTGATGTATATTAGAGTATTGTGAGAATAATACAAATTGAATTAACACTAACAAATTATTTGACAATTGTTCATGAGCCTAATTTCTTAAATATAATAATTATGTCTCAATCTTAATTTTATTAATTGTTACAAAGGCTCTTATTTTTAAATATTTCAACTATCATTCTTTATGATATAAAACTAATGATTCATGTACATTTTCCAAAGTTGTTTAGAATGTAATACAACAATTTAAGATTTTTAAGTATTTAATACAATTTTAATACACAATGTTTCATTCACTATTAGTATTATTATCACTCCTTACATAATTTCAAAATGTGTTTCAGAAATTGCATTATTCTTTCATGAAATTAGTTTGAATACTAATCTTTGCTTGCACGTTGGTAGGAGGTGGGCTGTATCTGGCCCATGGTCAGTAGTTTACTTACCCTTGTCACATGAAATTGGTAATTTTAAGATCTCTAGGCTGTGTATATCCAATATCAATTTCGAATAGAAAATTAATTTTTGTTTACTATTTATATAATCAAAGATAAAATTAATATTTAAAAATAAAAATCTTTCAAATAGAGACCAAACCCACTGTTTAATAACGAAAATTCTATAAAACCCAAATCCTATATTAAGCTAGATTGTATAAAAATAGTTTATGACAGTATAGATATAATTTAAAAAATATAGACTGTGAATAGATGTATAAATTAAAATTAAAGATATTGATATGGCAAAATCAAACGGAGGAATTAATGCTAAATTATTTGAAATTTTAATTAGCGCTAGGATTTTGAATATTTGATTGTAATTTTAATTAAATTTCATTGAATCAGAATTTGTGATATATTTGTTTTGATATTTTGAAGCCATTTTCTATGTTTAAATTATTAGTATAAGATTAGTATTTGGTTTCAGATTAAAAAAAATAGTTTTAGTTTATAGTTACTGTTCAAAATAATAGTTAGCGTGTATGCTGTTTTTCAATTTCTAATATGATTCTAATTTTTCAGCTAGGACTAAAAATATAACTCTATAATGTTTTAAATAGTATTTATTTACCTCGTTGATAAATGTTGCTTTTACATCCGTCCCCATACTAAAAAATAGTATAAATTTAGATAAGATCTTGTTAATGCTTTTTAATACTTAAATTCCTTAAAAACTAAACCATCTCAATATTTAGTCTAGTAGTTACTTACTCTTTCCTTATACCATTTGCTCTAATTCTACATAGATCTATTTTAGAAAAAAAATAATATTAATATTAATTGTAAATTTATTACAAACATATCACAATCATAGTAAATCTTGCCTTTATTCTAGTAAAACAATACATTATTGATCACTAATTTGAAACATTTGAAACACTTAAAACTAAGATAGTGGTATCTTTATATCTCCTTGATATTTATTTTATTATAGTGGTCTTAGTCTATATCGTGGAAAGAAGCATGAAGACCATTTTATTTATTGCTCTCTATGTTTTATTGAAAACAAATGGGTAAGAATTAATTTATATTATTCATTTAAGCAACTTGATCAAAAAACCATTTTAAAATAAAAGAAATATTTATACTATATTGATTTAACTTAATTAAATACATTTATTTTATAAATAAAAATTTTTGCTATAAAACATTACTTACAAAAAAATCAAATATTTCAATACTAAATAATATTATGATCAGAACATGATCAGTTTAACGTTATTGTAACTTTTTACTCACTTGACGGTCACGTAAATTAAATAAATAGTGTGACGTGATTCACGTATCGTAGGCTCTTATTTCTGTTCTATAAAAACACAGCAAGGGTTCCTCACTAAAATGGAACCAAAATAATCTAAAATACTTGCATTAAAGCTTAATAAGCTACCAAATAAATATAAGAAAAAGCCATTTTGATGTTTGCGAGACGTCAAAAACTAATTATAGTGAAGAAGGTTTTTGAACACAATGAACAATCAAATTTAATTTTAGATACACTTATAAACTAATAATATATTGAGGAAAATACTATTCATTCAATAACAAATTGCAGAAAGAATACGTTAAATGTTTACTCCTTGTAACGCAATCTGATGGGCAAAACCGATAGTTACTTCTAGTAATATTTTTCACTACCACTTAAAAGGGACAAGGTTACGCCTATTGTTTGGTACAGTACAGAAAAATTTAATATTAAAGTTTGATAACAGAGGAGTTCAAACTAAATGCATATTATGCATTTTTATTAACTTGTAAGGTATTAGTCTAATAATGTTTAAATAACTAATTCTAATTAAACTGCAAGATATCTTTGCTAAGTTGTAACAGACAAACGATTAGACCGCACCATGTTCCTTCACACCAAGTTAAGACAAAATATTATTTAATTATTGACATTTCATTCATTGCTGTGAATAAAATGTGAGAAAGTCCGTGGTGTCACATTACATTTAGATGAAAAAAGCAAACTATATAAATATTCGCCAATAATTTAAAATAGCTTGACTAGTCAAATGGAAACTTAAAGTAGTACTGAAAAATATATGGTATCTATCTTATAAGTATCAAATAATATTAATATGTATCTATACTTATATTTTTAAACATATTAAATGATGGTAGACAACTATAAATTATATCAATTATAATGACAAAATAAATAATAAACTATTTAAAATATGAAAATAGAATTAATTAAATATTACATTTAGAAACAAATTTATATATATTTCCTAAACTCTCAAATTAAATAGAATATATTTTAATATGTATGTATACTGATAATTTCAATGTTTATGTTTTTCTTTTAAAATATTTTAGGCTCAACGTACAAAACACTTTTACAGTGGATGTGAACAACTACGCCTTGGATATATTACATCAAATACAAAGCAATGCACAAACGGCGAATTCTGGAAGTTTGAAACTGGATGATACACAATTAAATATCAATGTGGTAATAATTATAATATATAATTGTTCAAAATTGTAAACAAATAACATATTTAAAAAACAAATTTATTTTTAAACTAATGATAATTTTTTGAATATATGTTCAGCATGACTATATTCTAAATTGTTGGTTTTCAGTTGAGTACGAGCTACACACTTAATGTGACTAGTCGCTATTAGAAAACACGGCGGCCTTGCAACAATCAGGTGAAGCAACTGTATCCATCAACCAAACTTCCGAACACCCTATACAATAATTATTAATTTTCAATATCCGAGCTTAAGGTAAGTTTGAAAGCAATTCATCAAAACGTATCCATATTATTACTATTATTACTATGATTACTAGGTGTTCTGTTTCCGACAGGTCTATTCATATTCTCACTTAACTTAACCACTAATCAACAATGTCCTCTGTCTCATCCTTCAGGTCCAAGACTGTTCTTCTTTCCTTCAAGTCATCTAATATTTGAATCCTTCTTCTTCCTAAGCTCCTCTTTCCCTCAACCTTATCGTCTATGAAGTCGTGAAGACAGCTCCTTCTAAGAATGTGTCTGATCCTGTTTACTTTATACCAAGAAGCTAATCCAAAATAGTTCTATTAATACACACTATTATTAGTAACTATTCATTTGTCACTCTGTTTGGCTATCTGATTCTCTGAATTCTTCTCCAACACCTCATTTCAAAATCTTTCCAAGTATTTTTTTTTCCATCTTCCTGAAAGTCCAAGCTTCTGCTCCATACAACGCGATGTTCCAAATGTAGAATTTCATAAGCGTATTCTTCAGTTCTAACTATACACACTAAAATATTTTAGAAGAGTATAAACCATTACCTGTATAGTATTTTTAATCTATTTCACATAATCACATATTAAAAGATGTAAAGTTTAGATAATAAAAGTTTAATAGGGACCAGAAGGCTGAGCTTCATGTGCCAGTTGGGTACACTGAATATAATTTCTAACAAATGATTTATTAGTGTTATTTTATATTTCCTTTTTATTACAAGGTGTATGTATTTATTCAAGTAATTTATAACATAAATAATCTACACTCTAGTCAATATCATCATTTAATATGAAAAACTAGTTTTTTTCAAGAAATTATTTTTAAAAATCTAAACAATATTTGATTAGAAGTATCGATATAAAAGTTCAAAATAAAATGTATCGATTAAAATCGGCTTACAAATATATTTTTTATATATTATATTAACGTTAATAATAAAAACTTGTTGTTAAGGATGGTAAATAAGATATTATTATTATATTATTGTAAGATATTATTGTTATTTGAGTAAAAAAAATACAAAAATACTTACAATTTTTTAGTTGTCATGTAAAGATTATATTCTGAAGTATGATTTAAAATCTGAAAATTGAAAAATGACACCTGAACGGGGCTATGTTATCCATATGGAGTAAATATTCACTAAAAGGATATTTAATAGGTTTAACAATTTCATTCTTTCTATTATTTATAATCACTGAATTCTAACAATATTAAATGATGCACACGAAATTCTTATTGGGATTTATTTTATCGATTCAATTATATAAAATAAGAAAGGTTTTAATCAATTATAGGTCCAAGTTGGTGACACGTGATTTAATATAATGCTCTTCTAGTCTTATTTGCTAGTATTGAAGATATAAGAGCTCATATCCTGGTTTGATGTACTAAGGTGTTTTCCCTTCATGGTTTCCCATTTACTTAAAACACAAGTAGAGATATAATTCCTTTTAATCCCCCTGTCTCTTCTAAACATAATTAACATAATCTAGACGCATAAAGTGTGTGGGGTCATGATATTTTATAGAAAAATTAATAAATGATAAAAAGTGATATGTAAAGGATGGGTATTAATTACTCATACGTAATTACCCTTATACAATCTAAACATGAAAAACACAACAATGCCTAACACAATGGACTAATTTGTAAATATCTATAATAATTATGACTATTAATTTTTATTTAATTTATTAAAGGTATTTAACGTGAACATTCGGAAAAAACTGACTATACCTGAATAACACTTATGAACTAACTTAAATCTAGAAAAGAAAAAGAAACCAGCCACGATCCGTTAATTCGTCACTGTGGAAGTCTAAGCCCACATTTCACCAACGATAAAGTTTTTTTTGCCATTCCGGTAATAGAACCCGAGTCTCTTAGACATGTGCTCTATGATACCATACACTTTCTCCTGATTAGGATTCTATCCGGAGTATGTATTAGCTGAATGTGACACATTCTTCTACTCCTTACACCTTTATATATGTGTCTGACTTATAAGTTACCCCTCCCTTCGAATACTAAATATAATATTTATTTCCTTTCTCTCTCGTTGTTTATGGTTCTTTAAAACTTCAACTTATAACTAATGTTTATTATTTCTTGATATATATACTGTTTATTCACGCCTAAATTTACTAAAGATAACAGCATGATTTGACACATAATAATTTACTATGAATATTTTATAAAAGATAATTTATTTGCCTTAGTAATCTTAATAAGAGATACACTAATTACTGAGTAGGCCTGTATTATATAAAATTAAGTTATTAACACTTTTATATGATATAGATTAACAACAGTTTTGCAATGAGTGAACAACAAACTGGAGATGTAACTACTGGAAAGATTATAACACAAATAATCGGGTTTGAATTCCAATTTCAACTTCTCATTAGTCAAAGCAACGAAGGTGTTTATGAATCTGACTATGTGATACTCAAAACCTTAAACCAAGGGTAAGTTATTTTATATTTGGCTATAATATAATGTTATAATATAGAGAATCTATGTATTAAAATATGCTATAATATTAGATAGTGAGTGTGTGTGTGTTAACACAAATAAACCCGATTACAAAATCTGGTCAAATTTTCTTGGGTAAAATCTGTATTTATATTCTAAATAATCTATTGCGTAAGTGAAACATTCTTAGTAAAAATACTTCATTTCATAATGAAACGTGGTGTATAAGGTCTTGATTAAATCGATTGTCTTTTAATAATAGAAAATGACCTAACCTCTCTTCACTACTAGATAATGACTTTAAAAATAATATTTCAATAAATTTGGTGTTCAGAAAACAACCTTATTTAAACTTTATCTTTTGAAACTGAAATTTAATTAACAAAGAAATTATTAAATTTAAGTTTTATCCGTACTATATCAAATTCGATTTTTATTTAGTTCTGACTTTATTCATGAATATTATAGAAGATTTACTTCTCAAAAACAGATTGAGAAATGTAACTAATAGACAATTGTTTATTTTCAATCTTCCTATCAAACGTAATCATTGATGTTAAAATAAATAATTTTCGCTAAAACAAACCAGTATGGCAACCATATATATTTCAAATATGACACATAGGTTAATTTTGATCTGCTCTGTATAGTGGCCTTTAATTGGCTGGGCCTTCCTTTCTCATTCTCATTGAGTGATACGTGTTAATTCTAATTTCAATCTATATTACGCTCATGTAAACCTATAAGAAGTTAAAGTTAAATAAATATGATGGATTTTGCCACTAGCTATTATCACTATATATCGATTATAAACGCTTGCATTGAAAATAATGCGTTTCAACTGGCGTACTATTTGCCTAACACTATTAACTATTGGTTATGGGTTATGCATGAATATAAACCTAGCCTTACCTAGTGGTACACATCAAAATGTTTTTTCTTACTTTAAAATATAACTTCAAGCCTTATGACTAAAAATGAGTAACCACCAGTTTGGGGCTTTCATAAATAAATAAATGTTGAGAGCTAAAATTTTCTCAGGCCTAAATACATAAGAAAGTCCTAGTGTGTACAAGTAGGGGGAAGTCCCCTAGTGGCGGACACTTAAAGTTTTTAGGAAAAATAAAAAAACTATTTCGAAAAATATAACTTTATTTACGATATAGATAAGTCAACAAACTTTAAAATCAAAATAAATAAACAAAAATGCAACTTCTGCATAAACATATTAAAAACATAAATTAAAGCTTTGGTGAAAATAAACGCAGTCTCTGCAATTGGCACCTAGTACCGGAAAGACTTTACTTTGAGCCCCTAGCATCGGACAGTTTTAAAACATCTGACACCGATCACATATATAGACGTCTAAACATTCTGGAATGTCAGCACAGGCTTCATGAGCCCACCCATGGCAGCTGGAGCACTGTATCCAGTCTTCATCTTAGTCCCCTAAGCACACTATGCAAGTAGTTTTTTCTGTGTGAGATGATTTAATTAATGGCTGCTTTTTCTTAGCTTTCCCTTCATCTTTGTTTTTGGCCTTTACTACTTTGGCTTGTTTCCCCTTCTTTACAATTTTTCCTCTAGCTTTTGCGCCTTTGCTTTGTTCCCCTTCCTCTTCTATTGCAGTTTTAAAGTTAGTTTTCATCGTTTTCTTTTCCTCTTAGCATTCTTTTCATTATCTTTTTCTTCGACGGCAATTTTGTATGGGATGATGTCAAAATTTCACTTCTTTCACATTTTCTTTTCCGAGCAGCTGATCGTTTTTTTTTTGCAGCATCTGGTAATGGAGACAATTTATGGACAATTTGAATAATATCTGGATCAAAGCTAGTTGATGGCTTTGGATTGCTGATTCTTGTTTCGTTGGTAGAATCTTGAGGCCTCGTGGATTCTATAACATCTGGATCAAAGCTAGTCGATGGCTTAGGACTGCTGATTCTTGTTTCGTGGGTGGAATCCTGAGGAGAGCCCGTGGATTCTTTTAAGACCAAATCGCAAGTTGTGGTGGCGCTTTCAGCTATTGCTAAATCAGCGGCAGATACGGGACCCTTTCCGCTGTTATCCGTAGTGTTTAGGAAGTTCCTGGTTCTTCTAATGGAAAATTGGTCATGTTGGCTGCCAAGTAATCCAAGTCGGAAAATAAATGTCTATCAAATGGGTAAATGCCAGTGCATTTGAACCCAGATGCCGCAATATCAAGTCGAGCAACTTTTGTGAACGCTTCATTGACAAGACCAGCAATGTTGTAGTCTTTAATCCGCGATCCAGCATTTGCTCTCATCCACATATCGCATCGTTGGTTATAGGACATCTTTAAACGGTTTCATGAATGTTCTATCTAATGGTTGGAGCTTGTGCGTGGTATGTGGCGGTGAGCTTATCAAATGAAGGTGGTTTTCGCGACAAAAAATGATGACCGCCAGTGTCTTGTGGCTGCAGTGGCCATCCAGTAGAAGCAGCACAGGGCTCTCTTTAGTTGGGTGTGAGTGTTTTACAAACAACTGCAACCAGCGTAGGAAGAAATCACTATTCATCCAGCCTTTTGGCTGGGCCACACCCACACTTTCGGCTGGAGCATTAATCATGAGTCTATAATTCATTCTTTGCCTTGGAAACACGAAAAATTGCTGTATAAAGTGGTCGTTAGCGCTCATACAAAACAAGACTGTTATATTTTTGCCCCTCTCAGCAGAAGTGAGCTTTCCTACTTGACGGGATGGACAGCCTTTGGAGCAAGAACTTTTTGATGCTTGTGCACACAGCTTACTCCAGTTTCATTGCAGTTGTAAATGTTGGAAGGTGGAAACTTGTGCAGTGTTATCAGTCTTTCAAGATTGCCATAAAAGAGATCTACTTGTGATTTGTTAAACCCAACGGCCCGCATCATGCTTGTTGACTCTGGTAATCGCAGCGATATGTCAGGATGTCTCTGCATAAAATCATAGTAAAAATGTTTTCCTGCTGTACCTTTCTCTTTGTTAAAGCGATGAGGGATCTTCATAGATTCAGCCAAGTCGAAAGCTAATTTCAAAAACTCCTTTTTCATCAGCGGCAAACATCTATTTGACAAATCTTTGATGTGGTCCACTAAAACTTGTTCATACTCGGGTGAAAATGTGTTAGTGAATCTGAATCTACCGATCTTTGGTTGCAACGTCACTTCTTCCCCACGGTTCAATGCTGATGTTTTATCATGCAGAGTACTATTTGGAATGATGTAGCGCGACGAAGCTTCTCTCAAAGTAAGTTATTTAGTCAAAACCTTAGTAATCGCAGTTTGTAAACTTGTTTGGTCCCATTTTCTCTTATTTTTCTTCTCTTCCATTTCGATTTTATTCCGTTCTTCTGTCCTTTGAAAAATCATATAACAATTATTATAAAAAGTATAAATACTGACAAGAAAAAATAACATATTCACTGTCCGGCGTTAAGGACCACTTTGTGTCCGGTACTAGGGGACAGAGAATCGACAGAATTATAATTCCATATCAACCCAATTTTGGAAATCTTCAAAAACTTGTATAGATTACATGCAACAATGGAACACTACCGTTATTAAAAATAAACATAAACAACTGATCACAAATACTAAGCTGTAACACTCACCTGAATATTATGTGACGCAGTGTCTTCCCGCCAAGAACAGCAAACAACCGCTCCCACTGTTATCGCGTGTGTCACTGGCAAACCACGTCCCGTGACTTGGTATTGCTACGACCCCCGCGCCCCTTTCAAACATAATTGAATCGCTCGCGTTTTGAGTTGCCGAAATAGTACGAGTGTCCAGCACTAGGTGCCGTCCGATGTTAGGGGACTTCCCCCTAAATTTATTATTAATTTCTAGTAAGCCCTAGAGGAAAGGAAGTATTATGATAAATAAAAAATATCATTAAAGATTTTGATATCTGTTGACGTTTCATGACTCATTGAATCCGAAAAAGTGGTCTTCAAAATATTTTCTGTCTGTGTGTATGTCTGTCTTTCTATCGCCCTGGAGTTCAAACCATTTACCGGTTGAAATGACACAGGGTAACAAGGATTTTTATAAGGTTGCTCAAGGAGATTTGGTGAAATATTGAACTCTTATTCTATAGCTAATAATATACACATCAACAAAAGTTTTGCATAAACCAGATAATGTAGATGAGATACTATGAGCCTCATGTAATGCTACTATATGATGGAGGTAGCCCTCCAAATTCATGGTTGTGTTTGCTAACTATTAAAATCACGCGAATGTGATTCAAGATTTGAATGGCGTCGGTTCAGTTTGAAAGCCATAATCAGTCGGTTTTCATCCCAACTGTCTGAAAAATTGCCTCGTACACCAATAATGACGTTTGACCGGACCCGGATAGTGACCGCTTTAAAGTGGGTGTACACAATTATATGTATGTACACCGTACATCGCAGTCAAAGTGATATCTTGAGGTTGTGGATAAGATTAAAGATACACAGAGTATTAAGGAAAGATCTTGCACGGGTCATCCTTGTGTGACAACAGCATCCCAAGATCGTTAGTTGCAGATCTTCATCGAAGCTGTCCAACTTCCACCGCAAGGTAGTTGAGAAAAGACATTTCCCGAGATTTTGGGATTAAAATTTCTTATCAGACGATGCGTAGGTGACTTCAAAAAGTTTAACTGTTTCGAACTACGACCACCAAACCGCATCTGCAGAATAAACTGCGCCACCGTGCATCGAAATTAGACAATCCAATAGTCCAGCAATATCTTGTTTGACAATGACAGTAGTGTTGCACTGACACCCAATCAAATATGTTTGACAGTTTGGTTAGAGTCTGGACGTCGATACAAATACAGGCATGTGCAGAATTTCCACGATTTCAGTGGAGGATCTGTGATGTTTTGGTCTCTGATAATGTTAGGCCATGGACATCTTGGAACCTATTGTGCCTCCACGCAGGAGGGCACTAGGACCTCACTTATTCATTGCCGATGACAATGCCACGCCACATTGTGCACACTTTGTTATGCAGAGTCCTCAACGTAATGACATCGTCCTAATGGAACGTCCTGAACATTTATCACACAGGAATCCAATTGAGTATGCTTGGGAGATCTTTAAACAGATCATTCTTCATCGTCCCTACCCACCTGAGAATGTCCAGCAGTTTATTAGTGCTGCGATGGAGGAAGGGGATAACCATAGAGTTATAATAAAGGAACTCTTCCTTAAAGAGCGAGGACACGCACACATACACTACTGAACACACATGTAAAGGTGTCTGGTGATGGCAGGAAAAGATGACGTATTGAGATCCTCGTTGAATTCCTAGAATTGACATCGATTCCTTAAAATCTATGTTCGCTTAGTGAAATACTATTCTCTAGGTGTCTCATTTTGATTGTTTGATTATTTATATACATAGTATGTCGATAAATACATGTATTAACATAGGATTTGGTATTAGTACAACTTTTTGTTGATGTTTATAGTTTACTTGAGAGTGAAAATACATTAAATAAAATAATTTACTCAAAATCTGATCTAGAAGTTTGATCCAAATTCTTATAATATAAGGCATATTATGTCAATAAATAAAGTGTCATATGTCGTTGTTTCAGGAAAAATACTTAGAAGGAACTTTACTTAAGCTTATAACCTCAAATTCAATATAGGTTTAGGCATATCCCCCACCAATCATTGATATAAGGACAACTTTACTATGGAAAGATTTCGGGAGCCTTAAGGTGATTTGGCCAGCAAGCTTTCCTAGAATGAATAGGCTATAACATTTTGACAGGGAATTTTTAACGTGGTTGAAGGGGGATGTTGTGTTGTAAAGGGAGGGTTGGGCAGGTAGAGTGGGAATGTAAGCTGGGATTGCCAGCTCTTTGTCACAACAGTGTTGTCATAGTACTACCTTTCTTTCCTCTAAGGAACTTCAGTGTTATTTAGTAATTTAGAACATGAATGGTTATTGCATGGCTCAACCGAGTGTTGTAGTCTTGAGTTTGAATCCTGGTTACTAAGATTCATAGAAATTAATAATTATAATAATGAACTTAATACACGTGTGGCAAAGTATTTATTGTACCGAATAATAATTGGCCTTTATTTACAAAACGTGCTCTTGGAAGAAAAAAATGTATTAAAAGACAATTTAATGAGATAACTTGAGTGGTGAAAGTTTAAGGGCTATTTTATTATCTTTTAGCACCGAGTATTACTATCCGTTCACGGTATACTCACATGCACTAATTAAGCTAGTTAGTTAGGGATTAGGAAAGCTGAATTTTGAGGAAATGCACTCGCATTTGCGTAGAGAGAGTGGTAAAAAAATTTATAATAAAACTGCCTCATGTACACCTGACAGAGATCAAACCCTGATCTCCCTGTCTTTAACGATCTAATCTACGACGAAGTGACGCCTTATAGATTATTCTAGCACCAAAGCAGGTTTTAGAGTTTTTTATATGTAGTAACAAAAAGTATTACTTTTCATTGTTATTATTATAATAGTTAACAGAGCTCATGATTGCCATCTTACAAACCGGCCGAAAAGCTGTAAAAATGTTTGACTGCCACGTAGGTCAAGTGGCCTACAATACTAGGACCAAATGGTCGACAAGCTTATGGATAAGAAGGTAAAGTGATTGACAGCCATCTGGTTGACCAAATAAATAAAAATATCTCGTGTCAAGTGATCAACACGTTTAGGACCATGTGATAAGATATACAACTGTTTGACTTGAGAGAACCTACTGGTATACAAAAGTCTAGATGGATTGACCAATTGACCAATTGATTGACAAGTTAATATATTACAAACAACTTGTTCGACAACAAAATCAAAACCGGATAATAACATATAAAGTCTATGAAATATTATTTTTAATAAGATTTATAACTTTAATAAATACCCACATTTGTGATCACATGGTCCAATGCTTCATTCTCATTCCTTATTCTGCGTATACCTCAAACGGCGAGTGAGAGCTAAGGAAAATAAAAGTGGATATTTTCAGCACAGCGTCTTACCACCAGTTCAGTTATACGCTAAATTTGTGGATTAAAATCATCATTTGTAAGGCATCAATTTTCTAAGTTGGTCTTTCTGGGTTAACCAGTTGGCTGTTGATCATTTTGTCCCCATATGCATGAGTTCAACCAGTTGGTACAAGTCATGTCCTACTCGTCTAACCAGGCCCCGGGACATCAAACAATAGTAGATTATGAACCAGTGGTAACAAGGCGCCGGGACATCTAATAATAGCAGATTATGAACCAGTGGTAACAAGCCCCCGGGACATAAATTAGAATATTATGAACGTCGTAACAAGGTCCTGGGACATAAATTAATAGAATATTATCAACGTGGTAACATGGCCCTGAGACATCAAACAATAGAATATTATGAACTACTGGTAACAAGGCCCTAGGACATCAAACAATAGCAGATTATGAACCAGTGCTAACAAGCAGATTATAAACCAGCGATAGCCAGGCTCCTGGATATCAAACAATAGCAGATTATGACCTGTGGTAACAAGCCCCCGGTACATAAATTAGAATATTATGAACGTCGTAACAAGGTCCTGGGACATAAATTAATAGAATATTATCAACGTGGTAACAAGGCCCTGGGATATAAAATAGAATATTATGAACCAGTGGTAACAAGGCTCAGGGACATAAAATAGAATATTATTAGCCAGTGGGGACAAGGCCCTGGGACATAAAGCAATAGAATATTATGAACCTCTGGTAACAAGACCTCGGGACATCAAATAATATTGGTAACCACTGGTAACCAGGCCCAGGAACAACAAATAACAGTGGGTTCCAAGTTTAAGCTGTAATTCAAACTAAGATTCTTAGTGGATAAGTTGAATGTATGATTTAGACTGATTTTAATAGGAAGATCATTATTTGATAAATATAAAAGTTTCTAGAAATAGGGTCGCTAATTCATACGTCAAATCATGTGATCTACAACTGTACATTTGATAAAGACATATACTATAATATTTGCATAAATTATGGTCTGAACTGACTAAACTACCTACACTTTTATATCGTCAGTGCGCGTGGATATATCATCATGAGCGAGGGACCAATCCTGGATAGCTCAGTGGTAGAAAATTGACGTGCTAAGATCCCGGGTTCAATTTTATTCTAATGTCAAGGTGTCATATTTCAACAAATTTAAATTAATTAAAATGTATTCTCCTCCATACGGACATTCCCGCAATTAAAATGATTTTGCAGCTTGTTTGTTGATATTCATTAGTAATTATTTAAGGAAGCCGTAATTCAAACCAAAACGCTTTGTGGTGAATTTAAATGTATGATACCAACTCCAACAATTAGGGTGCTACAATGTCTGTAGCAAATGATATATATGCCACATATATATATCCTAAGTTTGTTATGAGTTTATTGCGTACCGAAGGTCGTGGCCAGCCAATAATTTCAGGGGGAGTTGGTGGACACATCCCCCAATTGCCGGAAGCTAAAATTCAAAAAATTTATAAACATTTCTAGAAGCTATCTGAAGTCTTTTTGCAACATAATCCCCTAACTGCCAGAAGCTAGGACAAATTCTAAATATTAAACACCTCTAGATGCTATCTGAAGGGATTTTGTTGGCAACATAATCCTTAACTGCCGAAGTCTAGGACAAATTCTAAATATTAAAAAACTCTGGAAGTTATCTGAAGTGTTTTTTTTTTGGAATATAGCATCATAGCTACCGAAGGCTAGGAAAAATTCTAAATATTAAACATTTCCCGAAGCAATCTGATGGGTTTTTTGACGACATAACACCATAGCTGCCAAAGGCTAGAAAAAATTCTACATATTAAACACCTCTAGAAGCAATCTGAAGGTTTTTTTTTGGCAACATAACCACCTAACTGCCAGAGGCTAGGAAAAATTCTAGATATTAAACACCTCTAGAAGCTCTCTGAAGTGCTTTTTATGGTTACACAGCTCCCTAATTTGTACTTGTATCTTAATTTTGTTATTGTTTGAACCATAAAGCCATATGTATTTTGTTCATAAAATTTCGGAAAAGGTTTGAACCCCCAATTGCCCCCCTCCCACCCCGTCTACGGCCTTGTACTTATCTGAAAACATCGTAGATCTAATCTTTCATTATTTTAAGTCTATACCGTTTCTTGTTCGATTTTGCTTTTTTGCTTCATTTTCTTGGTCTTGATGTACGTTGCTTTTTAGGGTTGAGATTAGCCATTTTCAATAAACACGCAAAATTATGATTTTTTTATGCCTAAATGAAAGCAGTACTCCTGTGATATTAGATATATTTTCAAAAATCTTATATTCTTTTTAATATTCAATGTTTAACCTGTAATAAAAGTGAAACTCATACATTCATGATGTTAATTATAATATTCAGATAAATAATAGTTTTAAAATCACTACGCGTTTTGATGTACCAAGAGATGAGTTCCTTTGACCTTTTGAGTTGAAGAATAAAACTAACACAATAAAAATACTATCGAAGTGCCAAATTACTAGAAGAAGTAAAAAGAGACAAAATAAATGTCACAGCTCATAAAAAAGCACTTAAGTGTGAGTCATTAGTTGGAGACCGGGGTAGCCCAACCCTTCTTGGTAGGCTAGTCTATGTTTTTGGTATGTACAGTCAAAGCTAGAAGTTTCAGGAAATGAACATAGAAAATTTTACATTTGCATTGATCAACGCGGTGTAATTAATAAAATAAAAGAGTAGAGTTAGACTAATAAACCAATCAAATTTGAAATTATGACATTATGTACAGTACTACAAAATGATATAAAATCAAAGTATCGGGGTATAAAACGAAAAGTACTTGTATAAGATCAAAAATTATGTAATTTTACAACTATTAAATAGCTTATAAATTAAAAACTAATTGTATTAAAAGTATTATAAATACTTAATTGCATACACTTTTTATGCATGTCCAGCTAGAATAAATTTAATCCCTTACATTAACTACTTTACCCTAAAATTAATACGTAAAATGCATAAAATAGTAAGTTTTAGAAATGTAATGATTTAAAATCATTGAATCAATATTTAAAGCTTACAATTATACATTTATTAAAATAATGCAATAAAATTTTGATGGTCGAATGACCTTAAAGATAAAATAATTTTAGCTGAATTAATACTCTTTAAAACTACTAATTTCCGAGCCATGAGTCAATATATTTAAAAACAATGAGGTAAGGGAAATGTGTAAATATGTTTATTTTGTGTGATTTTGTAACATTGTATATTAATTCATATCTATCCTTTAATGAGATGTGATTCTCTTTACTCATTTATGTTAGTCTAGCAATGTCTAATATTTGCTTTAGCTCATCTTATTATTGACATCATGCAAACATAGCGATGTTTATGGGTACAGTCATAGGTAAAGGGGTGGGAAATTATGTGTGTTGAATTGTTACAATTATTTTTAATATTACTGATATATCAAAGAAATTATAAAACCAATAATAATGGAAAGCCAATAGTTAACACATCTCTCAAGGAATTGAGAACGCCTATCTCGGATATTTTTTTAACCTACTCATCTATTTCAAGACCTAAGGTTTAGGCTCAGGGAAAAATTAAGAATTATACACATTAGGACAATTTTTTCCAGTATTTTTAGAAAATAATATTTAGTTCCAAATGCATAATTAACATTTTTTGTTTCAAGAAGCTATAACATAAGTTTTCAATCCTAAAGTTTACATTTGATTAGAGTCATCGTTTATTTTACAAAAAAACTTATTACAAATTATATGTTGAATTTCTTTATCTAAGATAAATTTGAGTTATAGGCCTAAGCTTAAGGATGAATTTACGGGGCCACTAACATCACCCGGAAAAATGACAAAGAATATCGTCAATATATATTTAATATTAAACACCAAATGTTAATATAATTTAGTTAATTTACATCTAAAACTAGCTATTACCTACACAAATATGTTACAATAATTCTCCTTTATGTCTTATAGGTCATTAAATAATACGATTGAGAGTGAAGTAATTATAACCGAACAAATCCAACAGCAAATTATAACAGTCATAAATAATGACTACCAAAGTAACACACAGCAATACATCGAAGACCATATTTTTGAATATGCTGAATTTGTTTATGCTGATATCGATGTGACAAATTACTTCAGGTAGGATTTTATATAATAAAAAAAATTCAAGAAGCATTAGTATAGGTCTACTCTAATTTTGAAAAATGTTTCATTTATTAAATGCTAAAATATTAATTTAAATCTAATAATGTTACAAGTATAGATACTATTGGTTGAAAGCTTTATTAAAATTTTGCTATAACTATAATTTAATATATACTTAAATAATTGGTAGACTATAAAATATCTATTTTTTTTAACAGTATTTTTTAAATATAAACAAGTACTTACGTTGCATTTAATATATTTTAATCTTCCAGGTATTATCTTGATGAAGTAACTATTATTGATATTAAAAACTTTGCCAGTGATTATCTGAAAAACCGGCAAAGCCTTCTTTTAGAACAAAATATAGAAGTTATGTCATTGGATGATATTCATACTAACATCGACACAGTAAGTAGTTAATGGTAGTTATTGTATACATTATAGAATAAAGATTAAGACATAACCTATTAATTTGAAGTGATTATTTATTATAGCCTAGAATAAAAGTATATTAATTTGGTATACAAAATATTTATCCTTGAATAATATTATGAATATTCCTTTGACAAAACTTTTGTCAGGAATGAAATGGCTGCTTTCTCTCATTTTATATTATAAGTAATAGAGAATAGTGAGTCATATTTATTAGGAGAGTTTAAAAATAAATATATGTTACATTTCACATCTCCTATTTTCTTAAATCCCATATTTATTCTATATTTTTCTTTGATTATCGTAGTGCTTCTCTTTTCAATCTACAACGTGTTTCTAAAACATTGCATCAAACTTTGGCAGGATACTCCTTGGGTGAAATTAGAATAATTCTCATAAGCAACCTAGTGTCCATCTTCAATATTAAGGGCGGTATACACCCCTAAAGATAGAGCTAAAAACGACTGTTGTGTGAAATATTATGAAAACTGCTTAGGGTATTACAACGAATCTTTGTATACTACTTATTGAAACCTTGATCATTAATAAACAATATGTGCTGTTACCGTTACCCACCCCCATCATGTAAAAAAGGGGGGGTTGTAACACTTTTTTTCTAAAATAAAATATGTCAGAGTAAGTATTACCAATTTTTTACTTAAGATTACAAAACAGGGAATCAAAATTAACAAAAAAGGTGTCTTGGAGAAACTGTCTAGCTTTCCCCGTTTCTGAGATAGTCACACAAGTTTGAGATCATAGCCAAGTGCAAATGCCTACCAGGTAGGCAGCCAAAATCGCAGTTTTATTTCGCAATGCAGTCGTTTAACCATTTTTACCGGCACGTGTGACTATGTATCACGTACATTTGGTAAACAAGGCTGGTTTGTGTGTTATGATGGAGAGACTCTGATACTTTTCCTTCTTCATAAGCTCCGATGTGTTGCTATTTATTATATTGGTGAGTTATGCTTACACAGTTCACTCTTGGGTGGGATTTTATTCATTACACTCACTGGAATATTGAAAGCTACATTAAGAAATACAAATTGTAGTTATTGCATGTTTTAGTTCCTAGCTTCAAAAGCAGATTCATAGCAAGTGTTCAAAATGGTGGCCCCTAACTTTATTGCAATAATTGAGGTGACGTATCAATGACTGGCGTACTCTTTCGAAAACACGTGGAGTTTCTTGAACCTTATCACAGGCAGCAACTATCCTGGCTAAGAGATCTTCCTCAGATTCAACAGCTGTCTCGTACACCAAAGCTTTGACAAAGCCTCACAGAAAGAAGTCTAATGGATTTAGGTCAGGAGAGCGTGGTGGCCACGCAACAGGCCCACCTCTTCCTATCAATCGGGCAGGAAATGCAGTGTTGAGGTAGTCACGAACAACTCTTGTGAAATGAGGTGGGGCACCGTCATGTTGTAGCCACATGCATTGTCTAACGGAGAGCGGTACATTCTCGAAGAACTGTGGCAAAGCAAATTTCAGAAATTGGTAGTAGATGTGGCCAGTCTAACGTCATGGCATCAGGTAAGGGCCACAATGTCTGCCCAGATGTTGACAGAAAATCTATGCTGGTTGCCCATGATGATAGTTGCATGAGGGTTCACGTCATTCCCAATGTGACTATTTGTACTATTAAAATAGCCCTCTCTGGTGAATGTGGCCTCATCGGAAAACAATATTATAGTGGAGAAATCAGGAACCACTCCGCACTGCTGCAGAAACCAGTCGGAGAATTCATGTCGAGGAGCATAATCTGTTGGCCCCAATGCCTGCACCTTGCGCATGTGGTACGGATGCAGCAGCTGATCATGCATGACACGCCATACTGTGGAATTGGACACATTCGTTTGATGCGCAATGGCACGTGGGCTTGTTGACGCGTTATCATCCATATAATTCAGTACCTCTTCCTCGACAATTGGAGTGCGAACATTCCTCGGGTGACCAGCTCCCCCTCGTAGTTGAAATGTACCTGTTTCACGAAGTCCCTGAGTGATATCGGTGAAGGTCCGGTCATAAGGTTGACGTCGAGCAGGATATCTATCATGGTACAACAGTGCAGCTGCTCTTGCGTTTCCTCTAGCTACACCGTAGAGCATTACCATGTCTGTCATTTCTGCGTTTGTGTACTTTGCCATTTGACTAGTAATACGCGCAACATGCTGTGAAGTCGTGTGGACTGATGCAGTCTGCTCGTGGAGGGAGGGGAAGATAGTGATAATAAGAGTGGGGGAAAGGAGGGGGGTGAAGCAACACAACTTTATTGGCTCCCTACCTGGCAGGAATTAACACTTGTCTTTGAAATTAAACATGCATGATTATCTCAGAAATGGGGAAAGCTAGACAGTTTCTCCAAGACACCTTTTTTGTTAATTTTGATTCCCTGTTTTGTAATCTTAATAAAAATTGGTAATACTTACTCTAACATATTTTATTTTGGAAAAAATGTGTTACAACCCCCCTTTTTTACATGATGGGGGTGGGTAACGGTAACAGCACATTTAGTTTATTAATGATCAAGGTTTCAATAAGTAGTATACAAAGATTCGTTGTAATACCCTAAGCAGTTTTCATAATATTTCACACAACAGTCGTTTTTAGCTCTGTCTTTAGGGGTTTATACCGCCCTTAATATTGAAGATGGACCCTAGGTTGCTTATGAGAATTATTCTAATTTCACCCAAGAAGTATCCTGCCAAAGTTTGATGCAATGTTTTAGAAACACGTTGTATATGTTTGACAAGGCTTCTAATTTCTTTTTCATATTATTTCATTTTGTTCAATTTTTTTCTTAATTTTTAATGAAAACTATTCTATTCCTAACATATAAATACCAACATTCACACCTTTTGGGCTAGAGTCAGACACTATGCATTCGACCAACTATGTTCGTAAAATTATTTAATATATCTATTAGCACAGTGCACTGCACAATGGAAGTTATTGACTCTACCCACAACGACGCTTGACATTTATTGGTTTCGTACTTTCAGTAATAACCTGAACTATGGAAATAATTATATATTATATTATTATTTCGATTACCCATTAAGGATATACAATTTATCTCGACTATTTTTAAAGAACCTGATAGAACCTCTATCATACGGAAGAGTTGTAGTTCGTTCTGGCAGATATCATCTCAACTACGCACGTTTGTCTAGCAGGAAAAATATATAACATTTTGTTGTTTTATTTAAGGGAATATTGTTTTATTTATTATGATGTTTATAACTAGGGGCGGATTTTTCCCTAAATGCCTTTTTTATTCCTATGCTTTGAAAAGTAGGATTTTAAGGAATAAACTTTTTTTCGATGATTGCGAAGATAATATACTAACACTTATAATGCCTATAAATGCCTATTCAGTGTTTAGTGCCTATTTTACAAATGTTAGCATTTAAGTGCCTTTTTCTATTTCTCTTTTCATCCCACCTCATTTTTCTTTCTAAATACTTGTTGTTGACCCCCTCCTCCTTCACTCCTTAGGTTACTCCACGTGGATACTCATAATAAGTAGGGAAAACACATGTGTTCAGCGGTCTGATAGGTTCAGACTGGTCAGACTGGCGACGAAGATTTTCTTCTAGCGCACATCAGTATCAGTTTATTCAGTGGTTGTGTATATTACGCTGTTGTTAGATGTGCATATCTGTTCTTTGTATTAGACTCAGTGTAAATTATTGAACTTGAACCAGTAGAAGATGCCTAGAGAGAAATCGTGTAAAAGCGTATTATACAAACAGTTGATTGGTTGTGATAGGAATTTCACGACGGATGGAAAAATAATTTTTTGTCAAGCATGTTCAAAAGCGGTAAGTTACCTTTTCAAAAGGGGAAATTAATTATTATTTTTGAAATTCAAGGTTTTTATTAAATATTCTGTCAACTGTTTAAAAGTAAACCACGATTATTTGCTATTGTTCAAACTAGGTTTCATCTCTTATTGGAGGATTTCAACGACAAAGAGGAAATATTTACCAAATCTTAATATAAAGATCTTATAATAAAAAAAACAAATTAATCTTAGTTTTCTTGTTAGGTGATGCTTTATTAATTTGTAGAATTCACACATATTATTGGATGAAAATTTCCATTTATAATATTCAGGTAAAATGCGAGAATACGTATCACATAGAACAAAACAAAAATACTGTAATATATATGAAGAATTTCAGAAAGAAAACAGTATCTCAACAATTTTTTCCTATAGTTAACGATGCTGATAAAACCCAAGAGCAATTTTCTGCTGACTTATACTCTCCAATGGTAGCTGCAAATATTCCTTGGAAGTAGCTGTGAAGTCCGGATTTCAATGCTTTTCTCAACAAATATACCAACATGAAGATACCATACGAATCAACTCTCAGGAAACACTACTTACATTTAACCTATTTATCCGTAAGTTTTTACAATACCAGTTTTTTATTTCTGACATTTAAAAAATATTAACTGAATTGTATTGATTTAAACTATTTAAAATAAACATTCTTTTTTATTTCGTTTAAGACAGTTGAAAAAATCCTAGAAGATATTGGAGGATCATACTTCTGGGCTACTGTTGATGAAACCACTGATAGCTGTGGCAAATATAATGTAAATGTTGTGGTTGAAAAAATTAGACTCTACGGATCCTGGGAAACCTCACTTGGTTGTTTCAAAGATGCTAGAGGCAACTAACAGCTCGACAATTGCCATAATTAATCGTGATGCTTTGCGTAAGTATATAATTTCATTGCACAAGATATATTGTGTTAATTTAATGATTTACGGTGCTAGTCCTATAAAAATGTGAATTATAAATAAGTTAATTTGTTTATTCTATATGTCCTTTGGCCATTAGAAAACAACGATGAAAGGTTTTTGGTGTTGCTGACAGACAGTGCGGCCTACATGTTGAAATCAACTGTGAGCTGCGAGTATTCTACACCAAGTTAATTCACGTGAATGGTCTGGCGCATGCGGTTCATTGGGTTGCAGAAGATATTAGATCACGTTTTCCAAATGTTAACGCTATTATTTCCACAGTCAAGAAAGGGTTTTTGAAGGCTCCATCACGAATCTTCTCATTTAAGGCCAACCTGCCCAACACACGCTTGCCACCACAGCCAGTATTAACGCGTTGGGGTACATGGCTTCATGCTGCGTTGTACTACGGGTGACATTCAAAAAGTATTATACAATACACTATCTTTAGGTGTGCTCACAAATTACAATTGCAGTGAGCGCTTACCACTAGTTTTATTGATTCCACCTGTCCGTCTACATTATTGAAATATATTTTATATTTAATGGTTAAACTTGTAGAACACAACATATTGAAAGAATGGTGAGTTTTACTATATCAACTATTTTGCTTATAGGTAGTACAAACATTCAACGAGGAACAAGCTGTTACCATTACAGAAGCAAATGCTGCCATCTCCTGCTCAAGTGTCAGTGCGGATCTGGCATACGTAAAAAGCAATTTTGGGAACCATCCTGGAGCAATCACAGCTTTATAGGCAAGGGATTTGCCTCTTATGAAAGCTGTGAAGATAATGCGAGGAATAGAAGAAAACCTGAATAAGGCTTCTGGCTCATTTGGCACAGCCATCGTCGACAAATTTAACAGAGTATTTCAGCGAAACCCTGGGTTGAAGATGATGGCAAGTATTTCGGACACCTTAGAAGCACAAACTACATCACTCCCAAAAGTCAAATTTATCAAAGCAGATATAGCTTGTCTGAAGTTTCTCCCGATGACGTCATGTGAAGTCGAGAGAAGTATCTCGCAGTATAAAAACATTTTGTCAGACAACAGGACAAATTTTTACATCTGAGAATCTTGAGAAGTATTTGGTAATTAACTCTAATAGTAATAAATTTGTGACTATGGAAAGTGTATGCTGGATTTTAAGAGTGAATAATAAAAATTTTGAGTGTTTTGGTGCCTTTTTTTTTAATACTATAGCTATTATTTGCCTATTTTTTCTTTTTAGTGCCTATTTATGACCTTTTTTACTCTATAATGCCTATTAATGTTCCTATTTTTGTTAATTTGAGTCCCTATTTGCCTGCCTTTTAAAAACTTTTAGTGTCTATAAATCCGCCCCTAGTTATAACAATGATTAAGGGTCATGGTATTTTAATGCATAGTTGTTTAACTACATATTAATATTATCTTCAATATGGAAGTAGATAGGGAAGCTTCGTGTAAGTTCAGATAAGTTTTGCCATGATTTTCGATGTGACCTGATTTGTTGGAGTCCGAAAGATTAAACACATCACTCTTGCAATAGAATAGACTCCTGATAACAAAGAGATCGGTTTTTGAACCTCGGTCGAGTGTACTGTGATTTTCCCTAAATGTTTTTTCACCCTTTCTCTAGGCAAATGCTGGTAAACTTCCTCTAAAATTCAACCTTACTCATCTCTACTGTAATTAATCCGTATGCATATAACCTGAAAAAAACTGTAGATGTGATTTTGTTTTGGCTAAGACGAGGGAAGTTTAAAACCTCCAGCAGGTTATTGCTTACCTTGTATATGGTCCGTGTTGTTGACATCTGTGTGTTTGTACATTTTTATTATCTCTCTTTGGTTATCATAGATTAAATAGCCAAGCTACTATATTTGTAATTACGGTTACTGTTACGGTTACTAAATGTCATAAGATTTAAATTAAAAAATTACAATAAAGACGGGAATCAAACGAGGGACTTTTTTTTAGCATGCCAATGCTTTTACCACAGAATTGGCCTTGCCAAGGGCTATTCTTCAATATATTTTAAGGGATAACTTGTGATAGATGTGTGGACTTCGTCAGCTACATATCTGTGATCAAGTAAGGTCTTATTACTTGTAATTTTTATTGGATAAAAATATTTTTAATGGGTTTCGTAATGCAAATTGGGGCACACTAAAAGGAGATACTTTTGATAAATGTTTAATTTTTGTATTATGAAGAGATAAAATTGAATAAATACACAATCAATCCTTTCAAAATGAAATGTCCAAATGAAGGAAAATTCTTACTTGAAAGTTTCCAACTGTTTGTAAAGTAATCTACAGAAGTAAGATTGAAACCAAACTATATTCGTAACAAAATATTTACTTTTTTAAGTGAACATATTATACTTTCGAATTATTGCTTTACTTCAAATGTAATTACAACTAAAATATGTTTGCTCCATAATGGATATTGAATTACGTGTCCCCATTTGGTAGATAATGGTGAAAATATGCTGAATGGTTAAATAATATTTTTACTCTAATTCATTAGATTTCATTAATAAA
Organism: Timema podura; assembly: GCA_033556935.1. NCBI lineage: Eukaryota > Metazoa > Arthropoda > Insecta > Phasmatodea > Timematidae > Timema > Timema podura. Next base: position 46,778,699 of record JAVRXN010000014.1, on the reverse strand, counting down.
TTCAAAAAGTAAAAATTTGACATATATAATTGATACTGAAAATATATTTTATAGATATAATTTGAACTCTAACTATTTAACACACAGAACAGTTTTATCTTCGTAACCCAGTCCACATCGAATTTGGTTATTAGTGACTCAGCATATTTAATTGTAATTTAAACTGTTTGTACCATTGTACTGTTTGTTAATTTTAATATCCGGCGTTAATTTATCCTGTAGATACCTGAATTTGTCACTGAATCCGGAGTTTATCACTTATTTCTTTAAGTTTTAAACAATGCCTACATTCACACACTTAAGGAATTACATTTTATTAAGATAACTCTAGTTTACCACTAGTATTCGTTCCACGCTGTCGGTCTAGTACAACTATGTACCGCTATCTGGGCATCGCCAGCCGAGCACTGGCAATACTGGGCGTCAAGACAACTGGGTTCAAGTGTAGAAACGTAATTATAGTTTTTTACGTAAATATTCATTTTTGGAGTTGTTTAAAAATCATAACAGAGGAACCTTAATTTGTTTGTATTTATAAAGTTAGACTACTTGATATTTTGAAATTAAAAAAAAATTAAACCCCAAAAAAACATTAAAAATACCTACCTAATCAAACATAATTTAATTTTAGTTTTTTTACAGTTAAAACACACTTTTTTAAGGCCACGCTAACTTTATAAATACAAACAATGTAAGGTTCCTTTGTTATTATTTTTTAAACAACTCTAAAAATAAATATTTACGTAAAAAGCAATGATTACTTTTTACATTGGCACCCAGTTGTCTTGGCATTCCAGTGCCCAGTTGGCCGTGCCATAGTGACGGTGCCCAAATCGAAGCGCCCAATTTTTCGTATCCGCCACGCCGTACCCCAAATGATCCAACATAAAATCTCAAAACCAAGGAATCTGGTCCTATAACACCTGGAGGTCCCGAGGTCCAAGATAGAATCTCCTGACATTATAAATTATTATAAGATATAATGCTTTGAATCTTTTTTTTTATAAATTGGTTTATGTTACAATAATGATACAAATGATGAAGTGAAAGCAAGTAAAATTAAAAATTAATTAGAGATAGTGAGTTGAAAAACTAAACTATTAAAAAAAATTAAGAAATATTGAGTATATTGAGAATAAGTATGCATTGCCTGATTCATACCTGAAATCAATATACATTTTTAAAATGTATTATCAATTATTACGACATTTTCAACAAAGTTTAAAAGCTTATCTTGTTTAATTATTTTTAACCTTATTTTTATATTTTTCTCAAATATAATATAACTATTAAGGAATTATATACAAATGATATTTTATAACATTAACTTTCTTTCCTTTATATCTTTTAAATATTTTAATAAATTTATAACAATTTTATGACATATTTAATTAATTTTTAGTACACTCACTTGTGTTAATTATTAAAATAAACTTTTTAGTTATTTTTGTTGTCTTTGTCACCTCTGAATTTTTAACTTAATACCTAATTGAAATCAAACAATATATCACATTAAATTACTCATCAACTAAAATATAACATTTTAAATTCAAGCATTGAATCCTCATAATCTATTTATCAAAATCTATTAATCATCTCACTTCGTATGGATGTATATTTACAATTTTTTCTGTTTTTAAAAATATTTACTTTCAATCTATTAAAGGTTTCTTAGTTTGTCTTAGTATTCTATTCTTCAAACTTATTATAGGCCTATATTATTTTTAATTTTTAATTTATATTGTTATTTTCATCATTTTTATCAATATTATAAATTGAACCAAATATTTAATACATATTTCAATGTCTTATATCATATAATAAATATAGCACTTTATTCTCAAATTTAGAATATTTTCTAAAGTGATCACTAAGCTAGGTAAAGAATTAACCTGGGTCACATGAAAAACTAATTATTCAACTCTGTTAGATATTTAAAGACGGCAAAGTAAAAGAGTAAGAAGAGAGTTTAGCGGACGGAAGACAAGCACTGTAGATATTATTACTATATTTATCTGTAAGGAGGTTTCTATGTAATGAAATATTACAATAAAATATTAATTGTTTATTATTTATTGTAAAAACAAAACGATTAAATTGGTGTATATAATATATATTCTATACATTAAAAAAAATAATTTGTGATTGTGTACGTTATTTGGAAAACAAGACTGGATATATTTGACGAAATATTGACAATGAAGTGGGAAATATTAGCTAATTTGATGAGAGCTGTGAGCTTAGGATATAATTAAACCTTAAAACTTGAAATTATTAGAATGTTAGTTCCGAGAATACTTCGCAAATGAGTCAGTAAAGAAATCAGAAATAAAGATTTTGTTAGGTTGTGGGTAGGCTAGTACAACTATTATAAACCCCCAAGCAGCTTGCTGTTAGATAATACACTGATTTTATTCAACAAATTCAGTCAAGTTGAAAATACACACATACATTGTACAATTTTGTAATATGAAGCAGGGGTGATAAATTTTAATTTGTTTTCCAAACAAAAATGATTAAGCCTCTAACTTTATTAGAGAAAGATTAATCATATATAAAACTACCTGTGTTGGATTAGTGACAGCATAGCTTTATATGTGTAGGTAGGAAAGCAGTTAACAAGATTGAATTCTGAGGGATTGACCTCTTCTTCCAAACTAATTAGTTCAGGGGCTCCCGCCCACCAAACTTTAGAAAATTGGACTTCTTTTAAGGCTATTAGAGAAGTTGTCCATTTTTTGTAGCTATACTTCCTCAGAATATATTAGGAGTAGTCGTCTATCATTTTTTTTAAACTAATTTTGAAATTTGGACGCCCTTATATATGCTTAGAACTCTACTTATCTAATTTTTTTAAATATTAGTTAGATGCCTTTAAATTTTGAATCTATTTGGATTTATTTTTAAATCATGTCATATTTTAAAAATAGAATAGGGAAGGGAAACAAAGCTAGAGGTGGGAAAAAAATGTGTAAAGGGGTCAAATCTCCTCCTGAACGCAACCTCCCAAATCCCCCCAACTCTGGCGCCGCTGGTAATGCCTGTATTAATAAGTGCTTAATGTAAATTTTCAGACTTGGCGGTAGGACTCAATATGTAAGTTTAAAAATACTAAACATACATAAAGCACGTAATATATTATATACTCCTTATTCTCAGAGTATTCAAGCTCTGGAGTTTATTCCAATAAAAATAATTCAGATAGTTCTTAGAAGCCTTCAATATTGATACATTTTCTTTGCACCTGTCCCTTGGGATGCTATGGACCCTAGACCACTCTGAAATGTTGACCTGTCTATGGCCTTGAACGTGACTACCTTATAGTTTATAGCATTATAAGTTTCTTATAATATTTTAGTTTAGTTTATTTATTTATAATGTATACTACACATATCATAATCATCATCATCATCATGAACAGTTCCCAGACAGTGGCTTGGTCTGTTTTAAATATAAACCTTTCTTACGACTCCTTTCTTTCTACCATCTTTCCTATACCACCAAGTCCTCTTTTCTCTCCTTCACACTCATCTGTATTCCCTTACGCAACCTATCCCTTAGTCCTCCCACCCCTCTTTCATAATCCAACATATTCTTTCGTAGTCTATCTTACTCCTCCACTCTCCTCACATGGCTGTACCACCCCAGTAGTGCCTTCTCGATTTTGTCCTGCACTGGCTCTTTCTTAATAATTCCTTTTACCCTTTCATTTATATTCTTATTCACTATCTCAGTCTCAGAGGCTTGGATTCTGTTTACATCCCACCCCTTCATTACCCACGTTTCCTCTATCTATATCAACATTGGTACATAGTACGTCTTGTAGAACAATCATTTACACTTCTTCAGCACATCCCTGCTCCAAATTAGACTTATCACACTTCTGAAAAAGGTTTCTACTTGCCTTCATTCTTCGTGGATCTCGCTTCTGTCTCCTCCATCACATTACCCATATTCCCTCATCTTCAACTGCTCCCCTCCGATTGTCACACCAGTTATGAACTTATTTATCTTCTTTGTTGTAATCATTGTCTCACTCTTCCTAGCATTAAACATTATTCATATCGATCATAAACTTAATTCCACCTTCACAACAATGCTGAACTTCTTTCTCATCACTGGCCCATACCATCAGGTCGTCAGCAAACACTATTGCTTCCATAATTCCCCCCTTATTCTATAAGGTTCTTAATAATATGTTTAGGATTAAAATAGAACCCCGTACAAATGGTTGCAAAACTGAACTATTCAATATAATACTAGGTTGACAATGTTAATTTAATAACTTGTTAAAATTGTTTGATACAATTTCTAGGTTTCCAACGGGTCGTTTGAATTAGCTATTACTAATCGTTCTCTCGGGGACTTCACGAGTATGCAACAGTTAGGCAACGCATTGTACAGTTATAACGAGAGTGCTGAATACTTCAATTTAAATACTTACGTTACCTATGTGTTTCCTGAACTTTTGGTGAGTCATGTGCACAGTCAATGTTTTTATATAGTGAGTATAGCAATAGCAAACTATTTAAAGAAATAATCTTCATTAAAACTCACACCTGTGGGGTTAGATCTATGACAAATAATTTGATTGTAGATATAATATTATATATTAAGCATAAAAATAGAGTGTAAGTTCATTACTATTTTACAGGCATAAGTATTGTTTGCTTGGAGTTACATCTTTGAAATATCTACTCAGATCTATAGATAATAATTTTGTCAAAACTTATTTGACAATGTTCATAACTTTGCAAACTATTTGCTGTTTAATGAAAAACTATTATACTTATTTTATTATACTAAATTTAATAATGTATATAATAGATAGTACTATTATAATAAATTAAATTCAAATTTTTATTTTTAAAAATTATTAATATAATAACCATTAAACGTTTATAAAGTTCCATATTAAATAATGTTTCTTTATTAAGTATTGTTTCACGCTGGAATATGAAAACAAATTTGAATATATATATATATATATATATTAATTGATTTGCTTACAAATTTTAAAATGAAAAATAAACACACTAATAAATGCCTGACATTAATTTATAAATTATAAAATTATAAAATCATCTATCGTAATTAACTCTTTTTTACTTCGAAAAGAATCTAACCTTATATTGTGAATCCTATTTTATTCTAGATGAAGTGTAACTACTCTGTCACTAGCTCTGAAACACAAAATGTAACTTCTGGAAGTATTACATTAAACGCGAAAAAATTCGCTTTTCTCTATGAAATTATTTACGAACGTATTGATTACAATTACTTCTTTGGAGTTTTGGTTTATACACCTAGATCAATGGGGTGAGTGTATTTAATTATAATTATTATTTTATAAAATTAGTTAAAAGGCATATTAAATAATACTGGTTCGGTCGTTCTCGTAATATAATATTAATCAAAACGATATTAGCATATTGATATAAGCCCTATATAAATATATATATATAAATATGCTAATATATATATAATATATACATGGTAAGTGTAATAAAATGTAATAAAAAGAAAAATATAATATATATTAAAAATGTTCGTTATAGATATAATCTGCGCTATTAATTCTTCTCACAAATTTTATTAAAAAAATATCTTATGTTTTCAAATTATTTATTGTTGGTCTTGACAGTTAGTTTTGAAATTTTAGACGAAAGACTTATTTTAATAAATATATTATTTAACTTAATCATTTGTTATTTATAATACATACTAAGAACTAGCTCTCTACCATATTAATGGAGAATAATAAAGCCAAACAATGTTACTAAACCATTGAACAAAATATACGATTGATATCTTCATTTCTATATAAATTTAAATTAATATTTTAATATACAAACACACGAATTTAATTTGTATAAATATTTGTATAGACACCTATAAAAAAATTCAAGGTTGATAGAATTATCCTCTGTTCCATCATTTTTACTTTCTCATTATCTTACAGGAATAGAAAGTATTGTGATTGTCAAAAAAATTGAACTTGAGATTTTGATGAATGTTAACGTTTAATAACCCCCGAATCTAAAAAAGATGATTTTGAATTTCCATCTGTTTGTCTGTACCTTGGACTAGAGCCTAAACACTTTAAACAATAGGCCTAAAACTTGGTATATAGGGTTTACATAGGATTTCCCAAAGGAATTTTTGAAATTGGATATCTAACACTAAAATTAAGGGTAGTTTACTGAAGGGAAAAAGAGAACAAATCGATTTTCTCAATATCGGCTATGAGAATTTTGATTAAATTTAATTTCTAAACATTTATACATATTCTAAACAAAATAGCTACACTCAATATTTCGCCAAAATGAATTTAAGTGTTCCGGTCTGATACATAAATTCTTATTTTATATCATATCTCCGATACTATTTGAGATATGAAATTACTTATCATTTCAAATATGTAGAGCTATATATCATACAAACCTTTATTTAATACACATTTTTATAAAACCAATAACTAACAAGCTATAAGCTTATATACATATAAATATATATACATATATATTGACTTTTCGAAAACTAAAGGTAAAGTACTACAACCGTAAAAAAAAAATTTAACCCGAAATGTTGATGGATATTGACGTCTCATCATACTCCCAACCCTAAAGAGGGTTTTTGCAATTCTGTATGTCTGTGTGTCTGTTTAACCCTAAATTTAGAGTATATAAATAAAGGTGAAAAGAGAAAAAAAACGATGCTCTAAAGATCGGATCCAACGATTTTGATTAAAATTCCTCTCTAGGCTTTGATTAAGACTATAAATAAAATTGCTATTTTATTTTTCCTATAAAATGACTTCTAGGGTATGTTAAATTAGAGGAAATTCCCATATCTCCGCAACTATTTGAGATACTAAATAACTTAAAATTACAAAATTGTAGTACTATTAAAATAAAAAAGTTTTATTAAAATATATATTTATAAAACCAACATCTTCTGAGATATTTGCAAATATATTATTACAAGGTTGTGAGCTTTAATTTTTAAATAGATCCTACTTAAGACTTAACGCGATAACTCTCCAATGCCATATAGTAATTTAATATTAGTAATTCCCTCAAATATTTATATTATTTTTCCTTTAACCTCTTGGGAGAAATGTTTGTACAACTATGATATCTCCTTCATTTTAGACACAATAATCGATAAATAAATTTATTTACTTTTCAAAATTTATAAATAAGGAATTTAATAGTATTGAGATGACCTGAAGATGTGCAACACTTATTATTATTATTATTATTATTATTATTATTATTATTATTATTATTATTATTATTATTATTATTATTATTATTATTATTATTATTATTATTATTATTATTATTATTATTATTAGCACAGCGTCTTACTACCCGTTTGGGTTATACGCACTTACGCTAATGTGCAATGGTAGGGTGTTGTGAGATGAAATGAAGGACCTACAGTTTAACGTGGAATCGAACCACGGTGGAGGCTTGCATTCCACACATTCACAAGTTGTGATTAATACACGGCTTGTCAGAGGTGAATGAAGGGTTTGGCAATCGGACAAATCTGTGCCGGGACCAAGGATTGAAGCCCCCGACCTTCAGAACAGAAGTCTGACACCTTACATCTAGACTGCCAGTCACCTAGCAACAACTACTAAAATGTTAAAATTTTAACCGGAAGTCCAAATTTTTATACAAAGTGTTGACCCTAGTGGACCCAATATCGAATTATTTAATGGTCCAAACATACAAATGAGGACATTAATTCTTTAAAAATGAAATTATACAGTTTAAAACAAGACTCGAGAAATTTTACATAAGTATGCTTCAATTTATGCTTGGGTTTGCTAGTGTATATTATTTAGTTTCACATATATTATGATTTTTGCGTATATGTCTCAAATTTTAAACAATAGAGCGATAAAGTCCGTGCGGAGTGCCGTACCATTTATCTTAATATGGTTACTATTTATTTGAGAATAACAGGATGATTTCTATATAAAATCTTTTGTGTTTGTTTATTTAATTTATAAAAACTTTTTATAATATCCAATATTTTATAATTTTTTAAAAGTGTTAGCAATTTAGTGAAAGTTGGTCATTCATGGTCAATGTTACTAGTTGTTATAAAATTATAATTATCTCCAAAACATATTGGTCAATGTCACTAATATATCATAAAATAATTTTATCTAAAAATATTGGTTGAAATTGTTCGTATGGTAAAGAATATGTATGTCTAAAAATATTGTCATGGTGTAATAATACTGGAATTTGAATTTAAATGAAAGTAAATTAAAAGTGTAGATCTACATGAGCGAATATATTAGTTTTAGAGCAATGGTCCCTAATTTACAAGTGAAGTTTGAAATATCTTAAATATATAAATTTGTTGAGCTTTCTTTATGATTAATTTCAGATGTTTCAAACAATAATAACCGATCAACTTAAATACCTTTATATTGACTCTAAATATTCTCAAGAAACTCTATTTTTTCACATGTCCTAACATTTATGATTCTTTTAAAGTAACCTTGACTTTCCGAAAAACATATTATTTATAGAATTCTAATCTTTCTATGTAGCCATATATTATATAGTCATGCTACGATAACTATGGAGAACTTGCTTCAAGTGAAACACATATAAAGAACAGAATATTAGGTTAAACAATAAATTAAATCGTTATTGGTCTATGCATTATCATGATGTTTATATTTAAATTTTTCATTGACTAACAACTTGATAATTTAATTAATACCTACTGAAATATTTACATAAACAAACCCTTTTATAACCATAGAAAAGTTGCTTTATGTAAGAAACTTAAAAAATAATTCTAGCATTGTTAGGATCAGTAATAAGTAGGAATTATTTAGATTATTGATAAATAAGTATAGGTTGGAATAACAATGGCTAAGCTATAATGAATGACTAGAATTTAACTTTACGTAAGAGACTATTATTATATCAAAGTAGTTCCACTTTCTCTTCCCCCATCATTTTCATATAAAGAGTTTAGTGTTTTGAAAATATGAATGCTATAATTGAACATAAAAACAAAGTCAAGACTTTCAGTCAAAACCAAACTAAAATATATATCTACAAGCATTCTGATATCGGTATTCATAGGCCTAACATTCTTCATTCGATGTTTATTATTAAAATTTAAGAATAGTTCCAAAATCTATGCATATTTAGTTAACATCACTTTAGTAATATTGTTCTTCCAAGATAAATATAAAAGAGGCATTATAATTAAGTTATATTTGTTTAAATATACAATTTTAATGAGTAAGCTTGATTAATGTCAATGATTCAGAGATGTCAAGGCTTATTGAAATATTGCAACAATATCTCACAAAACTTGTGCCACCTAAATCAGTGGAAATAACTCACAGTATGTACAGTACTTACAGAAGGTTTTAAATGTATTCCTTATGCTAGGCTATTATAAATTTAAAAACAGATGAGATCATGAAATATCTCCTTCTCAAAAATGTATGACGTTAAATTTAGCATATCCGAGGTCAAAGTAAAACAATAAATATAAATTAAAATATAGCCTCCTTCAATTGAGTAAAGTAATATTTTATGTTCTAAAAATCTAATATTCTAAATTAGCTCAGGATATTTTGTGTGGTTTTAAGGCTTCTTCCCTGCCAAATTTATAAAATAAAATTGCTATATTATGTTTACATTTATGTAAGAAATATTCTAATGGAAAATTTTACTGAATTTTTTCTATAACTTTCTTTTCTTTTATGGATTATGTATGATAATAAAACAATATTTTGTGTTTAATTTTGATTGAACATTGCTTTGCTTCTGATCTTATCCTTACCGATTTTAGTTTGTATTATCTGTTATTATAATAAAATGACCTAAGATGATTGTTTCCAGCGATGACATAGAAGTAGTCTCAGGAGATGGCGTACCAGAGGAAGTGAGACAGCAAATTGAAACAGTGATTAAAGAGACCTACTTATACAGAGATGGGGACCCCATTGGTACTTATATTAGTATGTATATGGCTGGAGGATCCAGAGATGAGGATTTGAATATCAATGATTATATTCATCAATAGTAAACCTCAAACTTCTATGGAATTTGCTGAAAAGCAATGTTAGAAAATAAATCTATTTGGTTTCTTAATACACTTTTATTCTAAATAAATCTAACTTATACTAACTATTTAAGGTTATATCTTCTCGGTTAATATATTTTATTCCCTTCTCTTATATATTTTTCATAGAAGTTTATATAATATATAGAGAAGGGAATAAAAATAATAGCCAAGCAAATATAACCTTATCATGTATTATTATTTACCAAATAAATATGATAATTATTAAAAACTAGTATATTTTCATTCTTTATTTATATTTTTAATAAGTATTTGTACTTTTTAAGAAATTTTTAACACTTTGGATATTATATGGGCCAACACGTCACTCTCACTATAAACTGTACTACCCATGGTCAGAAGATAGGGTTTCGAATCCCACCGGCTTCTGCAAATGGTGATTTCTCTAAATACTTTCCCATTCTCACTCAATGCATGTGCTAGTACATATCCTATAAACTCTACCTTTCTCACCCCTACTATATTGGTAAGACAAAGTGCACACATACACAAACCTTAATTATTTTCAAGAGCCTCCAGGTTTTGTACAAAGCACCGAAAACAGTTGAGTTCAAGTGTTTTGGACGATGGGTTAGCCTTAAATATTCAGTTCTTGTTAAATAAAGAAGAAATTTATAATTTTTAGGAACTTTATTATAAAATCATTTAAACTTAGCTAAATTCTTCATGTATTATCTCTCAACAAATTAAATATATATCAACTCAATATTATTAATCTTCTAAACTATATACGGGTAACCGTTAAACGCTCGTGATGAAGAACGTTTACATTATTGTAAGATTTGTGATTTTTATTTTTATCCTTAATTAGTTAAGTTAGATCCACTTATATATATATATATATAAATATTTATTATATATATATTTTTATATATATATATATATTTATATATGTATATATAAATATATATTTATATATGTATATATAAATAAATATAAATAATAAATTCTCTTGTAAACAATATAAACTATAGTTTCACATTTCTGACTGCTTTATTTGATACAGTTTATCACTTCTTTTATACTAACTAAATATTTACCAAAGTTTAAAATTTACTACTTTACAAAACAATATATTAAGGATATTCACTTTCACTTGATCGCTAAACTATTGAGCGATAAGTATTTATTCTGGGCCTCAATTTTACCAAATATGTTTTACAAGACAATACATTTTATGTAAGAATCAAGAGCTCCCAAAATTATACAATTAATAATGTTGATCGGTTCATACAGAGGTGGCTGGCTGATGACTTAATTTATAAAACTTCACTACACTTAGGAGAAGTTTCTATAGGTGTACTCTTTTCTTTATTAGTGTGCTACTGACAATATTTTTTAATACAGCATGTCCCTTAGGATTAATCATTTTGAAAATATTAATTAAAACAATTTTGCTTTAAATTGATTTTTAGATTTAATGAATACAATGTTTATTTTTAACATTTATTTTGATGACAGAAAATGTAATAGAATACTACCCGGTGTAGATTTCTGTAGGTCTTTATGTATATGTACGAAAATAACTTCGCTGGTATCTGTTCACATCGAAATAACCACACATTTCTGTAATAACATTGTCTAATATCTGAAAATAGCCCGTTTGAAATAAATTACTGAAATTGTGGTTATCTAAATTTGGTTTTTCCTTTTTATCATAAGCTTTTGGTGTTTTTACGTTAAAAATATAATTTTGGTATTTTTTGTTAAGCGATTATGCTATTTTTATTCTGACACGCATCTGTATATTGGCTCATAAAATGTTTCATTTCTTATATAAATAGAATTTTTTTTATAAAGTTTTAAGCCGATTGAACTATAGACAAATCTTTTGTAAAAATATATTTTTTTCATTGAAAATTATTTAACCTAAGTTTTTTTAAATTGTCATTTTTATATTAAAATCAATACATTTCTCATCAAGCATTAAAACTCTACATAAAATAAATTAATCAACATCTTTGAATGTTGATGTTTTGTATACAAGGAAAATCTATATAAAATATTTTGTATGGATAGTGGTTTTGTTAAAAAAAAGTTTTATTGGGCCCCTACACGATCATTCTAACTGTCAGTCAGAGTGATAATCTCACTGACATGATGAATCAGTATCTACAACAAGACCGTGAACAGTAAGTCCTCGCGTCAATATTGTTATAAGTCTCAGCTCCTTCAAGCTCCGTGTAACAACATGGATGATAAGGAAAAGGCGTGGTCAGTCTATGTTTGCTACTGAGACGGAAGAAAATACTGACAAGCCCACGCACACGGTCAGTCTTACTGTCAGTATTAATTATTACTTTATTAATTCTAACAGTCTGGCTGATCATGCAGGGGCCTTATAAAGTTTCAGCGCTCTTGGGATTTGTCCAGTATATTCCTATATAGAATGCGATGTACCAATGTAATAACTCGATTCAGCGACTGAATTCTCTAAGGCAGGTTCAACTGTGGTTCATGGACCAGAATTGCACGCACGCTGAAAATGTGGCCCTCACAGTATTTTGAATGAAATTTAAAGTTAACGCTTTGTAGTCAGATTTCAAAAACCTCAAGTGTTAAATAAAGATATGTATTTTAAGAGACCGTCATTGAATTTTATTTTTCATTAATTTGATTATTAGTAATATTTATAAATACAAATTTACAGTGGTAATTCATAATATTTGGTGGTAAATTTTGAAAGCTTTTATTATTTCACCGGGTGTTCTATCTTAAGAGAGGTCTATTCCTTTTGTTAATTAGCAAGCAAGAAAAATATTTATTTTTTAATTTCATTTGAATATTTGAAGGGAGTACAGGGGGTGAGGATGTGGAGGAAAGGAGGAGGGTCAAGATGGAGAGAGAGAGAGAGGATGGTAGGAGGGAAGGAGGTGATGGAGAGAGTGGCATATGTTCCAAACAGAACCAGCCAGTGGCTGGAAGCTCTTCATGATGATAATTTGAATGTTACTTTTATTTACATAGGAAAACTGTATTTTTAAATTTGGGACACTATCAATATCTCTGTACAAATAAGTTTGTATAATAATACGCTAAACTAAAGAACCCTTTCGTAAATATATTAGAATAACAAAATATTTATATGCTTAGATACTTTGTTAGCGAATAACATTTGGCAATATACAAAAACTATGACCATGTTTTTATATATAAGTTTTTTTCTAACCAATTTCCATTTTTAGCTGGTTTTTTAAAAATCATTGTTGAAAAATTTTCGACTGTAACCGGATAGGCTCAAAATTAGGAACTCACAGATAAAGAAATGAATAATTTCAGCTATTAATTATTGGAGATATTAGGCCAGCAACCTAGCTTACGATACGATGATATTCATAGTGTTGAGACAATGGCTTCTTCACTCTGATAATATGCATTCCAGATATTATAGATGAACGGCTGGTGCTTGACCCGAAGCTCATCCAAGGACAAACAGACTGAGTAGCAATTCAGTCGAATCCGGCACTGTATTAAACGTATGTAGTTAAACATAGGACTTCTACAGGATCATGGAATATTATAGGAACTGTGTATTTTACCCATGGAATACTATATTTTATGAAATTGTATGTATACTACCGCATGTCATTAAGTTTGTTAGTTATGGAAAAATGCAATTCTCGCGTATACATTTAAATATATGTTTACCTTATTCTGTAGGATTAGGCCTACCAAACATACTAGATGATAGCAGTGAAGCTACGAACTCAGAAAAACTCAAAACTTATTTTAAGTTTTGTAAAATTTTTAATTTCTGAAAGTGAGATACATGTAGGCCTCTATAGAAAATGGGACAGTTTTCTGCTTCAAACCATAATATGTGACGACGAAATGAAGACTGTGCTCTCAATAATAAAAGGAAGCCGTTCCACGTAACATAACAAGTCAAGGAATCAAGGAGAGAGAGAGAGAGAGAGAGAGAGAGAGAAGGAAGACTTATACCCAAATCAAATTGGTTTGTTATATTTTTTTCCTTTTCTCTTTAACTAACGTATGCTTTGTGAAAGCCACTTGAATAAAACAAACAGATACACCCCAATTTTTTAAGTAAATTAGATATACATTAAATTTTATTGTAATAAAATTGTTAATTTTAACAAAACCAAATATGAATTTAGAAACAAAATTAAATATTTAACAAATTTTTGACAAGTCATCAAAGAAAATAATAAGTCATTATGATAAAATGTTAGGAGACGTACTTCAATAAAGGCAAGTAAAGGGCAAAATGTTGCTTTCAATAATGTAGGTCTAAATACCTATTAAAATCTTATAGTGATGATTCAAACAGAATTTCCTTTGGCCCTATATAATTTTTCATTTTATTTTAAATATTGTCTGACTAAGATAAGGTTATGATAGTTTATATGAAACTAAAATGAAAACTCAGTGTGTTTTATCAAACTTAAATGTTGAGTTTCACTCCAACCTAGGCTATTTTAGGTTTAAAATAAATGTTTTGGAAGGTTAATTTAAAACTCACCGACCACAGTTTTATAATTTCAAATTATAAAACGTGTTTCAGAAATTAATAAATTCATCTAGTTATTTGCTGAGATTTATATAAGTCTTTGTTACAAAACCACTAGCTGTGTTATAATATCAGAACATCAGAGGGAAAGGGGAGATTGGAGGGTTGGTGAATTCTATGTGAGTAGTGGCCTAGTTTTTAAATCATTTACGAGGTTTTTTAAGAGACACATACGAAATGCGGCCCACTTACTTGAGAGAGAGGTCTGAGCTGCGTCCACCTTATTATCAGTGTGCTTTCTATCGTGCTGTGTTAAATATCAGATAGAAACTATCATCATCTCACGTTGACATTCCTCGTAATATCAAAACTTCCTTAGGATTTTTTATTCAATGGATTTTGCAAAAATTTGTAGGTTGTTAGATTAGATTAGGTTATGTTAGGTCAACAGCTCTGGCCATAATTCGTACGTGGCTCTAAAAATGTCAAGCTGCTATTCAACTGTATCTTTAAAGATAAACAACATGTACGGCTGCAACTCACCTGCAGCCGTTGAATTGACCAAGGGGTATTCTTCTACATGGAACTTCTCTTCATAGGTGGATGAGGTGCAAGTCCGCTTCACCTAATTTTTTTTTTATTTCCTTCCTCCCAGACGGATATTAAGGAAATGTACAGTACAATCGTCACTGTACCAATAGCAGCAAGAAGCCGACTCCCAAGTGGCCATAGCCCTGGTATCAATGATAGCTCATGGTATGTATGGTATGTATTAATTGTATGTATGTATGTATTATGTATGTATATGTATGTATGTATAGTATGTATGTATGTATGTATGTATGTATGTATGTATGTATGTATGTATTAGTATGTATGTATGTATGTATGTATGTGTATGTATGTATGTATGTATGTATGTATGTATGTATGTATGTTGTATGTATGTATGTATGTATGTTATGTATGTATGTATGTATGTATATGTATGTATGTATGTATGTATGTATGTATGTATGTATGTATTAGTATGTATGTATGTTATGTATGTTGTATGTAGTGTATGTATGTATGTATGTAGATGTATGTATGTATGTATGTATGTATTATGTATGTATGTTATGTTATGTATGTATGTATGTTGTATGTATGTATGTATGTATGTATGTATGTATGTATGTATGTATGTATGTATGTATGTATGTATGTATGTATGTATGTATGTATGTATGTATGTATGTATGTATGTATGTATTGTATGTATGTATGTATGTATGATAGTTTATGTAGGTATGTATGGTATGTATGTATGTATGTTATGTATGTATGTGATGTATGTATGTATGTATGTATGTATGTATGTATGTGTATGTATGTATGTATGTTATGTATGTATGTATGTATGTATGTATGTATGTATGTATGTATGTATGTATGTTGGTATGTATGTATGTATGTATGTATGTATGTGTATGTATGTATGTATGTATGTATGTGTAGTATGTATGTATGTATGTATGTATGTATGTATGTATGTATGTATGT